>JAULUF010000006.1:2980000-3465000 GCA_031834385.1 Semotilus atromaculatus | reverse complement strand
CGAGAGAGAGAGAGAGAGAGAGAGACTTACTGAAAGCTGCTGCAGTAGTACATCAATACCATCCATTTCTCCCAACAGCTCCCTTGTTTCTGAGAGAGAGAGAGAGAGAAGGGGGAGGAAAGAAATTAGAGAGAGGTGTGAGACAGAAAAGATGATGAATGTTAGTTCAGTGTGCTAATAAACCTTGGAAAAGACAGAGAGAGATGTGCATGTGATAAACTCGGGTAAATTAAAGCCCACTGTACAAGAATACAAACACAATGAACAAGCTCACTGAGATTAAAGTGCTGGATTACCAAAAAAATAAATAATGACTTCCGTTTTAATAGTTTCATTCAATTTTAATAATCAAAAAGCATGTCTAATCAGTTGGATTCATAAAACTTTAACAATGAACAAGAAATTCTGTTTTCAGATTTCTGGATTTTGTGTTTTTATGATATAATACAAGTTTATTATCAAAAACAGTGGTAATCAAATAAGAATTTAATAAATCTTTTCAAATGTAATTGAGTGAAAATTAAACAATTACTTTTATTTTTGGCAAACAAACAGGTTTTCAGTACATTGTACTGTAATATACAGTATATTTATCATAATTTCTTCAAGTTGAAAACAAATCTTACTGAAAGCTCATTTTTAGAGATATCAACCAAATATTTGGAAAAGAACTTGTTTTTATGGCTTTGATTTTCTCTCAGTTTTAGGGTAAAAAATAAAATAAAATAAAATATATATTTTTTTTTTTCATATACATAAACAGAACAATAAATGTACAATTTTATTATTTTTTTTGGTCAAGTTTTTTTAAACTTTTTTCACTTCAGCAATAATCTTTAGTCTTAAAAAACAGACCAAACTTAAGTCATTTTAACTTGATCGAAATTTCATTTTAAGGTCCATGCTTAAAGTGAATAAATGGATTATAACTACTGCATAAATATAATTTAGTACCATCAAATTCCCTAAAAATCCAAAATATTAAACCAAAACTAAATCAAACTAAAATATAGTACAATCATTTCATTGAAATAAAAAAGAAAACAATTTTGGCCATTTTTAGTTTGACACACAAACAGCACCAGAGGGATAATATCAACTGAAAATGTCACACAATGTCAAGCTAAAGGCCTGTTCACATCAAGAACGAAGAAAAAAAAAACGTGTCGTTGAAGGTCCATATAAATGCACAGATTTTCATGCCGAAGATATGCTGTGAAAAGGCCTTTAACAGTTTGTTACTCCATATTTTTAACACACAGTCTGTAATTATTCACTAGCACGAGTCATTAATAAACCCATGCACATCCCTAAACAAAGCAATCCGTCCCTTATTTTTCCTTACTGTCGTTGTTCTGTAGCAGGATGGCCAGTATTTCACTGCAGTACAGCTTGTTGGCATCAAAAGGCATCTTGGCCTGTTTGGGTACACAACAAACACACTTTCAATGGCGTTGGCAGCAGCGCCCCATTGGATCTGTGCGTCGTCTTCACTATTGTCAGTGTAATTGCTGGAGCGCTGGATTCATGGAAGTCTTCGGGGAGCATTAAGACTCGAACAGCATGACGCTCTTATTCCGGCAGCCAGCGGTAAATCTGAGGAGGATTTCACCTCACGTGGAGAAAAAACACTGAATTGTGGCAGCAGGCCTACAGCTCTTATGAAAATCTCAAATCCAGCTCAAAAATAATAAATGATCGAGTTAAACCCGCCATTACGTACAGCCAACTTCAACCAGCTGACACTGTCTGATCACTGCCATGAAAAAAGGCTGAAGTTATTTAAAAATATATTTTTTTGCTTGACTTTTAACTTTAAGGGTGAAGCGTGTCATTTTTTTTATGTCTATCCCAGTTTAATGTGCAGAGAGTCAACGCTAAGTAACAGATCAAAAGTGTGCTTTTAAAATACTGAAATACTGCTGTTTTGACTCATCAAATGGGACATTATTTTTGTTTGGTGCACAGAAATTACACTTGTGTAACTTGCTGAACATGTATTCGTGCACAGTTATGATCATTAAAAGCTAATTAAGTAGAACTTGTAAATAATAAGTGTAAATAAGTGTATTTACAAAAACTGTAAGTACATGCATAAAGGATGTAATAAATGCATAAATGCTTATGAATGACTAAAATAAATAATAAATAAGTTTTTAAAATGCTTTTAAAGTGCATAAATAAATTCCAGGTTAAGTAAACAAATGGATGAGTAAACTAATGTTTAAATTAATAAATAAATGCTTAAATACATACACAAAAGCATAAATAAATAAATGCATACATACATAAATGAATAAACCAGATGACGCTTGAAAGCTCTAGGAAATGTGGGTTATTTTAGAGAATTTGAAAAATCCCAAGCCAAGAATATAAATGCAAAAATAAAATGATTAAATAACTGCAAAAATAAACACAAAAATGTTTAAACGAATGACTAAATAAATCAACACTTAAATAAGTGCATAAAAAATAAATGCGTGTAAACTAATGCTTAAATTCACAAATAAATGCTAAAGTGCATAAACTAAATCATAAATAAATAATGCATGCATAAATAAATGAGATGAAGTTTGAAAGCTCTAGGAAACTTTGGTCTCATTTTAGAGAATTTACAAGTCAAGTATATAAATGCCAAAAAATAAATGAATAATTGAATAAACAAACAAACCAGATGTAGTTTTAAAGCTCTAGGAAAATTTTGTCTCACGTTAGAGATATTGGAAAAACTCAAGCCATGTTTGGACAATAACAGTATAGACAAAAACGCATAAATAAATAAATGCATTAAAAAAATTAACAGACATCATTTGAAAGCTGAAGACAAATTTAGTCTCGTGACTAGTGTTAAAGATTTTGGAAAAACACAAGCCAAGTTTGCACAATAACAGTATATTTGTTTTGTTAAGCCAAGATAATAATTCTATTAATGACTATATTAATGAGCAGACAAATATTCATAAAGTTCTGAGTGAGGGATGTGTCTTACCTTGATCCTCTTCAACAGCCACTGCATCAAACCCTGCTGGGCCGCTTCTGTACACAGGCCGGGACGAAACTCAGCCATGTTCTCAATCACAGCTGTCACAAACACACACACAGATCTGCTGTTACTGAACGTCCAAGCTCGTCACACACTCGCACACTTTTAGGAATATTATGACCTAGTTGCCATGATAACTGATGGAGAAAGTGCAGTGAGATGAGAACACACACGTCTAACTCAACACATGAACACACACACGTCTAACTCAACACATGAACACACACACGTCTAACTCAACACATGAACACACACACGTCTAACTCAACACATGAACACACACACGTCTAACTCAACACATGAACACACACAGCTTGTCTAACTCAACATGAACACACACAGCTTGTCTAACTCAACACATGAACACACACAGCTTGTCTAACTCAACACATGAACACACACAGCTTGTCTAACTCAACACATGAACACACACAGCTTGTCTAACTCAACACATGAACACACACAGCTTGTCTAACTCAACACATGAACACACACAGCTTGTCTAACTCAACACATGAACACACACAGCTTGTCTAACTCAACACATGAACACACACAGCTTGTCTAACTCAACACATGAACACACACACGTCTAACTCAACACATGAACACACACACACGTCTAACTCAACACATGAACACACACACACGTCTAACTCAACACATGAACACACACACGTCTAACTCAACACATGAACACACACACGTCTAACTCAACACATGAACACACACACACGTCTAACTCAACACATGAACACACACACGTCTAACTCAACACATGAACACACACACGTCTAACTCAACACATGAACACACACAGCTTGTCTAACTCAACACATGAACACACACAGCTTGTCTAACTCAACACATGAACACACACACGTCTAACTCAACACATGAACACACACACACGTCTAACTCAACACATGAACACACACACACGTCTAACTCAACACATGAACACACACACGTCTAACTCAACACATGAACACACAGCTTGTCTAACTCAACACATGAACACACACACACGTCTAACTCAACACATGAACACACACACACGTCTAACTCAACACATGAACACACACACACGTCTAACTCAACACATGAACACACACACGTCTAACTCAACACATGAACACACACACGTCTAACTCAACACATGAACACACACAGCTTGTCTAACTCAACACATGAACACACACAGCTTGTCTAACTCAACACATGAACACACACACACGTCTAACTCAACACATGAACACACACACACGTCTAACTCAACACATGAACACACACACACGTCTAACTCAACACATGAACACACACACGTCTAACTCAACACATGAACACACAGCTTGTCTAACTCAACACATGAACACACACACACGTCTAACTCAACACATGAACACACACACACGTCTAACTCAACATGAACACACACACACGTCTAACTCAACATGAACACACACACGTCTAACTCAACACATGAACACACACACACGTCTAACTCAACACATGAACACACACACACGTCTAACTCAACACATGAACACACACACACGTCTAACTCAACACATGAACACACACACGTCTAACTCAACACATGAACACACACACGTCTAACTCAAAACATGAACACACACACGTCTAACTCAAAACATGAACACACACACGTCTAACTCAAAACATGAACACACACACGTCTAACTCAAAACATGAACACACACACGTCTAACTCAAAACATGAACACACACACGTCTAACTCAACACATGAACACACACACGTCTAACTCAACACATGAACACACACACGTCTAACTCAACACATGAACACACACACGTCTAACTCAAAACATGAACACACACACGTCTAACTCAAAACATGAACACACACACGTCTAACTCAAAACATGAACACACACACGTCTAACTCAAAACATGAACACACACACGTCTAACTCAAAACATGAACACACACACGTCTAACTCAACACATGAACACACACACGTCTACCTCAACACATGAACACACACAGCTTGTCTAACTCAACACATGAACACACACACGTCTAACTCAACACATGAACACACACGTCTAACTCAACACATGAACACACACGTCTAACTCAACACATGAACACACACAGCTTGTCTAACTCAACACATGAACACACACACGTCGTCTAACTCAACACATGAACACACACACGTCGTCTAACTCAACACATGAACACACACACGTCTAACTCAACTCATGAACACACACACGTCTAACTCAACACATGAACACACACACGTCTAACTCAACACATGAACACACACACGTCTCTAACTCAACACATGAACACACACACGTCTAACTCAACACATGAACACACACACGTCTAACTCAACACATGAACACACAGCATGTCTAACTCAACAAATGAACACACACGCGTCTAACTCAACACATGAACACACACACGTCTAACTCAACACATGAACACACACACGTGTAACTCAACACATGAACACACACGCGTCTAACTCAACACATGAACACACACACATGTCTAACTCAACACATGAAAGATAGCGGACCAGACGTGTGTGTGTGTGTGATGTTATATATACTGTATATACAAAGGGCCTAAAACTAACTTTTTTCCACACCTGCCAATGGCCAGTGACTTGACTTAAATTTTATCGGCCATAAAAAATGTTTTACCTGCCATGAAACATGACAGTAATGACACCAAACCTTCAGAAACCAGTGAAAATTCACAATTCTTATTATACCAATTCTGATACCACAGCTAAAACTACTAGCCTAACATTATTAAAGACAAGTAAACAGTCAGTGATAAAATAAGAACAAATAATCAAATTAGAAGCAAAAGCACAAAAAAATACAATATATAACAAAGATACAAATGAAATAAAGAGTGCTTTTCAGGTCTATGAAGGTCTGACAGTAGCTTTCAGGTACAGGAATGTAATAAAGTAAGCACATGTAAAATAACACTGCATAGTCTTCACTAAATGTATAAATTAAACTTCCTTATTAAATAATCAAATTAAAATTACAAAAGTTATTCAGTCAAGAGTAGTGAGTGATTTTATTTTTTTTTGTCCTTTGTGGTTTGATTAACATGAAAAACAATATTAGGCTGCTGTCACTTACATGTATAAAATAAATATGGCTTTATTAAAAATATTTTTTATATAATTTATTTGAACATGCATCTCAAACACTGATGATCATAATATTTAATGTTTCTGGAAATGCTTCATATGATTTTTCTCTGACTGAATTATATTGAAAATTTGCGTTTTTGTCGAGTTCCTCACAGAAAGACTGTGAATAAAGCAGATGCTTCACATTTATGGTACGACTGAAAATATGATTCTGCATTTATGGTATTTTTCTTGTCCTTTTTGGATCTTGACAGACATGGTCACCATAAACCACTGCTGTAAAAGAGAAGAGGCTTACTTTTTGGGAGAACTGTTGCTTTAATAAAAATATTAATTGAAATATATATATAATAAATATATATGAAGAGTTCAGATGCAAAAGCCTCTAAGTGCCATCTGAAATTTTCTTCTAGAATGATAATTTTTATCAACCTCGTATATTTAAGTTCAGCAATTTCACTTTCACAGGAAATTGCTGAACTTAAATATACGAGGTTGATAAAAATTATCATTCTAGAAGAAAATTTCAGATGGCACTTAGAGGCTTTTGCATCTGAACTCTTCATATATACACACACCTTTCACCTCAGGGTCTGAGAAAGTGTCACTAAAAATCTGAACCACCTCCAGGACAAGCAGAACAAATCCTCATTGTCGAGTGCGGGACACACAAAAAGAGCGAGCAGAGCGAACAGCTCTATATGACACGTCACAGGGGAGCTGGAGACTCATCTGTATTATAAAAGACTCTGAAGACACCTGATAACTCAATCAGAGGCATGATGGGAGAAACATCTCACAGCGGATGAGTGGAGAGAGAGAGGGGGAGGGGGGAGGGGGAGAGAGAGAGGGGGAGGGGGGAGGGGGAGAGAGAGAGAGAGGGAGAGGGAGAGAGAGAGAGAGAGAGAGGGAGGGAGGGAGAGAGAGAGGGAGAGAGAGAGAGAGAGAGAGAGAGAGAGAGAGAAATCTCATGAGGAAGGGAAACAGATTACACAGGAACTGGAACGGGAGAGGAAGACAGGGAAAGAGAAAGAAATGGAGGAAAAGTGCTGTTTAAATCCGTTCAGTCAGAGCATTTATCTCTCTCTGCAGCTGAACCGCATCTTTCCAGAACCAAACCTGTAAACGCAAGCCAGACGCAGTGTTTCCAACATGCAAAACAGCTTTAAAAGTGTGTGTGAGCATTTTACCCCCTTATTAAAGGACATTTATTATATGTTTTATACACAGATGGAACACTTACAATACATATATAATTATATTGCATATTTATAATACATAAAATGTTTATTTATATGCTTGTTTGCATAATATATTTATTTATTATATATATATATATATATAGCTAAATACTGTGTGTACACACACATATTATACACACACATATATATATATATATGTGTGTGTGTGTATGTGCATGTGCGTATGTATGTATGCATGCATGCATGCATGTATATATACACACATATATGACGCCAGCTCTGGTGCGTGCGTGCGTGCGCGTGTGTGTGTGCGTGCGCGTGTGTGTGTGCGTGTGTGTGTGTCCCCGTGCTGGTTAGTTGGTTGTAGTGTCCTACCTAAAGTGTTATAAACTCCATCCGCCTCCTCCTTCACCGTCTCGTCCAGACGCTCCATATTCTGCACCATGAGGGCTACGACCTGACCCTCCAACTAAACAAGCAAATAAAAGCTATTTAACAAACATTAAAATATGCATTTATATAGGCTAATGCTAGAAGATCATCACACAAATCATGGTTTAAAACTACATTTAGACACACTGCTAAACTTGTGCTGTATAAATACATAAAAAGTCATAAAAATTTGAAGTTGATGATAAATTGCTGAAGTTTAAGTCTCTCTTCTGCTCACCAAGGCTGTATTTATTTGATCAAAAATACAGTAATATTGTGAAATATTATTACATTTTAAATTAGCTGTTTTATATGTGAAAATAATGTTAAACAGTAATTTATTCCTGTGATCATTTATTATTTGAAATATAAATGTTTTCTAACATTATAAATGTCCCTACTGTCATTAATGTTGTTTACATGTCTACATGGTGTTTTTAATATACTTTAAGACAAACCATGTGTAAATTCATAAGTCGACAGCATTGCTGAGTATTTCCTCTTTAAAACTGCAGTGAACCAAAGACAGTCTCAAAAACACGGTGTGAAACCGCTGGTGTTTCTGACGTCACAAACTACCTTAACCAATCAGATCAACGTGTGATTGTCAACCAGTGGATCTCTGAGTGAGTGAGTGGAGGCAGGGCTCATTTGCATATTCATAGAACCGTGTATACTAAATGAGACAAGAGTGTCGAGTTACATTTAAGATATTTAAGGAAACAACATTTAAATATGTAATTTTGGTGATCAAAGATAAGTTTTAAGGGATAAAATGATTGACATTGCTAAATAAAGCATATATATACACACACACACACACACACACTACGTTTTAAGCCCTATTTTGTAGCGTGTTTTGGAGCTGCCATATAAACAGTCATTGAGATGTGTTAGTGTTTGCTTGAATGCACAACACAACTAGACAGAGCAATCAGACCACACGACTCAATCAACCTCTGATTGTTCACGAGCTCCTGTTTCCTCCATCCGTCTGACACACACACACACACACACACACAGTCTGGATATTACATCGTTTCTCTCTTTCCCTTGCAAAAGTCAGGCCCAATACCAGACGAAATTTCTCGCCCATAGTAATTCATGTCCTGTTCTCATAATAATGTCACTGTGCTGCTGGACCGTGAGCCGCTGGCGCTCGTGAATCCGCCCGTCATCTCCTCTAACGACGACACTGATGATGTTTTTCTCGGATTATTAAATAAATATTTTCTTACGAGCGCGTCGATGAGCACCTCGGCCCCCTCCTCGCTCTCGTGAAGCGTGTCGATGTCCGTCAGCTCCTGCAGCAGATCCACCACCGCGATGCTGATATGTGACTCAACGTTAAGGATTTATAATACTGATCATCAGATACAGATAAAACATAACAAGCATATTTTAAATAGGGATGCACAACATTTTTTGGGGCAGATATTGATCTTTTTTGGTGTGTTAAAATTTTAAAAAATTACATTTTAATATAAAAAATAAAATAAAATGGCCTGCCTTGCTTTATTACAGAAGAGTGTGTGTAATGATTGTAGTCAGCTTAAAGGGCATTTGTTTTTATAATATTGGGTTAACTACAATGGAAAGAAAAACTAAATAAATTTCAACGTTTACATTTAATTCAGTAGGATTTTCTTTTCTTTAAGATCTTTGTCTACCGCAGTCAAATAAGAAAAGTAACACAAACCGGTAAACTAAAATCAAAATGCACATATCAAATCGAAATTTGATTCAAAATCGACAATCGATTTTAAAATGAATCGTGACCTCAAGATTCAATTCAATTTTAGCTATCCTCAATATCTACAACAGCTTCTGGTACCGTATTCTTCAATACATAACCTTAGACATTCTACACAAACCTTTTTTTTTCACTCCTATAGTCAAAAAAGCAATAGGAAACAGAGCATTTATATTTAAGGCTCCTTCAGACTGGATTAACTTACGATTTTTAACATCATTTTACATATTTCAAAATAGTTTGTCTTCTTATTTTGAGCTAAATTGTTCATGTTCCAGATGATGCTATACCTGTATATAATTTATGTCACTATAATATTCTTTATTCTATGTTATGTTTTTGCACAGCCTCTGTGTGGCTATCAAGTGGTTATATAATCACCTAAACACTTATCTTTTTGATGTTTCTTTTTTTTTTTGGTTGTTATTGTCATTTTTGCTGTAGTGAGTTGATTGTGGTATTGTTTATGTCTTATTATTTTATTGTAATATGTTTGATTTGTCCCTTGTTCTGTATTGTATTGTAAATTAAGACCCCCTTGAAAACGAGATGGTTCACCTCAAGGGGTTTATCCTATTCAATAAACGTATATATTCCCAGCCCTGACACAAGCTGTGCTGGTTTTCTGGAGTCACGTGACGCTCAGGATATCAGTGTTGTCGTGGCTGAGGAGGCCGAGCAGCGAATGAACCGCGTTCAGCTCCACCAGCAGATGATACAGCTCCGGGATAGTGGCGATCACGTGCATCTCCTGGATGATGTCATTCAGATCAAGCTCCGCCTCCATGAATCTGCCAACGACAGGAAGTGATGTCATTTCTCTCTCTTTTTTTCTTAACGCCAAGGTATCAAAAATATAAAGTACATAGCACAAATGTAACAATTACACACAACGAAATGATAATCAGATCAGATTACTTTATTTAATGCCATGTCAGCTATTTTCATGGCAAAAATTTAATTACAAAAATACAAATATCATATAAATACAATAAAAACAAATACAAAAACAGCAAGTCATATTATACAAGATTTTTTAAATTAACATTATGATAAAAAAAAATCAAAAACCTTTTCAGGCATAATCTTATTAAATATGTCCTTAAGTGAAGTAACTTCATAAAAGAGCATTCTGCTTGTATTAAGTCCAGGACAATCCAATAAAATATGTTTGACAGATACACATATATACATGTGCGTGGGTTGATGTAATTTCTCTCCGTGGATTAATGTTTGCATCTCATTTTTTCACATTTAAAAGTGAACGGTGAGATTTAATTCTCCGTAACTCACTTCTCTGGGTTGTCGGGAAACTTGATCCTCAGCTCCTGGTTTTTGTAGGATCTCTTCTCAAAGGTCAGGATCATTTTCTTGACGGTGCTCTCATCCACGGGCTCCCCCTGTGAACACACAGAAGGTCAGAGGTCATGACTCGTCCACAGTGTGCCTCTGAATTACATACGAGACTTTTCCCCAGTTAAAAATATTCCTTTTCAACACCAGATTTCTAAAAGTATTAACAGTTATTCATCTGTTCTGCTTTACATTATTATGTTTTGATTAGGGATGTCAATTTTCACAAATTCCCATGATCGATCGTCGTTCAAATTAACGATCAATTAATCGTTATAAGCCTATATACTGCAATATGCGGCGCTGCAGTGGCACATGGCCAACAGCAGGACAGGGTCTGCAAATGCTGCTCAAAACTCTATGTTCCTCACCAAAATAATGAGAATGTTTTTTAATCTAAATAAAGGGCTAGTAGGATTGTAAAATGTTTCGATGTGATTGATAATTAAATTAATTATTTAATAATCAAATAAAACTATATAACGTCACCAACCGCCTCAGATGCGCTTGTCAGAATGTGTGACTGTTGTCTCTTGTTGACTGCGTGCTCTTCCTGGAACAACGCGCTGAAAACGGCAACTAAACCCAATGAATTCACAACGAATTAATAAAATAGTGTTCTCATGTTATGTAATATGACAGTCCCAAATTAATCATCGTTATTATTAGTCGTGCATTCTGCTTGAGCGGCGCGCGCTGTATGAATAACCGTTGAGCACTTTGCTAGCGCGTTATTTAACTCAAAGAAACTAATCCTATATGAGATTAATCAGATATATACAAAATAAACATAATATTACAATTTATATCTGCACAAAATGACGTGAATGCACAAGTGAACTTTAACTAGCCTAATTAACGTTACGTGCCATTCAGAATGACTCATGTTGTGGGCGCGCTCTTCCTGGAACAACGCGACACGGCAACTAAAACCCAAATAATTCACAATGTTTTATTACAATATTGTTTTCTTTTTAATGTTATGTAATATGACAGTCCCAATAGTCATTATTAGTCGTGCATTGCCGTTTGAGCAGCGCACGCTAAAGATCACGCTTCAGTGTCAATTCTTAAACAAATACGTTACATCCAATATGAAATAAAGCAGATATAGATAGGCCTACACAAAATAAACTATTACAACTTCCATTTGCACAAAAAAGGCCGCGAATGCACACGCAAACTTATTGTCATGATGAAGGTGTAAAATAGTCCCAAACATAACTCGCTTACATGTTTCGCGGTTGAGCAGCACGCGCGCATGAACACGCACACGCATGCTTAATCGATGATCGATAAGTTTTATCGATTAAATGTATTATCGACAATTAATCGATCGTCGATTAATCGTTGACATCCCTAGTTTTGATGCCTAATTGAATTGAATCAGAACTCATCAGCTCGGATCATCACACGGACACCGCTGAATGAGCACATTACTCCAGTTTCAGGCCACCTTCACTGGCTTCCAATCAGATATCGTATTCAGTGCAAAATTTTCAATTCATAATCTAGCACCTTCATATCTGAGTGAACTTCTTCATGTGGTCCCTCAGGTCTTCTGCTTCTGGGACTCTTGGTGTACCATCTGTGCGTTTGACTACCACGGGAAGTCGATTTGGAAAACTTTACCTCAAGATATACGTTATAGCCTTAGTCTTTCAATTTTCAAATCACATCTTAAAACTCTTTTTTTTTATTAGCCTATCCTGACTGATTTTAGTTATGTTATTGGGTAATTGATTTTACAAATCACTTTTTTGTTTGTTTGTATTGTTTACTGTGTTGTTGTTTTTTCCTCTGTATAATTATGTATTTTATTATTGTAAGGTATCATTGAGGCGCCCACAAATAAAATGAATTATTATTATTATAAATACGGTCTTTCCGACATGACCTGAACGCATTATTTCAGTACCTCCTTGCTGCGTGACTAAAGCCACATGAATATGTCCTGTCCTCACCTCTGGATCCTCTCCGTCCTGATCCATGAGCCTCTCCAGGATCTTGTCCCCGTCTCCGGTCGGCTCCTCACTGTCCAGGTCTGACCTCACCAGAACCCGTCCGGCGTCCCGGCCCGAGCTCTTCTGCTTGCCTCTGGACTCCTCGTGGCTGTCCTCATCACGGGGTCTCTTTGCTCCGCGGTCCGGCTGAAAACAGGATTTCATAAGAGTGAGGCTGAGACGATCCTAACCCTAACCCAAGATTATGCAACAGTGATTTACTATGCTTCCATCCATCCATAATTTTGGGGTGTAGCATAAAAATATTGATTTATTTCAAAAACATTAAAAATAGTATTGTTTCCAAACTTGTGACCAGTACTGTACACACACACAGGTTCACTATCTTTGTGGGGAGTCTCCATAGCCATTATGGTTTTTATACTGTACAAATTGTATATTCTCTCCCCTTACACTAACCCTACACCTATCCATCACACACAACTCTCTGTAGTTTAATTTTTTTTTTTACATTTGACCACTGGCTGGCCCCCACAATGTAGGTGATCTCAAGAGTTTACTATCCTTGTTGGGGATATTTGGTCCCCACAATATTATTTAAACCTGTACACACACACACACACACACACATATATATTTTGGTCCTGGGCAACGATTAATCGCATTCAAAATAAAGGTTTGTGTTTACATAATATATGTGTTTGTACTGTGTGTATAATTATTTTGTATATATAAATACACATGCATGCATGTATATATTTAAGAAAAATGTGTTGTTTATATATAATATAAATTATGTATAAATAATGCAAAATATACACATCCAAATATGTATTTAAATATATACATGCATATGTTTGTGGATTTATATATACAAAATAATTACACACACAGTACAAACACATATATTATGTAAACACAAACTTTTATTTGGGATGCGATTAATCACTCCCCAACACTAATAGACACCTCATTTTTAATCCAGAAAATGTTATTTAATTACAAATTTACAAAATGACAGTGTTACCGTAGTTTTTGGACACATGGTATTATTTCAAGACACATGGATATGGTAATAATTCAGTACCATGGTAAATCAAACACCCATCTTATATAGACTACACCAACACAGTACTTTTATATCAGGGAGGAAAAGACAAATTAATCAATTTATAAACGTATATTAACAACAAACACTCAATAATAACCCGCATGCGTATACTAGTTTGGGTAAAGGGTTAATAAAGATTTTACCTTCTTGAACAACCTTAAAACACGTATAAATCATTTGTAATAGTCTACAAATAGTTTATTGCTGCATTAAATATTAAAGTTTAGGATAACATTGTCACCAGTAGCAGAACAGTTCAACCAGTGACAAACTCATACGAATAAAGATCACGGTGAGACATTAAACTTGTCAGTAACTTGCCTGATAATTCAGCAGCTCTCCTACATCCATGATGATTTATCTGTGTTAGAATCCCTAAAAACGTATATGTTTTGTATACCAGCGTGTAAACAACACGCTTGTGAACAAAACTTGATTTTTGTTCTTCGCGTGATTGACCGGCGCGAGACGAGGAGACGAAACTCAGCAGCGACACCAGCAGGCGAGGAGAACAAACTACAACACTACAACACTACAACACACACACACACACACACACACACACACACACACACACCTTATCTGCAAGAATTTGTTTGGTTATTATAAAAAGTATTGCATGCCACAATGAAATAACTGAAGAATGGTTCACAATGAGTCCAGAAATATGTATTAATAAGCAGGAAATGAAACCTCTCTTGCAATGCAACATTTATTTATTAGCAGACAGTTTTAATCCACTACCTCAAATCACTTGCACAAATCTATAACCATCATTCTGCCCAGTGCTGTTTGGCTTATGCAAACTTTGCTGCAGGTTTTTATCTGTTTCCCTACAAGATAAGCAAGTAAGTAGACAGCTTTAATTATTCACACAGTCAGAGATTACAGCATCAGTTTCCTTTAATCTCACTCTTATTGGAAAACTAGCAAACTACTTTCTGCATGTGGCAAACTGCATAATATTTTTATTATATATAAAACAGTATGCATTAGGAATGCACGATATATCGGCCACAATTTCGGCATCGACCAATATAATTAATCAATTTTTAATGTTATCGTTATCGGCTCGATAAGAACATTTGTCCAGTGTATTAAAGCCGAATAAATAAATAATATATTATTTCCTTCAGCTGAGACACTTCAGATGCGCATGCTGTTCACCATGATGCTTTTGAATTGCTTGAAATATGATTAGAATCACTTCAAAAAAGGAAAATACAGTAAAGTACAACATGTGCCACGCAAGTCTGTCATATCAGCTACATACAATTATAATGAGAACATCATAATTGTGTGCTTGAGACATGGATTTTAATGGTGAGACTTTTGTTTTTGTAATCAGGCTCTTAAAAATTATAGAAAAATTTGGATTTAGATTTATCAACCAAAATATCGGTTATCGGCTCTCAAATACAAAGATTTATCGGTTATTGGTATTGGTCAAATTTTTCATATCAGTGCATCCATAATATGCATTATATAATAATAAATGTTTTAAACATTGTTTACACATGACCTCATCATGTTGCATATTTAATTCAGTGATTGTTTTCATTTAACTGTATATATATTGTGCTTTGGTTGCATTGGTGTAAAATGTGTCTGAAAACAATTTATAATGCAACACAGATATGCAGATTATGCAATTATACTGCAAACTATTTCATAATAGCTTCGTGTGCAATATGTTGGCCAGGCATTGAGGTTTGCATATGTTTCTGGTCTTTGGGCCTAACGACCAATTAATATTTACTGGCTGTTTAAATAATGCAAAGATGTTGCACTGATTGAAATGCCTCATTTGTGTATCTATCTCCTGCATATCTCTATCTCTATCTCTATCTCTCTCTCTCTCTCTCTCTCTCTCTCTCTCTCAGGCCCGGCCGCTTCTGTCCGGCCTGTTTTATACGTGCCACGGATGACTGGCTCCTGTGAGTCTTGACAAGACAGAGGCGCTATCGGGACAACACTCATAAATCCGACTGAACAGGTGATTTTCCGCCTGCCTCACCAGCCGACCTGCATGGAATATTCATCCCGTCATGAATCCGTACTGAAGGACGGATCAGGGTTGTGTTTGAGTACATTAGCTTGCTTTTCTGCTGCCATTGCAGAACTATTTCAGTCAGTTCTACTTCTGTTATTCTCATGCATATTTGTACAGTAGGCCATACAGTAGATGAAAAACGTCAGAATTAGGACAAAGTCAAAATTGCAGAAAAAAAGTTGGGATTGCGAGAGTAAAAAGTCAGAATTGCAAGAGTAAAAAGTCAGAATTGCAAGAGAAAAAAGTCAGAATTGCGAGAAAAAAGTCAGAATTGCAAGAAAAAAGTCAGAATTGCGGGGAAAAGTCAGAATTGTGAGAAAAAAGTCAAAATTGCAGATAAAAAGTCAGAATTGCAAGAAAAAAAGTCAGAATTGCACACAAAAAAAATTGGAATTGCGAGAAAAGTCGAAATTGCCGAAAAATAGTCATAATTGCGGGGAAAAAATCTGAATTGCGAGAAATAAAGTCAGAATTTGCGACGAAAAAGTCCGAAATGTGAGGAAAAAAGTTGGAATTGTGATTAAAAAAAGTTGAAATTGTGATTTAAAAAAGTTGAAATTGTGATTAAAAAAAGTTGAAATTGTGATTAAAAAAAGTTGAAATTGAGAGGAAAAAAGTCAGAATTGTGAGAAAAAAAGTCCGAATTGCGGGTAAAAAAAGTTCTTGAATCCGAACTGAAGGGCGGATCAGGGTTGTGTTTGAGTACATTATCTGCTCTTGCCATTGTAGAACTATTTCTATCAGTTAAAAAACAGCCGAAATCAAAAACTTATAATTCTCATGCATGTTATTTGTCATGACATACATATACAGTAGATGGGTGAATGTCATGAAAACATGTCCAGATATTTTTAGTTTTTTTAAGTTTGATGGTTTTGATGTGCAAGAAACTTTAAGTGACTTTGTGTAGAAATGATGGTAACATTTGTGCTTTAACAGTGACTGATTTTCATCTTATGCCTTCATTGCTTTGAATCCACGTTCCTATAAAATCTCAATGCGGATCCAGTGGCGTATAAAAACCATCTATATTTGAAAACCAGTGAATTATATAATGCATAATGAATGCATGCACTGAGAAAAATGAGGCCAGAGACCTCTACATCACACACAGCTGTCAAACAACACCGGGTTTATACTTTATACAACCACAGGGAGAGAGAGAGAGAGAGATCAGGAGAAACAGACAGAATGAGGAAAAAGAGGTATAGAGGAGGAATCATACAGGAGAAAGCGAGGGAGGCAGAGAGCGATATTTGCATGTCACCTCCTGTTTTAGCACGTCCAAATGAATGGTTACTATAGCAACATTTTCAGATGTGATTCTGTGAATATGTGACAGGTTCGACCCTGAAAAACTTCTCACATGCTGCGTCCTTGATCATTATATATATACAGTATATCCTTTGAAAAGCATGCAAAAAATGCATATGAAATACAGAGGAGCAAAAACATTTTTATATTATTTAGCAGTTACAAATCACCATATGGCAATAATTCTTGAACTACAAGGACAGGCTTTGTTCTCTCTTGAGTTCAACACTGAAACGAATACACGTCTATCTATGTGTTAGACACTTCCTGTTCAATTAAAGCATGGAGACTCGTGATTGGTTCCAGGATGAAGCCGACAGATGTGCGAATGTTCCTGGTGAAGCGGCGCAGATAAGAGAAAACAAGCAGAAGCTCTTAGCAGAGACACTCAGAGGCGACAGAGAATAATCACTTTACACTGTAAAACTGAATGTGAGACACAAACATCTCATACTGACACAGAGAAGCTGCAATGAATCGTGTTGAAGGTTGATGGAGGATACCAATTATACACAGGGTTTGGACCTTATAATGGAGCGCAGACAGACAGACAGACAGACAGTGTGTGTGTGTGTGTGTGTGTGTGTGTGTGTGTGTGTGTGTGTGTGTGTGTCTGTCTGTGTCTGTGTGTGTGTGTGTGTGTGTGTGTCTGTGTCTGTGTGTGTCTCTGTGTGTATGTGTACACTCACCGGCCACTTTATTAGGTACACCTGTCCAACTGCTCGTTAACACTTAATTTCTAAGCAGCCAATCACATGGCGGCAACTCAGTGCATTTAGGCATGTAGACATGGTCAAGACAATCTCCTGCAGTTCAAACCGAGCATCAGTATGGGGAAGAAAGGTGATTTGAGTGACTTTGAACGTGGCATGATTGTTGGTGCCAGAGGGGCTGGTGTGAGTATTTCAGAAACTGCTAATCTACTGGGATTTTCACGCACAACCATCTCTAGGGTTTACAGAGAATGGTCAGAAAAAGAAAAAACATCCAGTGAGCGGCAGTTCTGTGGGCGGAAATGCCTTGTTGATGCCAGAGGTCAGAGGAGAATGGCCAGACTGGTTCGAGCTGATAGAAGGGCAACAGTGACTCAAATAACCACCCGTTACAACCAAGGTGGGCAGAAGAGCATCTCTGAACGCACAGTACGTCGAACTTTGAGGCAGATGGGCTACAGCAGCAGAAGACCACACCGGGTGCCACTCCTTTCAGCTAAGAACAGGAAACTGAGGCTACAATTTGCACAAGCTCATCGAAATTGGACAATAGAAGATTGGAAAAACGTTGCCTGGTCTGATGAGTCTCGATTTCTGCTGCGACATTCGGATGGTAGGGTCAGAATTTGGCGTCTACAACATGAAAGCATGGATCCATCCTGCCTTGTATCAACGGTTCAGGCTGGTGGTGGTGGTGTCATGGTGTGGGGAATATTTTCTTGGCACTCTTTGGGCCCCTTGGTACCAATTGAGCATCGTTGCAACGCCACAGCCTACCTGAGTATTGTTGCTGACCATGTCCATCCCTTTATGACCACAATGTACCCAACTTCTGATGGCTACTTTCAGCAGGATAATGCGCCATGTCATAAAGCTGGAATCATCTCAGACTGGTTTCTTGAACATGACAATGAGTTCGCTGTACTCAAATGGCCTCCACAGTCACCAGATCTCAATCCAATAGAGCATCTTTGGGATGTGGTGGAACGGGAGATTCGCATCATGGATGTGCAGCCGACAAATCTGCGGCAACTGTGTGATGCCATCATGTCAATATGGACCAAACTCCCTGAGGAATGCTTCCAGCACCTTGTTGAATCTATGCCACGAAGAACTGAGGCAGTTCTGAAGGCAAAAGTGGGTCCAACCCGTTACTAGCATGGGGTACCTAATAAAGTGGCCGGTGAGTGTATGTGTCTGTGTCTCTGTGTGTGTCTCTGTGTGTGTGTGTGTGTGTGTGTGTGTGTGTGTGTGTGTGTGTGTGTGTGTGTGTGTGTGTCTGAAAAACCCTACATTATGGAGACAAAATGTCCCCACAAAGATAGCAATATCTGAAATCCTTGTCCTTGTGGGGACATTTTTTGGTCCCCATGAGGAAAACAGCGTATAAATCATACTAAGTGATGTAAAAATGCAGAAAGTTGTGTGTGATGGGCAGGTTTAGGGGTAGGGTTAGTGTAGGGGGATAGAATATACAGTTTGTACTGTATAAAAATCATTATGCCTATGGAGTCCCCACAAAGATAGCGGACCAGACGTGTGTATGTGTGTGTGTGTGTGTGAGTGTGTGACCCGTGTGTTTGTGTCACTCTCTGCTCGGCGGGAGGTTCGAGGTGACGAGCTCTAATTGAAACAGGTGTGAGAGGTCGGGGGGGATAGGTGTGTGAACATCTGCTCAGGGGGCGGAGCCTATCAGCACCAACACACACACACACACACACACACACACCCGGCAGAAGAACGCCAGGGGTTCGTCACAATCGCCCGTCTGAAACACTGCAGGTACTGTGGAGTTCTGAGAATAGAGCTAAAATGTTATAATTCAAATGTATCCCTTAAAATAAATTACAACAACCGTGAACAACTAATGAATTGTGATTTTTATCGCAACATGTATCCTTGTTATGATGCATAAATCTCAATCAAGTAACATACAGACAAAGATGCATGTGCAACAACAAAAATGTGCTTAGTTATAATCTACTGTCTTAACATAATATAACTGTCATAATGTGGTTGGTGCCTATTAATATTGAAGGTTATATGCTTAAAGGGTTAGTTCACCCAAAAATGAAAATTCTGTCATTAATTACTCATCCTCATGTCGTTCCAAACCCGTAAGACTTTCGTTCATCTTAGGAAAACAAATGAAGGATGAAATCCGAGAGTTTCTGAACCACCCATTGACAGCAACGTCATTGCAACTTTCAAGGCCCAGAAAGGTAGTAAAGACATCGTTAAAATAGTCCATGTGACTACAGTGATTCAACCTTAATATTATGAAGTGACGAGAATACTTTTTGTGTGCGAAAAAAAAACAAAAATAACAACTTTGTTGACGTTGACGTGGTGAAAACAGTGCTGCGCTTCTGGGTTCTACGTCAGAACGAAGGCTCACTATTGGCCGACGCTGGTCATGTGTGTGATGCTGGCCAATAGTGAGCCTACGTTCTGACATAGAACCGAGAAGCACTGCACTGTTTACACCACGTCAACAGCGTAGGAGAATGATGTGGAAGAGAAGAGATTGTTGAATAAAGTCGTTATTTTAGGGTTTTTTTAGGGTCACAAAAAGTATTCTCGTCACTTCATAACATTAAGGTTGAATCACTGTAGTCACATGGACTATTTTAACGATGTCTTTACTTTACAATGATGTTGCTGTCAATGGGTGGTTCAGAAACTCTCGGATTTCATCAAAAATATCTTCATTTGTGTTCTGAGATGAACGAAGGTCTTACGAGTTTGGAACGACATAAGGGTGAGTAATTAATGACAGAATTTAAATTTTTGGGTGAACTATCCCTTTAATGTGTATCTCTAACGGGTCCTTGCCCTGAAAAACGGTGAAGAACACATTTAAAAATGTAGTACTTTATATTAACTGATATTTGCTAAATTGTTTATTGTTGCTAATTTTTTTAAGCAGTCAGATGTGAGATTTTTGCTGTCAGGCTCCAAGGGTCATGCAGGTAATCAGGTATATTAATGTCAGATAAGACTTCCACTGGAAATTCAATTAAAAGGCTGACAAGTACAGAGTCATTTGCCGTCTGGCTGTGCAAATGCAAAATCACTCTTTTTAAAAAAAAATCGTTACAGTTGTGCATTTACCAGCTCTGCATGTGGATCTCCTGTCTCATCAGATCACGTTTGACATCAGGATTGATGTGCCAACCAAGAACAAATATCAAGCAAATAGCTTAAAATAACAAAATGTTGTTGATTTGGTAGGTGCATTACACCCAAAGCAGACTCTAAAAAGAGTAAAACCAGCAAAAACTGTAGAAAATGAAACACAGTACACATAAATATTGGATAAAATCTTTGAAAATTGGAAGACCTATTATATGCCCTTTTACGAAGTCTTGATTTGTTTTTAGGCTCTACAAGAATAGGCTTTCATGCCTGAATGTTCAAAAAACACATTATTTTCCCCATATTCTCCATTATTGCAGCTCCTCTCTTCCCAGTCTGTCAGTAACGCTCTGTTTACTTCCTGTCTCTATGAAGCCCCTCCTTCTGAAAAGCACACTGTGCTCTGATTGGTCAGCTGGATCAGTGTGTTGTGATTGGTCGAGCGCTGTGTTTTGGGAAATGTCCCGCTCCTTACCATAACCGCCAGTTTAACACACTACTAACTAACTCAACCAGGCTCCCTTTATTCTGCATATTAATTATCTAAATGAGGATTATTGTGGAATACTTGTTCGTTCCGGAAGAAAGACTACAATGGAGGCGTTTCAGGGAGTTCAGAAACACTGACACTGATTTAGAGAATAACTTTGTAGAGCTTTTTCACAGAAGCATAATCAACATTTCTCTAAACATTTGTGCATTCATTTTTGCACTGCACTTGTTACAATGCACTTATGCAATTGCATTCTCTGTGACTGCAACGTTTTTCAGGTCTCTTCATTATTCTGCTGGAAAAGCTTTGGCATCAGATGCCTCTAAATGCTGTCTAGATAGGCAACTCACATGGTTTTGAATACGAAGCGGGTCTGTCTCTCTTGTTTTCCCTCTGTCTGTCTGATCTAAATCACTTTTGTCCATCAGTGTGCCAGAGGAAAGCAGGATGCCCCGTCTAATAAAGAGAAGAGATTGAAAATTGGGAGGTTAATGAAATTTTTCTAAAGTGTCCGTCTGGCTGTTTAAAAGCAGATTAAATCGCCAACCCATAATTAGAGTGAATTGACCTGTGAAATGACAGCGTGTCTTCTCGGTTAAGTATTGATAAATAGGTTGGAGAGATTGGCAGATCAGGTAAATCAGCATGTGGTCGAGGGAGAGAGTCTGATGAACGTCTGCTGTGACCTGCATGAATTTACAATCAAAGTTATCGCAAAGTTATGCTCTTTTTCCCTTTCAGAGCTGATATTCTGAAAAAGTCACAGGTTTATTTTCATCACAGTGATTTTACCACTGTAGAAGTGTTGCAGAAAACACTGATTAATGCATTAACGCCAATTATCACAAAGAAATATTCAATAAGCAATTGAAATAGTTTCACTCTAGTTTGTTTATGATTGCCAAGCAAACTTATAACATGGCGCATCATTTAAAATTCAATTAATTCAATTAATAAACTCACACATGGTTCATCCAATCAGATTTCAGAGCTGAAACTGTCTAATTTTAATCAAATATCTTTGACGAGGGGAGGATCTCAACGCTTATACTGTAAATTCATTAAGAAAAGTTCTCCTTATAAACATTTACCATGGTAAACAATGAAACGCTTTAAGACTTTTAGAGTTATGCAGGAAACGTATAATAGCCTAGTCCATGTGTAGAATTATTTGTGTTCTGCTTTAGCTTCTCCTTCCCTTTAATTGTTTTCTTTATCACACACAACACTGTGTTTTTACGGATTACTGTTATCAGAAACACGCCAAAAGCCCCTCATTCATATTTACACCACATGCTAGTCAACACTCGCGTTTATGTATGATGACTGTCCGCACTATTTTTCAGTTATTGTTTTCATAATTCGTCTCCATCTGCAGTACATTCACAGCTCAACAGGCGCTCGAAGGGCAGCGTAATTCACCCGCGTGCAATTATGATTTTGTTCACAGCTACCTTCGCCGTTTTACAGCTTGTTATTATGCGTCGGCCTTTTCTTCTATTCTCTTCCACTGTCTCTCCGCGGTTTGTGACACTGCGTAAAGTGAAACGTAGCATGAAAATGTCATTAATATGTAAATGAGAGCAGCCTGTGAAGTCTGGTTTGAAGCCGTTAAGGGCCGCGCGAGTCCCGTTTGAGCTGACACATTAAATGCTTCGTCGGAGAGCGCGAGCTGGTCTTAATTACAGCAGGTGTGCCACACAAACACAAATTACATATCTGTGGGGATAAACGTTTAATTGCACGACAAAACTTAACATGAAACGAGATGCGAAGACTATAAAAGGGGGATATTTAACATTTAAAGAGGCGCTTCTCTGTGTTCTTTAGTGTGTAATGTTGCTGTTTGAGTATGAAAAAGCTCTGCAAAGATACTATTAATTCTCTATATCAGTGTCAGTGTTTCTGAACTCCCTGAATCGCCTCCATTGTAGTCTTGAGTTTCTTCCGGGAACGAACATGTCACAATATTCCTCATTTAAATAATTCATATGCAAAATAAAGGGGCGGGGCCTGGTTGAGTTAGTTAGTAGTGTGTTAAACTGGTGGTTATGGTAAGGGGAGGGACATTTCCCAAACGCACTCGAAGCGCTTGACCAATCACAACACACTGATCCAGCCGACCAATCAGAGCACAGTGCGCTTTTCAGAAGGAGGGGCTTCACAGAGACAGGAAGTAAACAGAGCGTTACTGACAGACTGGGAAGAGAGGATCTGCAACAATGGAGAATATGGGGAAAATAATAAACAATCAAGCAGGAACGCCAAAAAACAACATCTAGACTTTGAGAAAGGACATAGAATAGATACTCTTTAACAATAAATTCCAAATTAAATGCAACTGTACGTACGGCATACTTGATTTACCATTTCAGTGAACTTTGAATACCAGAAAGGGATGTAACTATCCATAAATTACTAGAGCAAAATCACACTGAATTCATGCTAGACTGAAGTTCATTCACTTAATAAAACAAGTTCCTTAAAAGGATGATTCAGACAGCTTAAATATGAATAGTTTTACAGAACTATAAAAAAAGCACTTTCACCGTACAAGCGGCACATTTCTGCTTTTAAATCCTGTTTATATTCGGATGCTTTTTTGCCTGCTGTGTTCCCAAAATATTTGAACATTGAACATTGTGAACATTGTTTTGTGTCTTAAAACGCTTTTAGAAGGATTTTCTATAGATTTTTGTAGAAATATTAGCATTTAATTCTCATAAAATCATCTTAAAGCTCATAAAGTCATTATACTAAAGCTGCCAATGTAACTATTAAACCGAAGGCATCATTATGCAACAACATACAGTATTAAAATTGATTACTTCAGTGTGAAATGGCACAATTTATTTACATTTAAACATATTATTTGTCTGACAGAATGTTTAAAGTCGAGATGAAATTAAAATTCAATCTATTTTCTAAATGCATGTTTTCAGTCTTACTGTGAAGAATCCATGTTTCTCTTTCTAAAAGAAACATGCATTTGACCAACACTTATTGTTAAACTCAAATCTCCAGATATTAACACTTCTGAGAGCCATGTTCATTTCTATCTATCTATCTATCTATCTATCTATCTATCTATCTATCTATCTATCTATCTATCTATCTATCTATCTATCTATCTATCTATCTATCTATCTATCTATCTATCTATCTATCTATCTATCTATCTATCTCATCCATCCATCCATCCATCCATCCATCTCTCTCTCTCATCTATCTATCTATCTATCTATCTATCTATCTATCTATCTATCTATCTATCTATCTATCTATCTCATCCATCCATCCATCTCTCTCTCTCATCTATCTATCTATCTATCTATCTATCTATCTATCTATCTCATCCATCCATCCATCCATCCATCTCTCTCTCTCATCTATCTATCTATCATCCATCCATCCATCCATCCATCCATCCATCCATCCCTCCCTCCCCCTCTCTCTCTCTCTCTCTCTCTCTCTCTCTCTCTATCTCTTTCTCTCTGTTTTAGTTCCTTCTGTTGTTTAAGTGTGTTGGGTTGAACAGTGAATCATCTCATCCTGCGAGTTATAAACTGTGATAATATTTTACCCCTGATGAATTGACAGAATTTCTTGTCTCGGAAGCACTGAGGATGCTGTGATGAAATTATTTTCTCTCTCAGTGGTTTTCCATTTGCTCAGAGATAAATTGTGTGTGTACGTGTGTGTGAGAGAAGGTATGCGGAGTAAATTTCTCCACAGATCCACATGGCTATACCTGATTGCCTGTCGGAGACACCGGAGAGGCCAGACGCAGAGAAAGAAACCATTTCGGCTCTTATTAGCAAACAACCTTTCCACAACAAAATCAATATATATTAAGCTATTCCATTATCTGAGCTGTTTTTTCATTAACATGGAAAACAAATCTCCAGAACAGGCATCAAAATGTGTTCCGTGTTCCGTTTCGGAACATTGGAATCCGTCTGTTCGTGGAATAGATTGAAAATTCCGTGCTGATGTAACGCCATACCGAGCAAAGACCATTTGACCTCTACATTAGGTCAGTTGTTTGGTGGGGTTGCCATGGTCACTGAATGGATTCTGTCGGTAAACAACGATTTGTTCTTTTCCTCTTTCCTTCGGCAGCGGAGCCTGAACTCAGATTATCTGTCGAACACCCTCATAAAGCCTTGATAATCACTCGTGAATCACTATAAAGACCCTGTGAAATCAAGAGTTTTATGGCGTTAAGTGCATGTCTGTCAGCTGTGAGCTCATGCACTCAAGAAATGTGTATGTGTATTTATATACCTATATATATATATATATATATATATATATATATATATATATATATATAACCTATAATGCAGTTATAATGCACCTAAAATTCAAAATATCAGGACAAAAATGCCCCAGAATGATTTTTTTGTCCCTGATTTTTTTCATATGATCAACGCTATCTCACGACCAATTTGTACGAATTCGTACGAGTGATTAAAAGGTGGCTAATTCGTACAAATTCGTACGACCTCACTTGTACGAATTTGTATGATTTGTCTAAACCCACGTGATGGGTAGGCTTAGGGGCGGGGTCAGGGGTTGGTCATTTGTACGAATTCATTCGAATTTGGTAACTCGTAAAATATGTACAAATTATCAAAAATCGTACAAATTCGTACAAGTGAGGTCTATAAATTCGTACACATTAGCCACCTTGTAAAATTTGTACGAATTGTCATGAGATCGGGATGCATATGATATAGTTAAGCAATATCACACGAGTGCTTTTTTTGTTGTGAATAGCACAAGTGCAAATGTGTTATTGATTTTATACAACATTAATATGTTAATATTGTGTTTTATTTTAGACACAGTATTGTCTGTTTCTGCTCAATTTTGAACGAAACAAAAGTATTACCAATAAAGCCATAATAGAAGTGTTGTGTATCTCCAAGCAACACAGCAGTGTTTCGTTTCTGAATGAATGCGCATTTTGAGCGACTCAACCGAATGAATCAATGATTCAATGACTCATTCCTAAAGAGAGGGGACTTCTTCTGGGATACTCTTTTCGACATATGATGCTTTGGGACACACTAATTTTAATCTCACATACTGTTTAGGATGGATAGTATGGACATTGAGACGTAGGGGGAGTCATTTACTTCATTTCTGAATGAATCAGCCGTTTGAACAAATCGAATGAATCAATGACTCACTCATCTAGACATTTACTGCCACCTACTGGCAGTTTTACTTTCTCAGTTAGAGTATAATTTCATTTAAAAAAAATGTTTTTTGTTTTTAAATAAAATGTAACAATTTGCTGTCTAATTCGAGATATAGCTTAGTTTCTTCCTGTCAGATGCTGTTTGACTTTTTTTGTCTGAAGTCCATCTGATTCTAGATCAGACACTGATGTTGTTTGGAGCTGCCATGTGACTGTAGTTTCCCAGCATGCAGTTCTCACAGCGGCCCAGACACAAACACAGCATGAGTCAGTGAACAGCAGGAGCTCACAACATGTTTCTTTCAAAGCTTGCAGAGCTTCAGTTCCAGTACCTTTATTAAAGATGAGTATTAAACCGAATATGTGTCACATTTTCCCATAAGCATCTGAAATACAAGACCTGTGTCTCACATCTGATGACTTTGTGTCTGTTTTTCAAAGATCAGATGGGTTTGTGTTTCTACACTGTTCCGAAGTTTGGGGTCAGTAAGGTTTTTAATGTTTTTGAAAGTTATCTCTTCTGATTTGATAAAAAATACAGTGAAATATTATTACAGGTCAAAATCACTGTTTTCTCTGTGAAAATATTGTAAAAATGTAATTCATTCCTGTGATCAAAGATGAATGTTCAGAAGATTACAGTCTTCAGTGTCACATGATCCTTCATAAATCAGTATAATATGATGATTTGATGCTCAATAAACATTTATGATTATTATCCATGTTGAAAACAGATTCATATTTTAGTGGAAACATTTGTTTTCATGATTCTTTGATGAATAGAAAGTTTTAAAAAATCAGCATTTATTTGAAATAGAATCTTTAGTAATATAAATACTGTCACTTCTGATCAATTTCATGCATCTTTTCCCAATAAAAGTGTTACTTTTCATTTGATCTGGGATCTAATTAAGTGATTAAGCAAATACTGAGATCTCTTACCTCTGATCGCAAATCTCTTCTGAAACCCTGGAGAAACGTGGGATTACTTGATCATTTTTATCAGACAAAAGTCTTGGATTGAGCTCTATTTACTGTAATCTCATCTAGGAACATCGGAGATATGAAAGTGATGTTTATGATTTTATACACACCTGTAAATGGAGAAGTTTTTTCTTTTCCTGCACAACTAAAACATTTACTTGACAGTTTATATCAATCATCAGATTGAGTTTATAACTCCACAGTGGACAGTTTTCTGCTGTCAGGAGTCTTGTTTTTAAGACTCTTGGCCCTGGACCCCCTCCTGAAGCACACAGTAACGATGATAAATCACCAAACCACTTACCAAACATTATTTGATGAATATGTTTCACCTCTTCCCAAACCTTAAGAGCGTTTCACATTGATTCCCATCGTTCTGTCTCTTTAATAGAAGTGTATTGTTTTGCTGATTTAGATGCAGATGATGCATATAATACACTCTCATCTTTTCAGGAGAAAACTGGACAGAGCTCATATTTTTTTTCTTCTGATGAACCGCTTCTTGATTAATCTTGATAAGCGGGTTTTGAATTTGACATTTATAATATAGCCTACTTACTTATTATAAATTCATGTAATATAATGTAATACATATTATAGATATATAAAAACATTGACCATTTACCATATAAAAACAAAACATTTTTATACAAGAGTAGCCTATATATATATATTACATTTACTGAACTATTCCATAAATCCATGTTTATTTATATTATCATTATTATATGCCTCAAGTGAGAACAGATTTATTATTTGTTTATAAATAATATCAGGCCTATATAAAATTTTGAACATTCATTATGCATCTAATTCAAATGCTGTTTTTGTAGCCTTATGCAGCTCTTTCTCTCTCTCTCTCTCTCTCTCTCTCTCTCTCTCTCATTTAACCTTGTTTTCTCGTCACTTTATCCCATCTAACTTTCTTTCTCTGCGTTTTTAAGTGTGTTTTAGTCTCCCTCACCCCCCCCCCCCCCTCCTCACCCCCCCCCTCTCTCTCTCTCTCTCTCTCTCTCTCTCATTGAGCGTCTCCATTAGTCTCTCTCTCTGTGTGTAAAAGAGCTGAGAGCTTTGAGATTGCTCCAGACAGGCCTCGTCTTTCTGCATTACCCGGAGCTGATGCTGGTAACGGGCCTTTCAGACTCACAGCACTGCGACATTAACAGAGAGAGAGGTTTGCTCATGCGTCTCACGAGAATCAGCCCAGATCGTTTGAGAGAGTCTGCACACGGCCATTGATCAACAATTTATAAGCGATCGATCTGCGGCTGCTGGGTCTGCTTAACTGCAGCATCACGAGGAGCTTCTGCGCACTGAGTTTATCCAGCATCCACAATCCCACAGGACTCAGCAGATCTTCTTTTCTTTAGAGGGATCTGTGTATAAACAGCTTCTGAGAGAGCTTCAATCTGTTTAGGCGCAGAGGCCTAAAAATGCTCCATAAACCTTCAAACGATGAGTGACGCTTGCAGTGAATCTTGACTGTAGTGATTTTTAACATGTAATACTTGGGTTATGAACAACTCTGGTTGAATAAATCATGGGAGAAAATGCATGTTCTTTGTTGTTGGTTTGGCATGAATCTGACTGATTCTGGTGTATATTTCAATTAGGGCTGAGGTATAGATGAAATAGTATCATAAACATAACCTAAAAAAAAAGAAGTCAGAATTGCCAGAGAGAAAAAAGTCAGAACTGCGAGAAAAAAGTCATATTTGCAAGAAAAAAAGTCATATTTGCAAGAAAAAAAGTCAGAGTTGTCAGAAAAAAAGTCAGAGTTGTGAGAAAAAAGTCAGAATTGCGAGAGAAAAGTCAGAATTGCGAGAGAAAAGTTCATAATTGCGAGAAAAAAAGTCATATTTGCAAGAAAAAGTCATAATTGTCAGAAAAGTCAGAGTTGCGAGAAAAAAGTCATAATTACGAGAGAAAAGTTCAGAATTGCAAAAGAAAAAGTCAGAATTGCGAGAAAAAAAGTCATATTTGCAAGAAAAAAAGTAATAATTGCGAGAAAAAAATTCTGAATTGTGAGAAAAAAAGTCAGAATTGCGAGAGAAAGTCATAATTACGAAAGAAAGTCATAATTGCGAGAAAAAAGAATTGCGAGAAAAAAAGTCAGAATAGCGAGAAAAAAAATCATAATTGCGAGAAAAAAGTCAGAATTGCGAGAGAAAAAGTCATAATTGTGAGAAAAAAAGTTGTTTATAAATAAGGGTTAATAGAAAAGAATCGACTCAAGAACGACTGCTTCACGAATTTAGAAAGAAATGTTGTAATGAAAAAATGTAGTGAGTAAAAAGTACGATAATTTAATATGTAATTATTTAGAAGTTCCACTAAATGAAAATATGCTCTGATATACAAATACTTGAAAACTTTAGCAGTAACAGAACAAAATGTATTTCACTGTCACAGTCCACCCCTGAATTGAATTGTTCAAATCTAACTGTGAATCTAAAGTGACTGGATTGAATCTGACCTCCCTGAACGAGGTTGAACCCGAATGTCTTGATATTGTCATGTTTCTGGTCTGTATTAGAGAAGAGAAAGGCCTGATTTCATTCTTGTTGTCCTTCATCTTAAAGAGAGATGCATTGTGTGCAATCCACTCGGTCAGCCAATAAACACACCAGCCGGTTTCCATAACCAGCACTGGTGCATGAAGATATATATCCACAAAACAAAAAATTAATGCTTGAAAACAATGAACACATCTGAGCTGGCTGGGAAAAAATGAGTTCAGAGAATTTATTCAGTACTTGGCGATGACATGCATTTTGTTTTTATACTTTCAAACTAGGCCCAAGGCTGGAGCACAATACCTGAGATTATCTCACTCAGTCACAGGATTATTTGATTAAAACATGACTTTAATTTTAAGACTGAATCTTCGAACGAACCGTTTTCAAACTCGTTGAGAAATGAGGAGATGTGCAGTGTATTGTGAGAAAATTCAAGTGTTTTTTGACCTTGGATGCATGTAATCCTGATGTATGAGACTCCAAAACAAAGTCAGGAAACTTTAAAATAGCATTACAGTGTCTCTTTAATAAACGGAGCTGTCCACACTGCAGTGTGTTGTGATGCAATACACCTTCACTTGACGTTCCTATTTCTGCATCCACCTACTTTGGATGTTCTTTAAAAACAGACTTACTGGACAGCAGTCACTGTAATGATGCAGTTTAAGAAAAGACACAAACCACAGCTCAAAAATGCATGGAACTTGCATGAAACCATAATCTGGAGACAAAATATGCAAATGAAGAAGGTGAATATGATTCATTGTGACGACGAGAAGAAAATATTGAACAAACTCTTTGTCAAACAGAGCAAGAGCTGTAAATCAAATACAACCTGTCGAGAAAGACAGAGCTCAGAGGTGATATGACAGTAATATCACACTGGTGCGATCACAGTTCTGAGCAATGAAACACCCGTCTAAAAATAGGAAGCAGAAATGTCACCTGGAAATCAAGCGCAAGTGAACGTTATTCACAAACAGCAGAAACCATGTGTCCAATGACATGAATGACAGTGAGAAAACACCAATCACAGGCACGTCACGAACACGAACACGAACACACACGAACACACACGAACACACACACACACACACACACACACATGTCTGGTTCGCTATCTTTGTGGGGACTCTCCATAGGCGTAATGGTTTTTATACTGTACAAACTATATATTCTGTCCCCTTACACTGCCCCTGTCCCTAAACCTACCCATCACAGGAGACATTCTGCATTTTTACATTTTCAAAAAACATTACTTAGTGTGATTTATACGCTGTTCTCCTCATGGGGACCGCTGACTGGTCCCCACAATGTAGGTGATTTCAGGTTTTACTATACTTGTGGGGACATTTGGTCCCCACAATGTAATATAAACACGAGCACACATACACACACACACACACACACACACAAAGCCTGAAGTAATGAGAGTTAGGTTTGCTTAAACATGAAAACTTCCATCATTTACTAACTCTCATTACTTGATCATAAATTAAAATGTTTCCAAAGTGGGTTTTTTCCCCCCACAATTACTGACAAAACAAAAAACATAAAACCAAATCAAATTCAAATGTAAAAAAAAAACAACATTTAAATTATAATGATTTAAATTAATATATAAAAAATTATACCTTTTTTTAAAATCTTTTTTTCGTAATGGCTGCCTGAATTAAATGATTAAATTACACTTATAGCAAAAAATAAAATAATTTGAATTGTAATTAATTATAATAAAACAAATATTTAAAGAATAATAATTTAAATATAGAAATATATACAGTATTTAGTTTTTTTTTAATAATGGCTGACTGAATTATATAAATTAGCAAACAATAAAATAGTTGAACATTTAATTATTAAACATTAATGATTTAAACAAATTATACCTTTTTGTTTTTTCATATATACCGTAGCTGCCTGATTTAAATTATTAAATAACACTTATAGCAAAAAATTAAATAGTTTTAATTTTAATTAAAATCATTTAAATTATAGACTTAAATTTGAAGAAAAAAAATACAAATTCAATTATATTGATATAACAAATATACTTTTTGGGTCTTTTTTTCCATAATAACTTAATTAATTATTAAATCAACACCATGAAAGCATTATGAACGTATTTCAGATTTACTGCTGAATATTCTGTACTTTATGCGTGAATTATGAGCCAGAACATAAATCTGTCAGTCTGAGAGGAGCTGAGATGAACAGAGCTGACTAAATCACACACAGATCCTGCTGTTCATTTACACACACGCTTCTCTAATGGCTGAACATTAGTGTGTGTGTAAAGCTGGAGTCAGACTTCACCTGAGGCGCAGCGAGGCGACACGCAGAGTCCTGACCTTTTATAATGTTCATCTGGGTGCTATTTCAGGAGGTGTTGGAGGTGTTTTTAACACGGTGTGATTGGACTCAGAGTTTCTCCGGAGCGGGACGTGTGTAGAGCTCCAAACACACTGGCTTTTCCCGACCACACACTGATTTAATCAACAAACCCAGCAAGAGCTTCAGGATAATCAATGCTGGAGCGTCTCGACTCCCATCAACGTCAACACCTCATCATCCCTCTCTCTATCTGTGTTCCTGAACAACCACAGCATGCATTGTGAAGAATATTTACACTGTCCAGGTTCACTTCAACACATGCTTCTCTTACAGTGAAATCTTCATCCATGCACATTCATCTAAAGCAAGACATTTGTTTTTGGCCACAAATACAATATAAAAAGTCCCCTGTTAAAACAGCTGGTTTTTGTGATATAAAAAAAAATTATTTGCATGTTTAAAAAAATGACAACCTATCCAATGCTAATGAATGAGTGTGAATTACCTGATATTGTGTTTCTCAAGTGTTCAGCATCAGCGCCTCTATTAATGGTGAAACTGTACGTTTATCTGCTTCAAGAACAGCGCCGTTCTTAGTGTTTGAGCGGGAGAGACGAGCGTCTGCTTTCCGTATAATAAAACATGATTCTGTGGCAAAAACCATGGAAATAAGTATATTGATTTGCTTGTGTTGTTGTGGGTTTTGGTTCTTTTGCTGTTGGCGGCTGTAAGGACCTTTGAAATAACTGAAATCATTTGGCGAAGTGATATGGAACTGTAATGCGGTCAAAACCTGCCTGGAACTACTTTAGTCGTGAGTTTCCCTGAACATATCTTCGAAATGTTCGTCAACCAATCAGATTCAAGCATTCAACTGCCCTATAACAAAACATAGCATACAACAACACAACACAACATTACATAACGTAATATAAAACAACAAAACATAACATAAAACAACATAACACATAGCATAACATAACATAACATAAACATTATTGTTTCCCAGTAAAAAGTTTGTTTTTCCTAATTGGTCTAAGCGAGTCTTTATCAGAAAGTTCTGACCAACCAAAGACACACAGTATATAGTCCTCTCTGCCTTAGTGTAGTTGTGGTGTGGAGTTATCATCATAGTTATCATTATAGTTCATCCTAGTTATCATCCTAGTTATCATCCTAGTTATCATCAAAGTTATCATCAAAGTTATCATCATCATAGTTATCATCAAAGTTATCGTCCTTAGTGTGAATCTATAGTCTTTAATTGTACCGGTTGCACTAAACAGTAGAATATGATTGCGATGCTCCTCAGTGACAGATTCCTCCCATAAAGATCTACACGAGAGTCGTGACGTTCTGATCTTTACATCTCTGCAGTCAGGAGCTCAGACACACACTTCATCTGTGAAATACACACATCACACACACAATAGACATGCTTCATATAGACCGCCTGACGGTTCATTTGCTGAGCGATAACGTCGAGAAACACCTCCATCTCTCCAGTGTGTGTTTAGTGTGTGTGTGTGTGTGTGTGTGTGTGTGTGTGTGTGTGTGTGTGTGTGTGAAGTTTCATTGCTGTGTTCCTGTACGAGGAAGAATCTCACTAAACATGTCAAAGTCAACGTCATTTTACACTCTAAAATGAAACAAAATAGTTCATTTTATTATGAACTTTTAGAATATTTTGCTTGAAATGAAAATAAATAGCCTGTTAAGATTATTATTTTATATTTTTTTATTTTTTGCATTAACTATCATGAAAATAATGTTACAAACACATTTTCACTCTTTAAAATTCTTTAATATCTGTAATTCATAAAGGTTTTGGTCACACTTTAGTTAAGGGTCTAGTTAAGTTGCTTATTAGCCTGCATATTAATATTGGCTGTTTACATATAAAGCACATATTAATGCCTTATTCTGCATGATCATATTCTACATCTCTTAATCACCCAATACCTAAACTCAACAATGACCTTATAACTATTAATAAGCAGTAATCAGGAGTTTATTGAGGCAAAAGTCATAGTTAATAGTTAGTTAATAGTGAGAATTGGACCCTAATTTAAAGTGTGACAAAAGTAATATTATACAAATATAAGATATTCATAATAATAAAATAATTTAACATTATTATAACTTTTTATAATGGTAATTATTTTAATTATATTAAATTATACTCAGATCAGCAAAAAAAAATAGTTTAATTAGCTTATAATTATTTAAACATTATAATTTTTATATTCATATTTAATTATATATATTTTAATTATACTTTAAATACAGTAGAATATGTATTACAGAAATACATAATCACCAGTGAGACAAACAAATAAAAAAAGACATGCACAAACACACACACACACACACACACACACACACACACACACACACACACAGACATACATTTTAAGTGGAGGTTCAACCAGTCAATGGAAAGGACGTTTTTAAAAACTATTCATTATATATATATATATATATAATGTATAACGCAAAATATAAGTAAAATTTTTTTGCTTTCTGTGAGCATTGGACCCGCGGTGATGTTTCCTCTCTCCCGCTGCTTTGACGGATGATCTGGTGGGACGGGGCAGACACACGCTCGCTGACGGATGGCCTCTGCCAAACCCTGACACGGAGCCATTCAGCCCACAGAAATGATAGATGTTATATCTAATTTTAAACACCCACAACTAAAGCAGGCTGGACAGGCGATGCCTGCGCTGACAGACTCACGGCTGCAACGTCCCGATAACACACACACCTTCACCTGAACCCAACAACAGCACCTGAGACTGACAGCCCTGATAAATACTGCGCAAAGGAACATGTTTGTTTTGAAAATGAGCCTGGAAGAAATGAACGAGTGTTTAGACGAGAGGGGGGTTTTAGAGGCCATAATGTGGAGCAGAACGACACAAACAACTGAACTCAAAGGGCCCGATCATAGGCTTCACCGGTGCAGTGCACGTGTTCTCATTTCACGTCCTATATTACTCTTCTTATTACACACACACACACACACACACACACACACACACTGCTTATTACACATACACTCTGCTTATTGCACACACAGACTGTGCTTATTACACACACACACTGTGCTTATTACACACACACACTGTGCTTATTACACACACACTCTGCTTATCACACACACACTCTGCTATTACACACACACTTTGCTTATTACACACACACTCTGCTCATTACACACACACACTCTGCTTATTACACACACACACACACACACTCTGCTTATTACACACACACACACACACACTCTGCTTATTACACACACACACACTCTGCTTATTACACACACACACACACACTCTGCTTATTACACACACACTCTGCTTATTACACACACACACTCTGCTTATTACACACACACACACACACACACACTCTGCTTATTACACACACACTCTGCTTATTACACACACACACTTTGCTTATTAGGCTACACACACTCTGCTTATTACACACACACACTCTGCTTATTACACACACACTCTGCTTATTACACACGCATTCTGCTTATTACACACACACACTCTGCTTATTACACACACACTTACACACATACTCTGCTTATTACACACACACACACACACTCTGCTTATTGCACGCACACACTCTCTGCTTATACACACACATACACACACACACTGCTTATTACACACACACACACACACACACACACACACACACACACTTTCTGCTTATTACACACACACTCTGCTTATTACACACACAGGGACGCACAGCAGCACACAAACTAGCCAAATATTCAAAATTAAAGGATTACAATGTAAAAAAAAAAAGACACACACACACACACACACACACAAACACACACACACCTTTAACCTCGCGCAGATCCGTTTGCTCTCTGGAGAAGCGTTCTGTTTTTCCGTTTGCTAATTCCTCCATGTAATAGTGAATCCTCATGGTGCGAGTGGAACTGGCTGTTAAAGGGAATGGGAGACTGTGATTGGATAATTGCACGTTACGCCCAAAACACACCCATTACTCATTAAGAGAACAGAGACAACCCTTTTAGACCATGAGCCGCGCGCGCCAACCCGTTGTTAAAGTGGATTCAGACACGGCCTAAGTGCACATTAGACCATGTGCTTAGATCGTTGAAATACGCCCCAAGAACTTGCTATACAAGACAAAATCGAAGTCACTTTGCTTCACTTGGCGTTCACACTGGCCACGCCCCCTGGCGCATGACATCATTTGGCTCTGCCGTCTGAATTTGTATATTGAGACTTGTATATTGAGAAGCAAAAAAAAAAAATGCATGTGAATCTAAACTTCTCCTGGCATCATGATTCGTTGAGGACATATTGCATTTAATTTCATATAGTAAGAGAAGCAACAACCGTATGGGAAAGAGGGAACAAATGGTTTATTTTAAATCCGGCAGCTGTTTATTTAGGATGTGACAGACATGTTGACTTAATCATCAACCTGTTCAACTCAGTATGTCACAGAATGTAAAATATCCTGTTGGGAATACAGCCAATGAGTAAATGTTTGCTGATTACACAGGGTTGCCAAAAAATGCAAATATGACAAAACACCATGTTAACAGATGTTTATAGTTTTAGTGCTTCAGGCTCGTATTGATTTGAGGTTTGGACTTGAATGTGTTTATGAGATTATTACAACACACAATCCATCAGCTGCGTGTTTCAGGGACTTTGACCGCTTTGGTCATTTTATTGTTTTCAGGTATATTTCATATAATGGTAAATAAGATTTTTCTTGATCTTTTGAAATAAAAGAGTTCAATATACTATACCCAATATGTGAATATAACATTCAGTAAAAAGCGAACAATTGGAATAACTTTTAAAAAAATTACTTCAATTGGTAACACCTAAAAGAATCAATTTTTTTCCAACTTAATTTATTACTTTTTATCAACTTAATTTCACTAGTTAATCACACATATATAGCCTATGCATATTTATAGCCTATATTAATATTGTCAGATCAAGATAATGTTGTTCAGACAACATATATATTGAGTTTCTGTTAATTAAACCAATCTCTTTCTTTGTATAAACTCAAATGTGTCTATTTCAATGAACAGGTTACTTACTTATTTAAGTTAAACCAACAATAACTTTTACAGTGTGGAAAAAATATGACTTATTGAACATGTTTTTTAAGTTTTTTTTTTTAAGTGTGCAAAAACAATGTTTAATAGTAAAAGGTCAGATAGAGGGTGGATAATGGACATAAAAACTAAATTAGAACTATTTTGGTGCAAGAAACGTGACTAGTAGCCTAAGTGCACTTATCTATGCACTTGTCTTTTATTTCACTCCTCTGATTTGTACATGGGGGGGGGGGGACTGATGAAGTGTTAAATGCAGTAAAAGCTCATATTCAGGGCATTTATTCAGAGCAAAGGCATTACAATGAACGATACTCAACTTTGCTGCCAACTCGTCTATTCAACTCCTCCTTCACTCCGCGCCGCGGGGGGGATTTCAGCCGCAGTTTCTTTATATCAAAGCTGCGAGAAACTCAAATGCAGAGGTGGAAAGGCAGTCATTAAAACACATCAACTAAAAGTGTCAGAATGACCTGACAAAAAAGACAACAACACCGCATGCTGTCACACCTCCGTAAGGCCGTCTATCTCGATCCAATGGCGGCTTTCAATCAGGTCTCCCGCGTCTTTTCTCATGGCAAAGGGATTTTTGATTAAAATGCAATACATTTTCTCATGTATTTTCTCGTTATTTCATCTGACTCCATAAATGAAAAGGTTTCAATTATATATGAGCGTCATTAAACGTGAGCGAATGTTTGACTATTCCTTTTAACTCTAATGAAAATAATGTCAAAGTCCGTTAGAATAATCAAATGTAACAATTTATTATGTCAGGTAAATGCATCATGCCAATTTCATAATCAGTTCAAAGATAATCAATACAATAACATCGTGTAGCTATCATACTGTAGCCTATCATTTGCTGTATCATATACTTGGATATATGAGCAATATTACTCATAGCCATCTCTATATCAGATGAGCTGCAGCGTTCATTTTGTATTTCATCGATAAAATTAAACACTAATTTCACATTGTCTTTCAAAAGCACTTTTCAACCTTTTCATTAATATGGCTGTTTTCATGGGTTTTCCAGGACTTTAATGTCAAAAAGTCAAAATTCAAGTAATATAGGCTACTTTAAGCATATTCAAACCCTGATGACACATGACAAATGCTTATATGTTCAGGATAATGCTGAAAGAGCTATTGTGTAGCAAATATTTACATATTTATCTAACCGTCGCTCCCAGTAGCAGGACGGGGTCGGGTTCGTTAACAGTATATAACAGTAACTTGATGAAAAGCTAATGATGAAAAAGACCTTCTCCGTGAGTCATTGAATCATGTTCAGTCTCTTGTATGTTACATGTGCATGAGTGTGAGCAATAAAGCTGCTGGCTGCAGTTCACTTAACGGCCACCGGTGTCACCGCTAGTAACACGGGTTTCTGAATTCTACATATAGCCTCTTTAAACATGAAAATAAAGAAAGAATAAATAAAACAAGAAGTTTTGATGTAAATATGATTGTGTGTTTCTAGTGACAATAATCATGTGACTGCACAGATGGTCAGACTCAACATTTTACTGAAGTTGTTATGCAGATACTATAATTTGTAATTATACACAAAAGTGTTTTATAAAAATAACAAACTTGTGACAAATCAAAGTGTTTTGTGGTTAAAGATCAGAGCAAATAACAGTCTAATAACAGCTTTAACAACCAAATATCATTCCAGCACACATAATTCATAAATCAGTGTCCTGTTCATATCAGCTGTAAGATATAATTGGACAAACGGGCCACAAATGGCAGGCTTTCCTGAGAACGACCCAAGCAAAAAATGAGCATTTTTACATAAATTTTGATATTTATTCTCCCTCTTTTTGAAGCGCGGCCTTTGATTTTCAGCGCTTTAGAAACACGGAAGAAAATTAAGCCTTATTTTTTCTCATGGAGACGCACTCAGCGTGAAATTAAAGACAAGGAGTTCTGGCTCTAATATAAATGTGTTTCTTATCCAAGGTTGAAGCTCATCATAAGCGGCAAAACTTGATGTGATACATTTACTTTCCCCTCACAAGAAAAACTTTAGTGTCCGCGAGTCACTGTGAAGGGGAACCAGACTGAACTCATTCAGGTCATCAAGTCTTCATAAAACACCAATAAAACAATGCTTCCATTTCTGACACGAAGGTTGAGATCCAAAGGCAGCTTTAATAGGGGCAATCCAGACACCTCATCCAATAAACAGCCAAAAGGTCAAAACACAGGTAGGCAGTCCAAACAAACAAACAAACAAACAAAATAGGCAAGGGTCAGAGGCAGAAGAATAATCCAAGGAACAGGCAAGAAATCCAAAAACCAAGAGACATGAAACCAGGGAAAACGCTCGGGAATGCAGTGTAACAACATACAAGACTTCGCAGTGAGTGAATGTGAAAACCAGGCTTATGGTGAGCTAAACATGGTAATGAGACACAGGTGAATGCAATCAGTGATGATGAGTCCGGGCAGTGAGTTATGGGAAATGTAGTTTGTGAGGGAGTGATAATAGTCTGGTGTGGAGTGCCCTCTGGTGGCTCTCAAGGGCACTGCAGCGGGTGACCGTTACACGTCTCCTTCCATTAATAATAATGGCCAGTGCAGTGGCTGGATATATACATGAAGCTACCATTCTCCATTGCATTTTTTAAATGACTTATCGCGAGAGGAAAAAATTAGGTTTTAGTCGCATAACATCGGTAAAAAGGTGGGGTATGTGATTCTCTTTTTTGTCAATTTTTTCAAAATCACTTGAAATCCTATTCATAACCCACTTACAGCCACTGAGTTAGAAGCACTGAAATGAAAATTAAGCAATTTAATCATCTGTGGAACGGGCAGGACTCGAAAAACTCCAGCCAATCATTTCCAAGACCACCTACAATCATTGGATAGTAAGTCTGTCAATCAAACGGTCACCCCCCCCCCCCCCTCCCCCCTCCCCCCTCCCTCCCTCCCTCACGCAAATCAGGGCCAGCATTGGAGGAAAGAAGGGAGGACCATTTGAGAATCCCATACCCCACCTTTAATGGAAACGCCGTTATTAGGCCTACTACGCAATATTTTTTTGTTGACATTTAGAAAAAGTCGCAAAAGTTTTGCGCAAATCTGTAATGGAAACGCGCTGCTTTGAAACTATCTATATTGTTTAAAGCTCTGTATAAATGAAGGTGACTTGTGTTGTAATGGCTGAGCATTCGTGACATTGTTTTCCTATCTATCAGCTTTCCTGGTCTCTCCTTCCAGGAGTTGAATCTTTTGGGAGACTCGACTGCTGTATTGATTTAATTAAACACACATTGAAATCGGCTGTCAGGGCTGTTGTTCCTCTTCAACTCTTCTGTCAGCTTGGATGACCGTTCAACCTTTCCCACACACACACACACACACACACACACACACACACACACACACACACACACACTGTCCGTTTATTTCCTTTCGTTCCTTTAAGCCAGAAGAAAAATCGCCGGTGTCAGTCGCCACTGTTGATGTATCGTCCTCATAAAACACACATTTCCCACACCGGCCTGCAGGAGAGCTGATAGACCCGGTGCTGAACGAGAGACAAGTGAGGTTAAAATGCCCCGGGAACGACATGGAGATAACGCGACATTTGCCCTCTGTGTGCTTAAAGATAGTGTCAAGAAAATGGCTTTGGACCTCAAGGTGCCTGAGACGAGAGAACGTGTCTGGGTTGTAAAACTAAAAAGATCGCGATCTTGATTTAAAGTGGTGAAAATCAAGTTATGTGGTGTTTTTAATATGCTTTAAGACAAACCATGTGTAAGTTCATAAGTCGACAGCATTGCTGAGTATTTTCTGCTTAAAACTGCAGTGAACCAAAGACAGTCTCAAAAACACGGTGTGAAATCGCTGGTGTTTCTGACGTCACAAACTACCTTAACCAATCAGATCAACGTGTGATCGTCAACCAGTGGATCTCTGAGTGAGTGAGTGGAGGCGGGGCTCATTTGCATATTCATAGAACCGCGTATACTAAATAAGGCAAGGGTGTCGAGTTACATTCAAGATATTTTAAGACATGTTTTTTCAAGCATTTAAATGCACATTTAAAAAAACATTTAAATATATCATTTTGGGGATTAAAGATAAGTTTTAAGGGATACAATTATTGACTACTGAAACTGAAATAAAATACTAAATTTAAGTAAATGACAAACTAAATCTGAAATAAAGTCAATAATGAAAATTGTCTAAATTGAGATAAAAATTTCTAAATTATGACATACTAAGTCATAATTATGAGATAAAGGTCAAAATTATGACAGTAAAATTTTTTTAGATAAAATATCATAACTGTGACATGCTGAACTGAAATTAACACACTAAGTCATAATTAGACTTATGTTATAATTGTCATAATTATGAATTTTTATCACATCATTTTGACTATTTATCTCATGACTTATGTCAATTTTGACTTTTTATCTCATAATTATGAATTATGATGAATATTATGATTTACCTAAGCATAATTTGTTTTATTCTTATGCAGTAGAATTGGGCTTCTATAGAAATTTTAAAAAATCAAAAAAACAAAAGACTGTTTTCATAACATCATCACTAAAACGTTGTGTTTTTCTGTTGAGCTGTGATGGGAACTGGTAATCTCCCAAACACACGAGCAGAGATGGATGTATGATGTCAGAACAGAAAGGGCTGTAATGTGACGAGATATAAACGGCTCGGGCCGGCCAGCATATCGACGGCGCATTACAATTGCGTTTATAATGGGATATTGAGTCCAGTATTGACCTGTTAATAATGGCGATGAATGGGGTCACCATAGACTCATTATTGCTGTCAGGAAGATCTAGTTAACACACTTCTGAGCGCTAATAAAGCATGGAGATTTACAGAGCAAAATGAATGCAAGATATTTTAATCTGACTGAAGAACGTATTTTACATCCACCAGATCCAGAAACAGGCACATTTTACAGTCTGCTGGGGTGATTTTAAAGCATTTGTTACTTACTTATGCAAAATATGTATTTAATTTAAGTGTTCTAAAGTATCTAAAATACTTTTACAGTCTAACTTAACATTTCAAGCCTGCCTCGAGCCCAAGGTTGTCAAATAACAAAGTGCCAGGGAATTTAATGCTGATTTTATTTTATTGTTTTATTTTATTTTTTATAGTTTGTTCTTTATTTTATTTTAGTTAATTATTTTGTTATTTAATTTCTATTTAATTTTATTTTGTTTCTATTTTTATTATTTTATTGTATTTTATGATATTTTAATTTTTTCATTTTATTTTTGTTATTTTATTTAGTTATTTATGTTATTTTCCCTTTTCTTATTTATTTTTTATTTTATTTATTTTTTGAGAATTATTTTATGTTATTTACTTTTTATTTCATTTTGTTATTTTATTTGTCATTTCATTTTATTCTATTCTATTTTAATGTTATTTCATTTTATTTTTTTATTCTATTTTAATTTTGTTGTTTACTTTTCATATTATTTCTCTAAACTATTTTGTTATGTTATTTTATTTACTTTTTATTTTATTATTCTTGTTATTTTACTTAAATTTTTTTGTTTTTATAGTATTTATTGTTTTTATGTTATTTTAGTTTTTTTCCCCCATTTTTTTTTAAATATTCCTCTTGACTGGTTTCTGACTTCTCATTCCTGTCGCACAGTGACAGTGACAAATGCAATTTCCCCCTACAGTAAGGTATTAGATATCATTCAAAGAAAAAAAATGGTGTAAACGTGCCCGGGTTTCTGAGGTTGTGTATTCTGGGACGTGTTGGAAATCAGACTCGGACTCTATATCTGATACTTAATTCCTCACTCTGGAATAAAGTTGTGAGGCTTGAGCTCCGGAATGACGGATCTCAGAGGAAAAGTAAAAGAAGGCCTTAATAATTTATGATGGTCTCAGCTTTTCAAAGTACTCGAGCGAGGCCCGTTTCCCCTGACATTTAATTTGTCTGAAAATCAGCGAGCGTGCAAGTCTGATTATCACCAGCACGACCTCATCCCTCCACACATCACTGAACATCTGAAACACTGTCAATACCACATCAGAAACCCTGAGGATCTGATCAGCCTGCGTTTATATGATCATCTGATTCTGTTCTGCATGATGCATGATTTCACCATCGCGTTATCAGAACAAACCTTGCATGCTAAAACAAGGCAATTAACATGATGTCAAACCAAAATTTGTACTACCCACCATTGTACTACCATGGCACTTTTTGAAAGGAATAAATTGTGAAAGAAACCACAGTCCAGATCAAGTATATATAAATGTTGTGTTTGCAGACAGATTATTCATATTTGCATTGATAGCCTATATACAGTCAAACCAAAAATTATTCAGTGTGTGCAATACATTATAGTTCATTTATACACAAAAATTATTTATACAGTGGACTATACTAAAATGTAAATAGTAAAACTATAGTAAAAAGTATAATAATTTGGGACCAAAAATTATTCTGACACTTTGATATTCAGATTCATGTGTGACAGTCTAACAGAAGGACGGACAAAACCAGGAACATATCAACTGATTTGATAACTCATATTTTAGTACCATTTTCTAAACTATAGCGAATAAACTGTGATAATGTGAGAAAGGTGTCTGAATACATTTTGGTTTGACTGTAGGCCTATGTATATATATATATACACACTGTAGCATATTTCTATTGGATCATTTAACAACATCCTCTGATTTACTGCTCTATGTGTGAGCGGGAGAGTATAAATGATTTGTGCAGCCTGTCAGTGAACCAAAAGTATGAAATATTCGTTATAGATCTCATTATTTTAGGTTCTACCTTGAGCAGAGATACTGTACGGCCAGGATGATGTATGCGTTTCTGCTGAATGATACGAGGGTCGTTTAGGATGCATTTGATTGCAAATGAGTCGTGAAATGGAAATGGTGGTGTTTAATGTAGAGTAAAGGTGTGTGTGCTCAACTTTGACCTGAGACTGGATGACATTGAGATGTTTTATGTGGTGCAACAGCAGCAGTGACTCGATGGCGCCACCGAGCGGCGAGACTGAGAACTGCAGACACTCACATAATACCTGGACTCATTTAGTCATTAAATAGACTTCAGAATAAACGATTCCTCCGCAAAATAGATCTCATGTTGTTGGAACATACACTTCTGGAAGATTGAGGAATGGATGGGGAATGAGTTGGAGAAGAACTCCAAAGAAAATGGGTAACAATAAAACCATTGAAGACTTTTTTAGCTGTTAACTTTTTGGGTTTTTGGGCCAAGGTTGATGGAAGAGGATGATGATAATGGTGATGTTATGAGGAAGAGGATGATGATGATAATGGTGATGTTATGAGGAAGAGGATGATGGTAATGGTGATGTTATGAGGAAGAGGATGATGGTAATGGTGATGTTATGAGGAAGAGGATGATGGTAATGGTGATGTTATGAGGAAGAGGATGATGGTAATGGTGATGTTATGAGGAAGAGGATGATGGTAATGGTGATGTTATGAGGAAGAGGATGATGATGATGATGATGATGATGATGATAATGGTGATGTTATGAGGAAGAGGATGATGATGATGATGATAATGGTGATGTTATGAGGAAGAGGATGATGATATGGTGATATTATGAAGAAGAGGATGATGATGATATGATGATGTTATGAGGAAGAGGATGATGATGATAATGGTGATGTTATGAGGAAGATGATGATGATAATGGTGATATTATTGTGGTGGTGATAATGTGATTATAATGCTGATGTTATAGCAATGGTGATGATGATAATGGTGTTATTATGAGGAAGAGGATGATGACAATGGTGATGTTATGAGGAAGAGGATGATGATAATGGTGTTATTATGAGGAAGAGGATGATGACAATGGCGATGTTATGAGGAAGAGGATGATGGTAATGGTGATGTTATGAGGAAGGTGATGATGATAATGGTGTTATTATGAGGAAGAGGATGATGGTAATGGTGTTATTATGAGGAAGAGGATGATGGTAATGGTGTTATTATGAGGAAGAGGATGATGATAATGGTGTTATTATGAGGAAGAGGATGATGGTAATGGTGTTATTATGAGGAAGAGGATGATGGTAATGGTGTTATTATGAGGAAGAGGATGATGGTAATGGTGATGTTATGAGGAAGGTGATGATGGTAATGGTGTCGTTATGAGGAAGAGGATGATGATAATGGTGTTATTATGAGGAAGAGGATGATGACAATGGCGATGTTATGAGGAAGGTGATGATGATAATGGTGATGTTATGTGGTGGTGATAATGTGATGATGATGATAATAATAAGTATGTTATGCCAATGATGATCATGGTGATATTGTGATGATGATGATGATAACAGTGATGTTTTGGTGAGATGTTGTGGTGGTCATGAGGACAGTGATGGTTATGTTATGGTGATGATAATAGACGGTGGTCATGAACCAGCCCACAGCATGTTTAAGCCAATAGCAGAGAGAGAGAGAGGGAGAGAGAGAGAGACTCACCTCTGCTGATGAAGGTGTTTAGTGACTCTAGGTCAGAGGTCAGATGTTTCCCAGGACAAACATGATTTATCAGCAAACGTGAGCGCAGATTGAGTTTGTGTTCACTGATGTTCATGTAATGTTTCTCTGTCTGTATTAAACTCCTCCATCAGTTGTTCTGTAGAGGTGAAAACTGCACCGCCCCTTCGTGGGATTCCCTGAGTCCTCATAACCGCAAATTAAAACCCAGAGGAAAATTCAAATTAGCCATTATTACTCGGCACAGAGAAATTAGCATTGTGAGGTTTATTAATGGTCCACATCAGTTTTAATGAGGGTAATTATTTGCACCTGCAGGTTAATCATTCGCTGATTAAATCAGCCTGACTCTGGTTGTATTGGACTGTGAGGTCACATGGATATATAAACAACTTTATCTGATTATTATTAGTAATAGTAAGGGTAAGTTTAAACACCTGCAGATGTTTGATAAGAGCGGCATCTGCTGGTCATTCCTATGTTTACAGTTTCAACTACATAATAGCGATTTAAAAAGGCTGTTTACACAGTATAATGCTTGCTTACTATTTTGTAGTACTGTGTAACTGTATGCAACAATAAACGTATGCAACATTGTCACTATAAATAGTTATTTTGCATTTTTAAAAGCAATTCTGTGTTAAATTGGCAGTAGGGCTACACTAATTTACATAGGGTCGGTTCACACAGAACTAATTTCTTTCTGTTTAAAACACGAGCAGTTTAGTGAAGCGAAAAAATGTGCAAGTCAAGAGACGTTTTTTAAAAGCTGAACTACTTTTAACTTGTAGTTGCGAGCGCAATGGAAAATCCCGTCCGTCTAGCGCGTTTACATTAAAAAACAACAAATCAGGTCTCCATTAGGACCCCAAAATTACTTAGATTACAGATTGTTAACTGATTACAATTCATATATGCTATGATAAATAAATGCTGTTTAACTATGTTATAATGACCATTAATGTCTGTATTTGTTAACTTATCTACTAGCTTAGCATACAGTTACCTTATTAGCCTGATAGCTAAATACACGCATTTGCACAACACTGTAGCCTATGCTAGAAAAGTATGAACTGTATTATTATGTGTTATTTCAGAAATAGACAAAGATGATAAAACATAACAATTAATGTTAAATTAACAATAGGGTACTTGCAACAAACATGAATATTTGGAACGACATGGATAACAAAACCAGCAGTTGCATCATCGGTTTTGATGTAAATGTTCTGTATCTCTCAGAATAAACATCTTTATACTGCCTTTTAAACCTAAATTAGATTTATCCTCACGCAAATACAAGTCAAATTTGATTTAAACCATTAAAATTATGTTATAGAAGACCATTCAGAGCAGTTACAGCATCTCAACAGATGTTAAGAAAAAATATTCTGCAAGATCATGAGTGATTTTAGGTCAAAAGGTTTATTCATGTTGTCAAAACAAAGACAATCCATCAATATCTGATCTTTGAATCTATAATATTGACATCACAAACATCATCATCCCTTCTGCTGCTGAAACTTTGAATCAGTGCTCAACAAATACACATCTTAAACTTCAAACCTTTATAACTAAAGACACTGCAACTGGAATTTAAAAACATAATTCCCAAGTCAATTTAATTTAACTTTAGTTCAAAATCAGATTTTATTTGTACTTAATTTTAAGTCTACACACGTTCATTGCGCTGCTGGCCACTTTTTAAGTGGTTTATATAAAGTAAACAGGAAAACCAATTATGCAAAAAAGCCCTATTACAAAAATATTGCTATTGTACAACCACATAAACACGAATCACACTCTCCGAAGCGCTTGATCCATTCATAAGAATTGTCCCAGACAACTCGACCTCACAAAATCATAAAACAAACATCAAATCACATACACAAACTCATACACATGCACATTTATGATTTACACAGCTATGTCTCTGTCCAAATAGACAAAAACCACATTCAACCAAAAGACAAAAGCTGCCTTCAGAAAACAGAATAAAGCAAATCCCAGAAAAATCTACATGCAAAAGCTCAATTTGCATTAAATTATACATTTTATAAAATGAAGAGCTTATCAAACATTGTCCTCATGAACTTCAGAGCCCTTTATAATCAAACCTACTCTAGCAAAATGCATTTATATATTCCACTAAAATGACATTATATCATTATAATCCTTTCAAATTACATACATATACTTCGTCTGACATTCTGTAGCTAATAACACAGTTTAAGTGGAATAACGACTCTAAAACACCCAAACGCTGGAGAAAAGAAACACTCCAGTAAGAAAATGGATATTTCTACACTTGGACAACAGGAATCCTAGTAGGAATAAAAACAAAAACATAGTCCTTTTTTATTTAAATATAAAGATTAATATTTAAGATAAGGCTGGAAAAGATATGAATTTTTACACATATGCACAGGAAAAAAATAAAATAAAATAAAACAAGCGAATTCTTAGGGGTATATTATACATATATATATATATATATTAGTGCTGTGCAACGATTAATCGCATCCAAAATAAAAGTTTGTGCTCACATAATATATGTGTGTGTACTGTGTATAAGTATTTTGTATATATAAACACACACATGCATGTATATATTTAAGAAAAATGTGTTATTTATATATAAAATATTTATATATAATATAATTGATGTATAAATATATAAACAGTATATACATGCAAATATTTCTTAAATATATACATACATATGTGTGTATTTATATATACAAAATAATTATAAACAGTACACATATATATATTATGTAAACAACTTTTATTTTGGATGCGATTAATCGTTGCCCAGCACTAATATATATATATAAATCTGGAGACATTTACTGCACCAGGATCAGATTTGTAAATATATATCAGAATGCAAATAAATACAGAACGTCTCCTGTAACAGCGATAAAAAAAAATCACACAAGCCTGCATACACAATGCAAAACTCATGAACGCGAGAGAATCTGTGACATGATGAACATTTGTACAGAACACGTGAATGGAATTGTGATTAGAAAAGAAATATAGATCTCATCACTCTGATTGTGAAAAGGTCCTCTCGGTCACCGTGCGAGCGACGACGGATTGATTATCGTGCAGCATGCATTGTATAACCAACATATGCAACATAACCCGACCCTAAACACATACGGTAACTAGCACGTAATCACTCACCTGAGAAATACTCCATAAAACCTGTCAGTTTATATTCAAACTCTATCCAGTTCGACATCCTAAAACCTTCCTGACGACATTAGATGTACAATCAATTCAAATAAACATGAAACCAAAAGAGATTAAAGGTGACTTGTTTCTATTAATAAATTAAATGGCAGCGTTCGAGCAAATCTGGATTCAAAAGTGAAGCAACGTGAGACCGGTTTCACACTGGGATCGGGCCGTCAGAACTCGAGAGGGCCGAGGTCGCTGAAGTCGCAGTCGAACAGCTCGCTGACGCCCTCGTGATCCTCCAGGCCGAAGTGATAGTCCTGACTGTGAGGAGGAGAGAGACAGATGAAGCCGTCCAGCGCCAGGCCGACGGTGTCCGAAGAGCCGGCCCGCTCCAGCAGGAACTCGGACGAGCCCAAAGGAGACAAGTCGAAATCCGGCATCCCGCAAATGCCAGGAAACGAGTCCAGAAATGACTCTGAAATCATCAATGATTCAAGAAAATGGGAAATTCAAATCATTTTGGGAAGAAAATGTGAAATGTAAACAATCAGAGAGTTAATTATTAAGTGTATATTTTTATATGAAACAGCACATCTTTCAAAAGGATTTTATTTTTATATATTTCAAATAGAATTTTATATATATATTAGTGCTGGGCAACAATTAATCACTATTAATCACATCCAAAATAAAAGTTTGTGTTTACATAATATGTGTGTGTACTGTGTATAATTATTTTGCATAACACACATGCATGTATATATTTAAGAAATATGTGCATGTATATATTGTATGTATATTTATACATAATTTATATTATAAATAAATATTAATATTTTATATATAAATAAATAAAAATTCTTAAATATATACATGCATGTGTGTGTATTTATATATACAAAATAATTATAAACAGTACACACACAAATATGATGTAAACACAAACCTTTATTTTGGATGCGATTACTCGTTGCCCAGCACTAATAAATAAATAAATTATATATATATATATATATATATATATATGTGTGTGTGTGTGTGTGTGTGAAATAAATGTAAAATATAAAATCACATTTTATATTTGCATAACACACAAAAATACATTTTATATTTAATATTAAAAAATTCCGTTGATATGTAAATTTGGAATTTGCATTTATAATTATTTCAAATCTAAATGTTAAATCTAAATGTGAATCACAAATGTTATTTGGATTTAATATTTATCCCTAAAGATTTACATTTAACATCACATTTATATTCAATATTTAATTGTAATAACATCCCTGATGTCCAGCGTGACAATGGAGAGATGAAGACGTCGAGTTTGAGGAACAACCAGTTGTTTTAAGAGTGGAAATGGACGCTTCTGAGTGGTACGTTTATTTTTTATTTTCAGTAAGAACTGTCACGTCGATGCTAGAACTTCCACCTAAACGTTTACTAGCATATAGCATTAACTCATAACGTCAGCAGTCACAATTTTATTAACATGGTGAAAACATGTAAATTATTATAATGTAACCGTGTAATTTTACAATGATAGGTTTTTCACGTTGAATCAAGAACAAAAAACAGCGAACTGTGTAGCGCGTCAATGTGTTGTTTGGACATTTTTGGAGTCGTACATATTAATGATCCCGACTGTTGCGTCACAGTCGGTGTTATGTGGAGATTCGCCTGTGTTTCAGGGGTGTTTTTCAAAAACCAGATTTAAATAAGGAGGAGAAAACAATGGTGTTTGAGACTCACTGTATGTCATGTCCATGTGCTGAACTCTTAAATTATATTAAATTTCACATTCTAGGGCACCTTTAAGCGATCACACATACCCGAGTCTGTGGCGAGAGGCAGGGGGGAGGAGCTAGGGAGAGTAGTCGGCGTTGATGATGTCACTTCCTGTGATGCGAGATCAGACTGCGGAGGGCTCTGACTGGACGATTTGGCTGGACTACAATCAGTGACGGGACTACAGACCCCAGAACTGTCCTCAGGACACAGAAACACGTCGATTGGACCTTTGGAGCTCTTGAGGGAAATCTGGTAACCCTGAAACACAGGCAGAGGAATTAAACACAATTAAAGAGACCAAGACATTTTACAATAGATATATATATATATATATATAGGCACTCTCTTTAGCGACTGATAACAGTTTTAACTATTTTATTATGGCCATTAATGTCTATATTGGTTAACTTATGTATACAGCATACAGATTATATATACACACACACACACACATTTAAAGCTGTATGTATATAAAATATGTATATTCATATATTTTTATGTATCCTTAATGTACTATATTTATATATATATATATATATATATATATTTATTAGTGCTGGGCAATGATATATATATATATATGTATGTATTTAAAAAGTGTACATTATATATACATTACACTTATGAAGACATACGAGAGGCACTATGCTGACGTTTGCACTGAGCACTTTCTGGAAACCTGTGGTTTTTCTGTTCTTTTTTTCATACTTTTGTTTAAGAAGACGTTCTTTGAAAAAGATGTCTACCATCTTTGAAACATGTCTATTGTTTGGAAGTTTTCCTTTCTGTCCTGCAGTTGCCACACCCATTTTTTCTTTGCCACTCATCAGTTCCCCATGCAGTTCACCACACCTTCAACTAATTAGCTCCAATCAGCCACAGACTTTATTAGACAGCACCTGTACACAGCCCTTTCTCTTTGTTCCTGCCACATGGAGGAATCCTTTGTGTGTTGCTGCTGGAAATGCCTTGTCTCCTGCCCTGTGTACGTTATTGAACTATGTAAGTTCCATACGTTTCTCTTTTGATCGTATGTTAATTGAATTATGAGAATGTTCCTTTCTGTCTGTTTAAATGTACAAATGTTTGATTGTCATTCAAATGGATTGTAGCCTTGTATTGTGGCATCATGTAGCTAATTGTATGCCATATCATTTCCCTTTCAGAAACCACACATACAAAAACATACTTAATAAAGAAAGACATTGTGTAATGAAAGTGACTGGACAAAAATGTTCTTATCGACACCTCCACTGGTCTCAAGCCAGCTACCTGCACATCCCTCTCAAACCTCCTTTTCATCTATGTTCTTTATGCTCTATGTTTAGGGTAGTTTCAGTAAAAATACATTTACATTTTGCACGGTTAGAAGAAGTGAGCTGCCCTGTCGTGGGAAAGTGTGAACAGGCTTGCGAAAGTAAATTGCTCAGTGCAAAGAAAGAGAAGTAATGGGAACCAGTTCTTTTCTGTGTTCTTTTCCATGTGTCGAATAGGCATGAACAAGTTCTTTGATAAACATGTAAGACCTTTGAAACATGTCTACAAATGAAAACTTCATACTCTGTGTTGAGTATGGTTTCACTAACAATAAACATACATTTGAATAAAGCATCCATATTTGTCCTTGTTGATTAAAGTATTACAAATGTTAATATATGTATATTTAATACATACATTTTATATATATAACATTATATGTATATTTAAAACATAAATGCATCTTATACATATATATAAACAAATGTGGGTGTGTGTATATATACACTTAAAATATGTATATATATCTCTTGTATCTATATTTACATATAAAGATATAGATAGATATTTATATATATAAAAAATTATGTATATTTAAAAAGTAAATGCGTATATATACACACACAGCCATATCATATACAATACATGTATAAAGTTTTATTTAAAAGCAATAGAAGTCTATAATATATCCTTATTTACACAAAAAAATCAAGTGTGTGTGTGTGTGTGTTTGCTGACCTCACTGGGTTCAGACACCTGCATCTGCGTCTCTGGTGGAGCTCGGATCACCATGATGATCTGCTCCGGAGGGTCGACCGTGTCACGCAGGTCCTGGCATCTCACGTACCCAAGCTTGACTTTGCGTTAAAGATCACAATACCCACACACTAAACATGTTAGTCTACTTGAGCTGCTCAGATCCTCATTTCCTGATCCCAGACCTGCAAAACTGCTCAAATCTACACCCCGACCCATGAAGAAAGACTACAATAAAGACACTTTGAGAAGATCACACTCTCCTCGACACACTGGCCCTATTTTAACGATCTAAGCGCATGGTCTAAAGTGCACTTAGGGCGGGACCAAATACACTTTTGCCAGAAAAATTGTTGTCTAAAAGGGTTGTCTCTGTTCTCTTAATGAGTAATGGGTGTGTTTTGGGCGTAACATGCAATTATCCAATCACAGTCTCCCATTCCCTTTAACAGCCAGTTCCACTCGCGCCATGAGGATTCACTATTACATGGAGGAATTAGCAAACGGAAAAACAGAACGCTTCTCCAGAGAGCAAACGGATCTGCGCGAGGTTAAAGGTGTGTGTGTGTGTGATGTTAAAGCTGTGTGTGTGTGTGCGTGTGTGTGTGAGAGAGAGAGAGAGAGAGGTTGAAGCTGTGTGTGTCTGAGAGGTTAAAGCTGTGTGTGTGTGTGTGTGCGATGTTAAAGCTGTGTGTGTGTGTGTGTGTGTGAGAGAGAGAGGTTAAATCTGTGTGTGTGTGAGAGGTTCAAGCTGTGTGTGTGTGTGTGTGTGTGTGAGAGAGAGAGAGGTTAAAGCTGTGTGTGTGTGAGAGGTTCAAGCTGTGTGTGTGTGTGTGTGTGTGTGTGAGAGGTTAAAGCTGTATGTGTGTGTGAGAGGTTAAAGCTGTGTGTGTGTGTGTGTGTGTGTGTGTGTGTGTGTGTGAGAGAGGTTAAAGCTCAAGTAGGACATCTACGGGACAAGCCAGATTCCATGTACTTGGAATCTTTATGTACACAATAATAATCTTTTTAATTGTAATCCTTTCACTTTTTAATATTTGGTTGGTTTGTGTAATGATGCACGTCCCTGTGTGTGTAATAAGCATAGTGTGTGTGTAATAAGTAATAAGCTGAGTGTGTGTGTAATAAGCTGAGTGTGTGTGTAATAAGCAGAGTGTGTGTGTAATAAGCTGAGTGTGTGTGTAATAAGCTGAGTGTGTGTAATAAGCTGAGTGTGTGTGCGCTGAGTGTGTGTGTAATAAGCTGAGTGTGTGTGTAATAAGCAGAGTGTGTGTGTAATAAGCAGAGTGTGTGTGTGTAACAAGCTGAGTGTGTGTGTAACAAGCAGAGTGTGTGTGTAACAAGCAGAGTGTGTGTGTAATAAGCAGAGTGTGTGTGTGTAACAAGCTGAGTGTGTGTGTAACAAGCAGAGTGTGTGTGTAACAAGCAGAGTGTGTGTGTAACAAGCAGAGTGTGTGTGTAATAAGCAGAATACTGAGCCATTGACTTCAGAGCAGGTTTCAGTTGGTCAACGGCTCAGTCTATTTCAGTTCCTCAAAATAGCAACGCACCATCAATGCGCCCGAACACTCCTCGTTCTCAGACCAGCAGAGCCACGGGCGCACAGACGGGTGCAAACGCATTCACTACTTAAACAGCGTGGCTCAGGACGTGAAAATGAGAACTGCGTTGGGCTGAAACTAGCCAAAAACACTTTTTTTTTTTTTTTGCTGCATTGCACCGGGTGTGTGATCGGGCCCCTTGAGATGAAGGATATTTCTTGTTGTGTGTGTCCTCTGTGAGGAGCCGTAGCTGTAAGCTGCATTTGTTAATGAGCTCGTCGAGTTTCTCCTCGGCCTCCGTGAGCTCGGACACTTCCCTCTGGAGCTCCTGAAACCTGGCCACGGACGCCCCGTCGATGCGATTCCCCCTGAGAACAGAGCAAACACACACAGATGTACTTTTACACTCATTGGCCAATTATTTGGCTACTAAATTTTTAAGTTACGGGTCATTCAGAACTTCTACTAGCCAAAAAAAAATAAACCAGATTAACTACGTCATATATATACTGTATGATAACATTTGGATTTCATACATTCATTTCTTATTCAAACAAGATCCTGTCATCCATGCTATCACCACCAAAAATGACAGATCAATAACAATGAATGATGTTGGAAAATAACGATGTCTTTTCTGTTAACCAAATGCTTTTTAATCTCCGCTATTGCTCCAGTGCAAATGAACAAGCGTGCCGTTATGTGTTGTGTCGTGACGGACATGTTCAAGTCAGTCAGATATGAGCAGATTCTGTGCAATTCTCTGGATTTAATATATCATGATGACTCGAGTTGAGTATTTGTGCTAAATCTGTGCAGATTTGTCTTACACGAACTTCCCCAGTAAAGTGAGCTAATATAATAAGTAACACGTCAAATTGTCAGGTGATTTGACAGCGTTAGCAGCATTTCAGTCCTTCCGGAAAAATGCAGGTTTTTTTGTGGTTGTTGCAGGCAAAAATCCTTGATTATGCGCCATGTTTTCTTAAAAAATGCGATGGAATACGCGAGAGAAAGAGAGAAAAAAGTGATTCCCCAACACCCTGTTCTCAGGCCCCTGCCTTAACGTAAAGAGTCATTTCTTATTACTCCTATGATAAGTAAGCACTACATCACAGAAAGTGCTGGAATATTTAAGTTCTCATCTTGTTTTATTTAATAAACTCATGGCTCAAACTTACAAATCATTGATGAGTCAAACAAGTTCTGTAGCTTTACAAAAGGAATCTGCTACAACTTCTGTAAAAAATTAATAAATAAAATATAAAAAAATAAAATGTGTGCTTCCTGTTTTACAGAGGTAGCTATACAAAACAGACATCTTCTGTTAAAATAAGTGCTTCCAATGCACAAAGTGCAATCTCGTACTGTAGCGTAAATTTACATGTCATGTGACACACCGGGAAACTGCTCTGCGCGGTCTTTTGCGCTTATTTTTGTTGTAAATGAGACTGATTTGCGGCTTCATCGCGGGGTTTGCAGCTTTTCGATGATGATCACGTTGTGTAATTACATCATTAATAACGTTCCCATGGCAACAGGGGGAACGGCTGCTCGTGTGTTAAGTAAACACAACATTTTTCAACTTTCTGCTAAGATATATATGACTTTTTTGCAACGAAAATGCAGGAATTAAGAAATCATGCACGACCCGCATATTTTGCACGGAAATTGGCAATTTATGTGTCAAATGTGCGGCATATTGGAAAAAAATGCGGCCGCCGCATAAATATGCATTGAATTATGCGATCGCATAATCACGTTTTTCTGGAGGGACTGGCATTTGGTGTGTTTGTGTGTGTTCATTTCAAACCCTGCATGCAAATAAGCAACCCCACGACCGCTGGTGAATGAACCACTGACGCCCTGAAGAACCTACAGCCACTGAATGTTGTTCTTGGACTTCTTGGAGATCAGGTGGATGCCCTCCAGCACGTTGGTGATGTCGTAGATGCGGCGCTTCTGGACGTCCAGCACCTGAGACGCCCAGTTCAGGTCCACCACCCCGTCTGGAGACTGAGACAGCAGGTCCAGGAACCGCTTCGTGGTCAGGTTCAGAGACGTGTCGTAGCGGGACTTCTCCGTGGCCTGTCGAGGGACTAAAGCAAAAGCAGACTTCATGTTAAAAACAGATTTACACTACAGTAGGAGGACATTAAATGAATCAAAAGTGACATTTATAATGTCACAAAAGACTTATATTTCAAATAAATGTTTTTTTTTTTTTAATAAGTGAATTATTCCATTCATTAAAAAAAATCAACATGGATAATAATCATAAATGTTTCTTAAGCATCAAATCATCATATTATACTGATTTCTGAAGGATCATGTGACACTGAAGACTGGAGTAATGATGATGATAAATACAGCTTTGATCACAGGAATAAATTACACTTTACTATATATTCACATAGAAAACAGCTGATTTACATTGTAATAACATTTCATATTTATATATAAACAACATTATATTACCATAACATTTCGTAACACGAGAATGAACCTCATTGGTTCTTGCACGTCAAACGAACACGCTTGAGATTCTGTTTATCATAATTGATGTGAGAGTTAATGAATGTTTATATGTGAATAAGTGCCTAAATAAAATCTGTCCATCATATAAAGCAAGCGATCGAGTCTCTTCAGAAAATTTTGATTAAACTGCTCAATTCATATGGATTCATTTTACGATCTCTTTATGAACTTTCTTGAAAAGCGGTAGTTGCGTAGCTGTCAGATTTCATCAAAAATATCTTCATTTGTGTTTCTCAGATGGAACGACATGAGGGAGAGAAATGACTGACAATATACATTTTTGGGTGAACTGTCCCTTTAAATAAATCAAAAGTGTCACTAAAGACATTTATGATGTCATGTTAAATTATAATGCTGTTCTTTTGAACTTTCTATTCATTAAGGAATCCTGAAAAATAGCAGCATAACTCTCTTCAACACTGATAATAGTCATAAATATTTCTTGAACGTGACACTGAAGACTGGAGTAATGATGCTGAAATGATCACAGAAATAAAGGAGTTTTTAACATATATTCACATAGAAAACAGCTATTTTAAAGTGCAATAATCTTCTGCTTGTAGAGACTAGTGTGTGTGTTAGCATCCAGCGGTCCTCGCTGTGCCAGGCGTCAGTACCTCTGGGTGGAGCGGGTGTGGCTGGAGGAGCCGGTCCCTGAGAATCAGATCGAGACGTGCAGATGTACTGGTGATCACTGTCTAAATCCAACTTCCTCTTCACCTACAGACGAACACACGAGACAGAACAACATCTTCAAATCCAGCTCATAAAACAGTAATGTTACTTTAATAACAACATAATCTGAGGTCATCATGAACCACTCCCTCTGGAATCTGTGGGTCACCGGGTCAGATCTGAACCACTGAGACACATTATACAATGGAACTTCCAAAGGTGAACATTCCAAAATGGAATTTAAGACTCACTTATTCACCCTGGCTTTGAACCACATGTCTTTTACTCGTATTGATTGCGTATTACTTATTGTGGCTTGTTTGGTATATTCTTTTTCTTTCTTGCGTTTCTTTGTAAAGCACTTTGGTTGTGTTTTAACCGTGCTCTAGAAATAAATGATTGATTGGGAAGGCCAGAATCTGAGGTGTGTAATGCACTGAAGCTGAAGCTGTACCGGCGGTCTGCCCAGAGCGGGTCTCCTGTGGTCCAGGGCTGTGCTGGCGCTGGCGCTGTGGTGTGGGGTGGCGAACAGCAAGAAGTCCCCCGTGGCGGTGCTGGTCGAGGCCGTGCCCGGGGTGGAGATGATGACGATTTGATGATCTTCACTGAGATCAATGCTGCCATTGTTCAAGAGAGACTCAAAATCAGCCAGCAGATCCTCCGAGGTCTGGCCCGATATAAAACTCTCAGACATATCGTGCTAAAACAGCAGGGGTTACTTGGGCTCTGGGTTTATTCTCAATCCTGACGATGGCCTTCAGTGCATGGGAACGGGTTGCTTTTTAAAATGCATGCACGTGAGAGAGCACTGGACTCAGTGGAGTTGGAAAAACCATGTTCTGACAGGTTTCACACAAGTGCACACTGAGAAGCATGTTAAAAACAGGCCTTGGCTGAACATATGGGTGAGACTCCCAAACCACAAGGCCAGAAATGTAGGTCAACTTCAGAGTGCAAAAGAAAAAGATCAACTTTACTTTAGTAAAAGTAAAGGATACAACCATACATGTTATTTATAAACATTTCAGATGTATTTCACATGCATGATGAGTTTAGAGCTGTGAATCCTTTGTTTAAGGAAGTGCTTTTGAAAATGGCAGCAAAGCATAACAAATAGAGTCCACTATAAATAAACAACAATCACAAACAAACTGCAATGAAAATTCAACTTTTAAAGTGCGCAAACCATGAAATCATTTAGTATAATCCTCAAATTATTGATGTTGTTGCGATATTATAAAGAGAAACAAAGTTTGTTCTCTCGCGAGCATTGTTAAACGTGTTAGAAATACGTAATTAAACTGGTAAACAGGCTGTAGATGAAGTCAAAATATCAGTATAACCCGATCCAGATGCTGAACAAAGCCAAAGTCCGGTTCCTTTACTCATCTGACACTTTAATCCAAAATATCCTTCGCTTTTGTCCTTTTTAATGACTCCATCCAGGAAGTATTGTCAATCATTTCAAAATAATACCCAGATTTTCGCTCATTAAATGCTTAAATCCACTGGAACAGAGGGAAGGTGCGGTCCGACTGTCCCTGCGCGCGACACGACCGGAATTACTTTTGTTGTTGTTGTTTTTTTGTGTTCCAGCTGATCGGAACCTGCTCTAAGCTTTACGCGCCAAATCTTTTTTGCCGCGAAACTGGCACGTGCCCACCAAGTGCACATTGATTGGCTGAGAAGTTGCGTCCCTCGCGCCTCGCGTCAGAGTTCCCAGGCCGCTGGTTGGCTGGAGCAGAGGAGCAGCTGTCACTCAACGGCGTCCTGTTTTTTTTTTCTCTTTGCGTTACTTTGTTTTAAAAAGAAGAGTTGTTTGAATGAAAAGCTACATTTTCACGCAAGCCTTTGGATATATATTATTTTATCTCTTTTTTTTATGAGTAATGACTATAGATACCTAACGTCGTTATGAAAATTATTTCGATCAGTTGGAAATGTCATTATTTTTATATAGAAATAAAGAATATTGCTTGTGCTCTATAAGCTTTTTATCTAATCGTCTAATACAGCTTGTTGTTCCTAATGAAATTGTCGTGTATTTTATTAGTCAATGTGATCTAGACTAGTATGTTATCAGCTTTAATTTCATACCAAATACAAAAAAATTATCTAAATCCTGTGGTTTTGACGCTAATTAGAAAGTTGCTTTAGACTAATTAAATTTTAATTAATCCATCTGCATTTAATTGTATTTTATTAAAATCTGTATTTAAAAATTATTAAAGCTTTAATTTCACCGCAAATGCTAAATTCCTTTATGTATCAAAATATAGACATCTTAGTAACAGTGGGTGCACTTATTTTAAGGTGTCCTTAACATAGTGTAATACAATTAAGTACTAAGCTATAGTATTAACTACATGTACTTACTATATAATTAGGGTTATGTTTAAGGTTAGCATGTAACTATGCATAATTGACTGTTATTACTATAGTAACTACATGTAGCATGTGTAACAGGGACACTGTAAAAATAAAAAATAAATATCTATCTAAAACATGCAAACTTTTTTGTTCAGTGTGAACTGTAATATTGTAATAATAATAAACCCCGCCCACAGCCCACTGCTGGCGTTATACACAGAGGAGCTACAAGATGGCGCAGGCAATATTTGAGGTTCTGGAAGGTATTAATGCACTTTATTTAAAATCCTCCAGCATATGCACAAACTATATTGTATTATTTTATGTTTGCAGTGAGAATGCATGCGCGCGCGAGACGAACAGCCCAAAGAAACACATTTTACACAGTTGTTTCGCTTCGTAAAATGTCATTGTGTTTGAATAGTAAAAGAGTATTTTTAAATATACATATATATAAATAATAATGGCGGTGGATTTGATGTATTGAGCTGAATGTATCTGAGGAGAGATTGATGTAGAGGAGGGAGGAAGAGCGATCAGAATAACAGCTCGTGCCATCATGGCGGAGGGAGAGAGACACGTCACTGGAAAAGCCACAAAACACACGAACTCTCTCATGTTTAAGGGAAAATAAAATAGCTATTCATATTTGGTATAAGTAGTTATGTTTGTGTCCACAATTGATTGTTTTTATGTTACAGATGTTCTCTTTTCCTAAACTGAAAGTAGACTTGGCAGTATGATAGAAGGAAATGGTCATTTGATTTTATGATAATCTTTTAAATGATTGGTGTATAAATATATATATCAAGGTTGACATGCAACTTCTCTTTAAAGTCTTTCGAATAAATTATATAAAATATAATATAAAATTGCATAAATTACTCTTAAACTGACCAAAGTGTTTAAAGGGAGAATGTTACATTAAAAATATACATTTAACATTTAAGATGTTAAATCCACTATTGTTTTATATAGAATTGTTCTAGTCTATACAGTGTTTCAAGCAATTACACCTGAAGTAACTGTAATTAAATATCAGAAAATTAAGAGTAATCCCTTACTTTACTTTTTCAAGGGGAAAGTAATGAAATTACAGTAATAAATGTAAGGAATAATTGACGACAGGCCGTTGAATTATTATAAAAATAATGCACACCCGAGGTGGTAATGCGGTCACGACGCGAAGCGGAGTGGCCGTTACACCTCGGTGTGCATTATTTTTATAATAATTCAACGGCCTGAAGTCAATTATTCCGCTTATACTACAGTTACCACACCTCGAAACATTGTTCAAATGATGTATTTCAAGACGTTTGTAAAGTTTTTGTCATTAAAACGCTCTTGTATGTAGAACTAATTTCCTGCGCATCTAATCCCATGCCTCCGTTGCTAATTCCAAAACGTCATTTTAGAGTTAGTAACGGAGGTGTCCCCAGCATTAGTCTGCTTCTCTGCTATCACTCAACGACTGGCTGAAACATTCTTTGACTGTTTCCATCGACTGCAGCAGATGTTAAACCCAGACTGCGATCACAGACTGAACGCGCTGAACACGCGTTTGGGCATGATCAATCATAATAAATTACATTCATAAAGGGCCTTACAGTAGGCCTATAAGTGTGTCCCCGGCTTTATGCAGTTATTAGAGAGAGAGAGAGAGAGAGAGAGAGAGGGAGAGAAGCATAGGCTATGTGCGTCAATATTATTATTTATTTATTAATTAAATTCGTTTTAATTAGTTCGTTCATGTTTTTTTGTTTTTTTTTTTCTAATATTGACTATAGACTAGCCTAATAAATGAAACACAAAGTCCTTTTAACAAGTATAGGCCTATCAATAATCATTTATTTGTTATAGCCTATTATCTGCAATAATTACGAAAACCCGTGCAGCAGGACTATCAATTTATTATAGGCTAGGCCTAGGCTATTCAGTTTAATTTTCTATTGATTATAGATAGGACTATACTTTATTTATTAAAATTAAACTGCATGTTTCCAATGATTGTGAAGTTAGACATCGAAAATGGCAGATCAAGCGCATGTGGCTTCATGTTTTTCTTGTTATGAATTGTATCCTATTTTCCGTTATTACAGTTGACTACGCGAAGTGATATGGAACTGTAATGCGGTCAAGACCTGCTGGAACTACTTTAGCCGTGCGTTTCCCTGAAAATAATTGCACACCTTAGAACGTTCTCAACCAATCAGAATCAAGCATTCAACAGCCCTGTAGTATAAAATTAAGTAATGCATTACACCAACACTGTGTATATACTGTAAATATATATACAATGTCAATTTGATTAATTGCACCTTACATAAAAGTTTATAAATATATAATGTGTCACACACACACACATACATATACTATATATATATTATATACACACATATACAAACTTATGTTAGATGCGATTAATCTATTTATTCTATCTATCAATCTATAGCGTACTGTATATAAAATTAATTAAACAAATAAATATTAATTATAGAATAAAAATTATATATGAGTGTGAAATATTGATTTTAGTTTTAATAATCATAATAAAGAAAGGGACTTAAATACAAGTAACTAGCACAGATATGTTGGAAACAAAAGCTTGAGAAACAGTTTAGTGTCATTGTACAAATATATTTGCATAATGCTGCATTTGACCAATTAGAACCAAACAAATTGTCAGGTAGTAAGTGGTTGGTTTGTTGAATAATTGATGGATTGATTTATTGGTTAAGTCATATTTGTCCTGTTTAAGGCATGGACAACCAGACGGTGCTCAATGTCCAGTCTCTGTTAGACAGTCAAGGGGGAGTTTTGGATCCAGGCTCACAAAATGTCTCAGGAACGACCATCCAGCCAATGGGTGAGACTCATTCATGCATTTATATGATTACAAATTCTAGTTTATCATAATGTAGTATTTGTAACCTGTCTGTTAAAGGCAAAGTGTGCATTTGTATCAGTGTTATTTATATACAATTATTGTATTTATTAATATTTTGAATTAGCTTTTATTTTGATATATTTTAGTTTTTTTTAGTAAATTTTAGTTTAAGTCTTAGTATATTTTGTCATTTTTCTTAGTTCTTTTAAGGTTTAAATATATTTTTATTTCAATTTTAGTCATTTTATTTATTTCAATTTTAACTTATTTTATTTCAGTTAGGTTTCAGGGTTTTTTAAGCTATCTAATGTTTATATTTTATTTAATGATAACAATGATTTTTATATACATAGTATTGTTTTAAATGTTTAATAGTATTTAAATATTTCTTAGTATTGTTTAAAATATTTTTTATATTTTCAGTTTTAATTGTAATTTTAATTTAAATTTTTGCATTAACATTTTATTAACATTTCTATTTACCTGTCATTTATTTTTATTTCAATTTTAGTCTTAGTAATTTTAGTACTTAAAATTATTTATTTACGTTAACATTTGTTTTTCATCTAATATTTAAATATATTTTATTTCAGCTTTATTTTAATTACATAAAATGATTAATAATAGTTTTAGTTAATGATAACAACTAATGATAACATTTGTAAATTCATATATAATGATTTTTAGATATATTTAAAAATATTTTATATATTTTTAGTTTAAGTTTTAGTTAATTTGCTTCATTTTCATTTGTCTTTTATTTGTCATTTTTGCACTTCAAGGTTTTTATTTCAGTTAGTTGCCTAATATTTATTTTTATTTCAGATTTATTTCAAATACCTAAATCAGTTAATAATATTTTAGTTTTAGTTAACAATAACAACACTGATTTGAAGTATATACATAGTAATTATGCATTTCTGAATGCTTTTACAGTCCGTTCTTTTTTCTCAAAACTCTGTGATTATTCTTGTATGTCACATGACGCCTGCAGACGATGATGACGTCTTTCTGTGTGGGAAATGTAAGAAGCAGTTCAACTCTTTACCGGCGTTCATGATGCACAAGCGTGAACAGTGTCAGTCCAACACGCCGTCTCTGGCCACCGTCTCTCTGGCCTCCAACAACGCCTACACCTCCGTCCCGTCCATCAGCACTGGACCCGCTAACAGACAGGTACAGCTCACCTGCTGAAGAACCACTATGAGACACTATGAACCACTATGAGACACTATGAGACACTATGAACCACTATAAACCACTATTAGACACTATGAACCACTAATCAACCACTATTAGACACTATGAACCACTATTAGACACTATGAACCACTAATGAACCACTATTAGACACTATGAACCACTATTAGACACTATGAACCACTATTAGACACTATGAACCACTAATGAACCACTATTAGACACTATGAACCACTATAAACCACTATTAGACACTATGAACCACTAATGGACCACTATTAGACTCTATGAACCACTATTAGACACTATGAACCACTAATGAACCACTATTAGACACTATGAACCACTAATGAACCACTATTAGACACTATGAACCACTATTAGACACTATGAACCACTAATGAACCACTATTAGACACTATGAACCAATAATGAACTACTATTAGACACTATGAACCACTATTAGACACTATGAACCACTAATGAACCACTATTAGACACTATGAACCACTATTAGACACTATGAACCACTAATGAACCACTATTAGACACTATGAACCACTATTAGACACTATGAACCACTATTAGACACTATGAACCACTATTAGACACTATGAACCACTAATGAACCACTATTAGACACTATGAACCACTAATGAACCACTATTAGACACTATGAACCACTAATGAACCACTATTAGACACTATGAACCACTATTAGACACTATGAACCACTAATGAACCACTATTAGACACTATGAACCACTAATGAACCACTATTAGACACTATGAACCACTAATGAACTACTATTAGACACTATGAACCACTATTAGACACTATGAACCACTAATGAACCACTATTAGACACTATGAACCACTAATGAACCACTATTAGACACTATGAACCACTATTAGACACTATGAACCACTAATGAACCACTATTAGACACTATGAACCAATAATGAACTACTATTAGACACTATGAACCACTAATGAACCACTATTAGACACTATGAACCACTAATGAACCACTATTAGACACTATGAACCACTATTAGACACTATGAACCACTATTAGACACTATGAACCACTATTAGACACTATGAACCACTATTGAACCACTATTAGACACTATGAACCACTAATGAACCACTATTAGACACTATGAACCACTATTAGACACTATGAACCACTAATGAACCACTATTAGACACTATGAACCACTATTAGACACTATGAACCACTAATGAACCACTATTAGACACTATGAACCAATAATGAACTACTATTAGACACTATGAACCACTATTAGACACTATGAACCACTAATGAACCACTATTAGACACTATGAACCACTATTAGACACTATGAACCACTAATGAACCACTATTAGACACTATGAACCACTATTAGACACTATGAACCACTATTAGACACTATGAACCACTATTAGACACTATGAACCACTAATGAACCACTATTAGACACTATGAACCACTAATGAACCACTATTAGACACTATGAACCACTATTAGACACTATGAACCACTAATGAACCACTATTAGACACTATGAACCAATAATGAACTACTATTAGACACTATGAACCACTATTAGACACTATGAACCACTAATGAACCACTATTATACACTATGAACCACTATTAGACACTATGAACCACTAATGAACCACTATTAGACACTATGAACCACTAATGAACCACTATTAGACACTATGAACCACTATTAGACACTATGAACCACTAATGAACCACTATTAGACACTATGAACCACTAATGAACCACTATTAGACACTATGAACCACTAATGAACCACTATTAGACACTATGAACCACTAATGAACTACTATTAGACACTATGAACCACTATTAGACACTATAAACCACTAATGAACCACTATTAGACACTATGAACCACTATTAGACACTATGAACCACTATTAGACACTATGAACAACTATTAGACACTATAAACCTCTATTAGACACTATGAACCACTATTAGACACTATAAACCACTATTAGACACTATGAACCACTATTAAGACACTATGAACCACTATTAGACACTATGAACCACTAATGAACCACTATTAGACACTATAAACCACTTTTAGACGCTATAAACCACTATGAGACACTATGAACCACTATTAGACACTATGAACCACTATTAGACACTATGAACCACTATGAGACTGACTGATATAGAGTACTAATATTGATTCGGTTTGTATATTCCTCAAGGTGTCGACGTACATCACTGTGCCGCAGTCTCCGCTCACACACACGCTGGTCCAGGGAAACGTGTTGGTCAGTGACGAGGTTCTGATGTCGGCCATATCAGCGTTCAGCTCTCTGGATCAGCCAATGGCAGCCATGCAGGGATCCGTACAGGTAAACACTGGGTGAGGGTTCAAGTCGGCATGAAACAAAAGTTGTGATATTATTTTCTTCTCTATTGTGACGTATATCTGAGTGAAACGGCTTCTCAAACAAGAACAAGTTTTTTGTTGGGCGGGGACAAAACAAAAAAGCTTATATAAAACAGCTTATAGAGCTATAAGACGATAACAGAGTTGACGAAAACAGAGTTGACATTTTCCATCATTTTGTGCTTTAGCTCAAAATGCTAACCTCAAACCAGATACCACATGGCATGTCTAAAAACAGAATTTTATGTGTTTTCGCCATATTATCGTTTTTTAAAAAGTGAATGAGAGATTCACTGCAATATCACAATAATATATTTGACAAATACTTAATCTACTATTGGTGTATCCTAAACATTTTGTACAAATTAATGAGAGAAGAATAATGACATACTTCACTGCTTTCCAGAATTTCCCACCAGAGGAAGTGACATCACTTGGTGCAACTCACATGCTTTTTCTACAAATGCTTTGAAGTTTTTTTTTTGTTTTATAACAGAGGTAACAGAGTTGACCAGAACGTAGGGACAGACACAAAATCTTTTTATTTAATAATTAAATTACTAATAATACAGAAAATATATATTCTATGCAATTGTTTATATAACTTTTTTGAGTCAACACAAAAAATATTTGAATATTAGACTTAATTGTTTCATGATAACTCAAGTTGAATGTATGAATCAGGAGGCGGAGACAGTCAATAATAGGGGAGTGGGAGTCATTTAGTTAATATTCCCAATTAATTTTTTACTAAATATACATAAAGCATTATTTTTTGTGATTTTTTCTTTAAAGCATCATGAGTAATATAGCTTTTCACCATGAATTCAGCTGTTAAACATAATTAGTTTTACAATTAAGTTGAAATAACGCAAACAGATGTCTTCAACAAAGCATAAATCATCAATTACCAAGCACAATTTATGGGTAATCGCTTTAGTGCCTGGTAATCAGAGAAGTCATTTGAACTATGTTATAACGACCATTAATGTCTTTTAACTTGTATGTTTCATATACTAGTATATAACCGAAGTTATAGATTGTGAAATTTAACATTTCTCGTTCTTAGTGTTTTTTTAGTTAGCTTAGATAGTAGCATAGCACACATCTTTCCGAAATGATTAGAGATAATGTTTTATCTATTCAAATATAGATAATTTTCGATAAAAAACTTCGATAACAATGGAAATAATAATTTTTGACATGGTTGTAATTTTAAAAATATATATATATTATGCCTTATTTTGCTATATGATATTGCTTAATAACAGTTAACAATGTCGCAAAACATACCTACAAATGCAATTTCTTTCACTATATAAATAATCAGGATAAAAATCAAAGATTATTACATGAATTAAAGTTTGATTGATTACATTAAGTTTGTTGGGACTCAACACTTCATCACACCAGAACCCAACTGTTGCACGCTCGATTAGATAAATGAAATGGTGACCTTTGACATGGTGTTTTTCAGAGCAATCTCAGCATGCACGCGGGATCCTCGTACCTGCAACACCATCATCAGCCCCTCCCCCCCACACAGGCCACGCCCCTCTCCTCACAGGTGTCCTCCAGCCACAGTAACTCAGTGGTGCAGGTGTACAGCACACTGCCCTCTATGGCTGGAGGTGGTACTGCAGAGGGGCCTGCACTGGGGCTTCAGTCCTTCCAGTCCATTCAGGTACAGCGCTGTTCATTAATGTACACGTAATGCTAATCTCACCAGTAATAAAATAGCGTAATACAGCTTTTTTTGACAGTTTGACAGAGATTGTAAAAATCTGGACTAATATAATTTCATGTTCTGAATATTATTATTACCTAGATTATTAATGTAAACAGTGTTATTTTTAGTATTATTTATACACTGTTATAGTATTTATTCATATTTTGAGTTAGCTTCCAGCTTCTTTATTTTAAGTTTTGTTCATTGTAGCTTAAGGTTTAGTAATTTTGTTATGTAGGAAGTGTTATTTTAGTATTATTTATATATAATATCATGGTATTACTAGCTTATTTTGCGTTTTAATTTTAGATTAAAGGTTAGTAATTATATGTGCTTTTGTTATTTGTATCAGTTTTTAATATTATTTTAGCTTTCATTTATTTTATTTCAGTTATTTGCATAGAAAACATTTAACAATTTTCTCAGGTTTTTTTATTTGAGTTTTTTTTTCAGCTCTATTTAATTAATGAAAACTATTTTTCAAAGTTTAATTGTTAGTTAAGAATAACAGCAATACAGTGACACTATACAGTAAAAAACAATAACAGTGTTTGTTTTTTTATTTAGCTTTAATTTATTTAATTTTAGTTTTGTAATTGTTGCACAGTAACATTACTTGCAACATTTGTAATTTAAGTTTTTCATGTATATTTTTATTTTATGTTATTTGTATATATTATTATTATTAGCTTTATTTCAATTGCAATTATACTTTTTTAAATAATTTTGGTTTTACTTAACAAAAACAACACTGGTTTGTAAGTAAATTTGTTATAATTAGTGCTGTCAAATCGATGAATTGCCATTAATCTAACAAAAGTTTGTAAATGTATATGTGTGTATATATATATATATATATACTGTATATATATATATATATATATATACTGATGCAGGTTTATCTAAATGTTGAGCATTTAATGACCTGATGTGACAGATCCCCAGTCAGTGTGTGGAGGGCCAGGTGTTCAGCGCCGCTCCGGTTTACAGTCCAGGGAAACACACCGCCAAAAACAAGAGCTGCACCATCAGCACAAACCTCTCCGAGCTGGGCGAATACGACAAGGTTATCATCCCTAAGAGAGCCAGAACCTCCAAGAAAACACAGGATGGTAGTTTATACATCATCTACACCAGCAAACCTGCTGAAATATACAATATGTATTTCAATAAGCAAGTACTACTGTTCAAAGTTTTTTTTTGTTCAGCAATTGATCAAATTGATCAAAAGCGACAGTAAAGACATTTATTAAGTTAGTAAAGATTTCTATTTCAAATAAATAGTAATATTAATCAGAATTAGTCATATTATACTGATTTCTGAAGGATCATGTGACACTGAAGACTGGAGTAATGATGCTGATAAATTCAGCTTTGATCACAGGAATAAATGACACTTTACTATATATTCACATAAAACACAGTTATTTTACAATGCAATAATATTTTACAATTGTTACTGTTTTTTTGGTCAAAAAAATGCATCCTTGGTGAGTAGAATTTAAAAGACATTAAAAAACGTACCAACATACCAAAACTTACAATGGCAAGAGCCCCCGTTGAAGGAAATGTGTGACACGACTGTTTTATTTAAAGTAAAAACAACTTTATTTTGTTCCAGCAGGACAAACCAAAGGAAAAGCCCAGAAGCTCAAGTGCAATTACTGTGACAAAGTGTTTACCAAGAACTTTGACCTCCAGCAGCATATAAGAAGGTAAATGATATGATTTATATCAGGGGTCTAAAAATCATGATATTAACGGCATGAAATTCAAATGTTTTGATGCAATAAAAAAAAAAAAGTGACCGGAGCATAAACAGACCCGTAGTGACGCTCTCCTCGTCCTCTCTGCAGTCACACGGGTGAAAAGCCGTTTCAGTGTATCGTGTGCGGCCGAGCCTTTGCTCAGAAGTCTAACGTGAAGAAACACATGCAGACGCACAAGGTCTGGCCCGCTGGCGTTCACAGCACCGCCTCCAGGATGCCCATCACTGTCCGCGTGCTTCCTCTCAACAACCACCAAAACTCACAGCAAACGGAGGACGAGGAGCACGAGCAAGGTGAGATCATACGAGTCAGTCCACAGAGGTACTTACAAACTAGCTAGAGGTTAATAAGCCTCTAGGGTGGACTTTATACTGAAGTGTTTTTTCTTTCATTGCTAATGCTCTTTTTACACTAAACTGAACAACATGAAGCATTGCTTGGTAATAGTTTGAGCTAAACTGGTATTTTCTAATTGTGTAGTTCAATTTAACATCTGACCGATATTCAACATAATTCATGTGTGAGAGTCTAATAGAAGGACGGACAAAACCAGTGAAATATCAACTGATCTCATAACTCTGAGTTCTGCTCATATTTTATTACCATCTAAACTATAGCGAATAAACTGTGATAATGTGAGAAATGTTGAAGGTGTCTGAATAATTTTAGTTTGACTGTATATCCAAATGAATCGATACAGAATCAAATTAAATAGCGATCGGTAGAGCTGCACGATAATGGTTAATCTGATAATCACAATTATTTTGCTCAAAATTATAATCAACAATAAAGTGGAAATCCATGTTTTGATTTTTTTTTCAAAATAAATCACTGAAGGTTTTTTATTGGCAGATTTAGTCACACAAACAGCACAAGTGGCTTGTGAAGAAACAGACTGGCTGTATGACAGTTTAATGTAAGCAGAATATCAGCGCGTGTTTGTTTTCAGATCATCAGTGTTTCCCCTCAGTGTAGAGCGAGCGTGCGCAGGGTTGCCAGATTGCAAGATTAAGTAAAACATCGGGCAGAACATGTAAAAGAAAAGCTATTTTTGGGGGATTTAAGATATTTACATCTCAACTCCAAAAAACATCAACACTAGTGTTGACTTGACACAACTGTAAAAAAATAAAAAAAAAATAAAAAAAGGATAAATTTTTCAGGCTAAATAATAAGTAGGCAAATATCGCGACGATTATTTTAAATGAATCGAGAGAGGCAGATATCGTTATCGTGATTAAAAACCGAGTAATCGTGCAGCCCTAGCGATCGGGATTGAATCGTAACTTTGTGAATCAAAGCGTTAAATTTGTGTCAATACCCAGTGCTCTGAAATGATGTAATACCTGAAGCTCATTGGTCTGTCCTGGTCTTTAGCCGTCGAGGAGCCGGACACTGAGGTCCAGGAGCCGGAGGAGAAGCAGAGCGACGGGACGAACACGAACAAGCAGATCATCCTCATCGACAGCTCGTACCAGTGCCAGTTCTGCTCCGACAAGTTCAGCACATACTTCCAGCTGAAGTCTCACATGACCCAGCACAAAAACGAGCAGGTACCATCTGTCAACAGTTACAATTACAGACAGGCCAAAATATTAAACATCAAGCACATTTACACCGCAAAAAATATTTTCTTACTTGTTTTACATTGAAAATGAGATGATTTAACTAATATAATATATATAATATATAACTAATAAGATATTATTTTTTCTAACCTTATTATAGCATATGCTTTCAGCAGAAATCTACTGAGCAACTAAAGATGTATTCTCTGAAAACATGTAATTATCTAAAACAGTTTTGCTTTTCAGGTAAATTTAAATCTTGTTATAAGGATGCGTTTATAAATATACTGTACTCTATCATTCAAAGGTTTGGGGTCAGTAAGATTTTTTTCAGAAGAAATTAATACTTTTATTCATCAAAGATGCATTAAATTGGTCAAAAAGACATTTATAATGTTACAAAAGATTCTATTTCAAATAAATGCTGTTCTTTTGGGCTTTCTGTTCTTCAGATTATTATAGACTTTAAGAGCTGCACAATATAGTTACAAAAGTTATTCATTCAAAAACCAGTGAATTTTCTCTTTGTCTGTTGTTGTTTGATCAGTGTTATTATAGAGACGGCAGCAGGAATATTAGTGCTGTCACTTTAAGAGCTACACAATACACTGTTACTCATGTGTTCAACACAGACAACTACGTGCGAGTCGTCTGACGCTTTAATTGTTTACAGTCATATTGAAATGCTTACAAAAGGAATCGATAAGAGGAATCAAAATTTTTATCTTATAACAAGTATCTGATTCCTGACCTCAAGTATTCGATTCTAGAATTGCAATGGATTTTGGATTCCCAACCCTATGGACGGGTAAAGTTACTCTAAGCGCATGTTGTTGTTGTGCAGGTGTACCGCTGTGTGGTGAAGAGCTGCTCTCAGACCTTTCAGAAGCTGGATCAGTTTCTGGAGCACATCCACACACACCAGGAGCATCTGACGTACCGCTGCCACCAGTGCAGTAAAGTCTTCCCGTCGCTCTTCGAGCTCGGCCTTCACCAGTACTCACACAGCTTCTGTCCGCAACAGAACCAGCGCAAAGAGACCAACTACTACAGGTCAGACATCAGACACGACACCAGCAGGAATCAGAAACACACTGGCTACGTTAACATGCAACCAACCAAATAATCCGTTAGTAATCCGACTCAAAAGCCTCAAGGTCCTTGCATACTGAGCCAGAAATTTTCACACGTTAAAAAATAAATACGACCTCACATTATGTCACTGCCTCCGAAACTTCAGAGCCACCGAATCATGAATACGAAAAAACGCATACGAAAATGTCGGACTCAAGGGCCTTCAAGGTGAGACACGGCAGGCAAAAACATCAGTGTTTTTTTTCACTGGTCAGTTTTGAGATTTAGCCTATTTGTCTTCAATGACACGTCTTCTTTCAGACTTCTGGTGAAAAAAAAAGTCAGAAATACACATTTAGATTTTTATTTTACTACACTTTGTCTATTTGCGCCTGTAGATTTCTCCTAAATTCAACAAAAGATGGCGTTCTAAATCAACATCCTGCTCCGCATGCTCTTCCTGTTGAATAAAGTGTCGTATAAATGAGTTTCCGGTCATAAAAAAATTCTCCATTCTACTCTTAATTAACAAAAGCCATCGCACACCTGCAGATGATGAGTGCGTAGGAAAAAACGACCAAAAAGGGATCGGCAAAGACTGATGAAGGTCGTCAGACTGAAACGTTGCTAATAAAGAGTTTTCTTAAATGCAAGTTCTGATAGTGTGCGGGAGTTTCTCGTTTTCACCCATTCTACTCTTCAAAAGTGGAGCAGGACAACGTCCCACCAGTCCTTGTTTCAGATTCTCATCCACATCCACAAATATACAGTTTCCTGCTGTCTGCACATAATAACCATTCTCATACATTGGTTCAACAGCAGACTTAATATTTATTTTTGATTACACACTTTTTAATTTTGATTTATTACACTTTGATATTTACTATTAATGGCCTCGTCTTGGCCATCTATGGCACATTTGGCTCAATTCTGGCAGCGGCAAAATGTGGTCACATGGGCCACACACACCAAGCTGGTTTTAATGTGAGTTGTGGCTTGCTGTGTGTGGCCCAGATGTGGCCTGGTTATGTATGCTATTGCCAGCCACACTCAGGCTTAGTCATTGCCGTCATTCGTCATAGAAGAATGTGTGAGATGTGGGCCACAACTGGGCCAGATGTCATCTGCTATCTGGGATGTTTCTTGTCCATGACACACCAAGAGTTCAGGAGTCAAAATCACATAATCTGTGAGAATTGTAAGTGTAACAGACATTAATATCGTTTAGACCCGGCATTAAGAGAGTTTCTGCTTAAACCAAGAACAAAAATCTGCCAATGGTGTCAGAAAAATCTACATAACTCAAAGAGAAAACAAGTTTCTTTTTTTGAGCCCATTGACAGATTTCTGTTCTTGTTTTAAGCACAAACTCACTTCATTTGGATTTTTCAGGAAACAAGACTAATATCTAATTTTGCTTCTCAAATACATGTTGAGAAAATGAAAGATGAAAATACTGAGGAAGAAAATCTCTTTTTTTTCAGTGCATTACCCAGTTTGAATATCAATAAAAACTTTGCATCATGTATTTTTGTTTTATAAAATAATAATATATGTATGTATCAGCTTTAATGCATTTATCTAAATAACTGGTAACACTATACAATACATTTGTTAACATTAGTTAATGTATTAACTAACATGTACTTATAGCATTAATGTCAGTTAATAAAAAATATTTATTGAATTAAAAAAAATTCACAGTGATGATAGTTTATGTTGAAGTGTTTTGAACTCAGATCTCGACCTGCTCCTGTTTGAATTGGTTGTTTTGTGTTCAACAGATGTATGAAGTGTCAGAGTAAATACTCCACACAAGAAGCTCTGGAACAGCATCTGCTGAACGCCACACACAACTACCCCTGTCCACACTGCATGAAGGTACTCCACACACAACTACCCCTGTCCACACTGCATGAAGGTACTCCACACACACCTACCCCTGTCCACACTGCATGAAGGTACGCCACACACACCTACCCCTGTCCACACTGCATGAAGGTACTCTACACACACCTACCCCTGTCCACACTGCATGAAGGTACTCTACACACACCTACCCCTGTCCACACTGCATGAAGGTACGCCACACACACCTACCCCTGTCCACACTGCATGAAGGTACTCTACACACACACCTACCCCTGTCCACACTGCATGAAGGTACTCCACACACACACCTACCCCTGTCCACACTGCATGAAGGTACTCTACACACACACCTACCCCTGTCCACACTGCATGAAGGTACTCCACACACACCTACCCCTGTCCACACGCTGACATCCTCGCTTAACTAAAGCCTTTTGTAATTATGTTATGTGCCGTTGCTCTTTTATATATTTTTTTATTTCAGTTTTTTTTTTTTATACTTCATTTTAAGTTTAATATTACTATTTTTTGAATATTTCGATTTATTTTTAAATTTATTTCATTTCAGTTTGTTTTAGTAATTTTAATACTTCAGTTTTAAGTTTAATATTACTATAAAGTTTTTTAATCATTTTTTATTTTATTTCAGCTTTATTTCAGATAATGAAAATCATACACTGTTATAATACTTTGAATTAGCTTTTTTAACATTTAATTTGACTTTTAGTATTTTTTTTTTACTTTTCAAGTTTTTCAATATACATATTATATTTCATTTTTATTTAAATGTATTCTGAATATTTAAGTTTTTGTAGTTTTGTTATGTGCTTTTGTCATTTTTATTATTATTTAAAAAAAAAATGTATGTCAGTTTTAGTAATTTTAGTACTTCAGCTTAAACGATTTTAGTTAGCTGCAAAGGCATCATTTCTAATTTTCATTTAGTTTATTTCATTGTAGCTTTATTTCAGTTAACGACTTTTAATAGTTTTGTTTTTAGATTTAGTCAACGATAGCGGAAGGAGTGTGAGAAAAGAATCACCCTGAAGAATGAGGACTCACGGTCAGTGTGTGTGTGTGTGTGTGTGTGTCGCAGGTGTTCCCGTGCGAGAGGTATTTCCGGAGGCATCTCTCCACTCACGGTGTCGGCGGCAAATTCAAGTGTCAGATCTGTAAAAAGTTCTTCAAAACCGAGCACTACCTCAAACTACACACACAGATCCACTCAGGTGTGACGCTTTATTTGGTGGAAATGTCCTTTACTCTTTAATGCAGTTTGATTGTTATGTAGATAGTTATATCATTTGTATATGAATTGCATCAGAAATTATTAATTGCCCTTAGTATGCTTTTTCAGATATGACCTTTCATCCAGTTTGTAATAATAATTCTGTTTGTGAATGTAAAAAGTGAGCAAATTTCAAAGATCAATAAGCTGTAAGCGGTCGACCAATCAGACTGGAACATCTGACCAATCAGAGCAGAGCAGACCAATCACAACAGACTGAGTAATCTGACCAATCAGAGCAGAGTAGACCAATCACAACAGACTGAGTAATCTGACCAATCAGAGCAGAGTAGACCAATCACAACAGACTGAGTCATCTGACCAATCAGAGCAGAGGAAGCTCGCGGAAAGGCGGGTTTAGAGACAAAATCTTGTTTTTTGACCTTGGATGCTTGTAAACCTGTTGTAACAGACTCCAAAACAAATTAGGAACCTTTAAAATAGCATAACAGGGGCACTTTAAATAAATTTTTCCAAAAATAAACAAGTAAATGAATGAATCTGCTGTGATGGATGGAGTATCTGATGAACTGATGTATCTGATGTTAAGTGAGGTAGTCTCGTTCCGCAGGGGAGAAGCCGTATAAATGCTCTGTCTGCGAGGCCACGTTCAACAGGAAGGACAAAGTAAAGAGGCACATGCTGATTCACGAACCCTTCAAGAAGTACAAGTGTCCCTTCAGGTGAGTGACAGGTGTCAGATCGACTCTGAGAACATCACTCGCATGTGAACATGTTTCATTATCTCTATTATCGTTCCTCTGCAGGACTCATGTGGGCTGCACCAAAGAGTTCAACAGGCCGGACAAACTCAAAGCTCATATTCTCTCTCATTCAGGTGAGGATGAGCAAGTCTTAAATCTGAATATATATATATATGCCCCTGTATGAGTTTTGGTCTCATATTTTTCTTATAGTTAAGTAATATCACACAAGTGCAAATGTGATATTGATTTTATTCGGCAGTTCAATAAATAAGAAATTAATATTGTTATGTTTTAGACACAATGTTTTTGCTCACTTTTGCTGACGAAAATATTGCCTATACATAGTTCCTATATGACGTCACAACATACGGGCATTTGCCGACCCGGCGCCATTTCTGTGGGCATGTTTCGGGGAGAATATTAGAAGAAGAAGCTGAAACGAGTTAATTTCGTGATAAAAAGTGAAAATGGTCATCTCCTGCTGGGTCAATGGATGTTCAAATCGTGCCGGAGGTTCTGTTAAATTTGGATTTTACAGTATACCCGTCTTTAGACTTCATGATGTGAGAAGACTAAGCTTTTGTCAGAACAACGACGGCTGGCGAGGATAATAAACAAGTTAACACTTTGCAGTTTGAATGATGTCCTGTATGAAAATAATGACGAGGTATTAAAAACAACATTGTTTCCACTGTTCGATCGCGGCCGCGCCTCTCTTTCACTCACACACACACACACACACACGCACATTCCAGCATTGCAATCTCAGATTATGTCCCTAAAGAACCCGCGTATAAAGTAGTTCTGCATTACATTAATTAATTTGCATGCGAGTTTTATTTATTTTTATACCGTGTATATTCATGCACTGAACCTTGACGCCCGTACAGTTTCGGTTCAATACGAATACATGTAACGTTACCGTTCCACCCCTATTCTTCAGTGTACAAATAAGTACATGCATATTACAGAAAGCACCGATGACTGTTTTAAAGGGAACAGGAATTAAGTTGTGCAGGCTATGGCTTTTAATAGACAGATAGTCAAGCATCATGCTACATACATTCGCTATGATGACTACTTTTCCATTGATTGCACTTGAGCAAACGTCACCAACCCAACCCTCGACAAACTGATTGTACGCCTCCAGTGATTTCCAGGCTCGGAATTGCTCACATGTGTAAAAATACCAGATAATGGTAACGTAACGTTACACATGATAATACTGTATGAGGCAAAGCTGCATAATCAGTGCTCGGTACGTGATTCCTACGGATCCACGCCATTTATGACTGAAATTTTCGCATTGTGCCTCTCTCTGTCTTGTGTTAATAGAGTCTCTTTATAATCTCTGCCACTTTGTCTCTTCATGATTTTCGTAACATTATAAACAGAAAGAAATATTCGAAATTTGCTTGTAAAACTATGTAAACAGAGCAGCTAATGCCCTCAAAGATGGCGTCTCCGGGGAGGTCACGTGACATTAATTGGCCTGTGGGAACTATGTATAAAGCCAGAGCAGAAGTGTGTCCCAGAGCGACACACAGCGGCGCAGTTTGAGCGATCATGGTGTAATGTGGAACTGCATAATAATGTGCAGAACTGTCTGTGTCTCTCCTGCAGGTATTAAGCCGTACAAGTGTCAGTTCTGTCAGAAGGCGTTCAGTCGTCGAGCTCATATGCTGGAGCATCAGCGCTCACACACCGACAACTACCGCTTCCGCTGCTCCACCTGCAACAAGGGCTTCACACGCCAGAAATACTACAGAGATCACAAGTGTCCGCTGGCGGGGGCCGCGCAGGGACGGGACAACAGCAGTGAGGGTACACACACACACACACACACACACACACACTTACTCACATACACACACACACACTTACTCACATATACACACACACTTACTCACATATATACACACACACACACACACACACACACTTACTCACTCAAACACACACACACACACACACACTTACTCACATATACACACACACACACACTTAAAAACACACACACGCACGCACACACACACACACACACACACACACTCACACAAACACACACACTTACTCACTCAAACACACACACTTACTCACTCAAACACACACACTTACTCACTCAAACACACACACGCACGCACACACACACACACACACACACACACACACTTACTCACATATACACACACACACACACACACACACTTACTCACTCAAACACACACACGCACTTACTCACTCACTCTCACACACACACACACACACACAGACTTACTCACTCACACACACACACACACACACACACACACACACAGACTTACTTACTCACACACACACACACTTACTCTCTCAATCACTTACACACACTTGAATATATTATTTTTATGTGAGTTTTTAAATATATACAGTCAAATAAAAAAATTATTCAGACACCTTCAACATTTCTCACATTATCACAGTTTATTCACTATAGTTCAGATGGTAATAAAATATGACCAGAACAGTTATGAGATCAGTTGATATTTCACTGGTTTTGTCCGTCCTTCTGTTAGACTCTCACACATGAATTATGTTGAATATCTGTCAGATGTTAAATTGAACTTTACACAATTAGAAAATACCAGTTTAGCTCAAACTATTACCAAGCAATGCTTCATGTTGTTCAGTCTGTGTGTAAAAAGAGCATTAGTAATTAAAGAAAAAACACTTCAGCAGAACATGATCAGATCAAAGTGTCTGAATAATTATCAGTCCCAAATTTTTATAAATGTTACTGTAGTCACTGTATGAAGAATTTTTGGGCATAATATTACAGTTTACTTTATTTTGCTCTCCTCACTTACATAAATTAACTATAGTGTCCTGCACACACAAGTAAAAAACTATAAAAAATTATATCTGGTGTCTGAATAATTTTTGGTTTGACTGTACATATACTCACAACTTTTTATGAAACATTCAGGGGACGGATCGTCTGCCATGGAGCCCGACGAACACGGAGAAAGTGAAGAGGAGGGCGAGGATAATGAAGATAATGATAACGAGACGCTGCAGGAGGGAATCATGGGAATGGATGGAGAGGAGAAACAGACGAGAGAAGAAGAGGAGGAGGAAGAGAGGAATAATGAGACGAGTCTGGATCACATGCAGGAAGAAGAGCGCGCCGTCAGACTGCTCTCTGAACCCATGTGCTTCCAGACGGTGGACTGAGGAAGAGTCGAGGCTGAGATGTGTTTTGCACATGTATTTCCCAGAATTCACGTTGTTTATGAATAGAGTTGTGCAGGGATGATGTTAATGTGTAGGCCAACCTGGAAGTTCGCATCACAGGTTTCCTCAACAAAAAATCAATCGGAATTTTTCATTGGCTTTTGGATTATCGGATTATTTTTTGGATTATTAGATTTTTTTTTTTTTTAAAGAGCAAATCTTCACAAATGAACAACTTTTATGAATTTTTGAATGAATTAAAATGAATAATTTTTTTTATAAATTGTTAAAATATTTATGTCTGGGATGCTGTGAGCACGCAGACTGTAGTGTACATCGTAAGTTATTTAATTCTTCTGTTAAAAGTGTAATATGGAGAAATAGTGTTCATAAACGGCTGCTGAGAGAGTGTTCTCAATGAAACGAGTGCATCACGACTTCACAAGCGTCTTTAAAATATAAACTATATTTTCTATCATTGTTAAGGGGACAAAAACCTTGTTGCTGATCTTTAATATTTGATATGTTTTATATTAAAACATTCTTGGTAGCTAATTTATTTTTTCTCGCATTTGTTGAGATGAACTCAGACTGTAACCTGATACAGAAATAAAATATTGAGCTGCCTGTTTGCAGTACATCATGTCTTGTTTTATTACTTGTCCATAAATCATGCAATTTATGAGATATTGACCAAAAACTTGACAAAATGCTGTTGTTATTGTTAACTAAAACCATTACAAATATTTTTGTTAACTAAAACTATTACAAATGTTTTTTGGGAATTAAATAAAGCTGGAAAAAAATTTATATTACATGAAAACCTCCAACTTAAGCACATTTTATTACAGTTCATTTTTTATAAAACTGAACATATAAAAATAAAAGTGAATTCTAAATAATAATTACAAATTATGAACTACAATAATAGTATAGAAATAATACTAAACTGAGACAGACAACCAAAACTTCAATTAAGTGTTTCCCCCCAGTTACTTGCCAAGGCAACATATCTAATTTTCGTTTTTTTTAAGTTCATGTACTAAATTTACTAAAGCTAAAGTAAAAATAAATTAAATGCAAAAATATAGATCTGTGTTCGGTATGTTCATTGAGGTTCACTTATAATGTTAATAAAGTTTTGAACACACACACACACAAAAAAAAATATATCTAAAAATGATATATTATACTTATATATACTGCATAATTATATATAGCAGAAAAATGATTAATTTTATACATTCTGAAAGGAGTTTTTAAGACGCGGCTCCTTTAAGGCTAGTCTGTCAAGTTAAACGGCCACTGTTATGATTGACTAACATCAGTTCACTGGAAACATATCAAAACTCATTCGCTATTGGCCTCAAGTGTTTTAAAAACATTTTCCATATAAAATAATTCATTTAAAACCATAATTTACAGACAAAGCATTTTTAAAATAATTTGCTTACGGTTTATGATGCCGCTGCTGTCAGATTCAATACCGTCGCTGCTGACAGTTACGTTAACGTTACATCTGTCAAGAAAAGTGTCTTTGCGAACTTTCCATTAACGTTACGGTAGATTATTTTAAAAAGAAAGAAAGAAGCAGCTCCGAACAAACATATAATCCTCTGGCGATTAAAAATAAAGCATCCACTTGTTTCTGAATTAGGGATCCTGAAGTCTCTAATGAGCGGTTTATATGAATGCGTCAAAGATCGTTTTTCTGTCGTCAACCGTTAAATACTGATCAGTGGGCGGGGCCTACAGTGCAATGCTGTATTTCTATTGGTCAATATCTTGCTGAAAACAGTCATATGCAAATGAATCACGGATGCTGCTTATAAAAAAAGCTTGTTTTTGGAGCTTGATAAAATAAATGCTTTGTTTATAACGAGGATGATGTTTTCAGCTCTAAAACTTGCAGGATATTTTAATGTTACAAAGACCTTTTATATTTCAAAAGATCAAGGCAAATTTGATTGTCATGACCCCTTGAAAGTAACATCTCATCCCATGTGGATTTGTTGCTGAAACTCATTTCCTTGCATTATGAACAGAGTTCAGGTCTAACAAAAAAACACCAACAACAAGACATTTCCCATAGAATTATTTATTCAGCTGCTGAACATCTTTTCACATATGACTATACATACAAATCAACTCTAGTAAATAAACTCTGAAACAACCGTGAAAGCAGTCGCTTCTACTTTAATACTAAAATCATTTGAATTATCAGAACAGAGAGGAGAGTATTCACACATGTACAGTATTCAGTTCATATACAGAGTCAAAGTTGTTTGGTTTACATGGATCAGTCGGAAATAAAAGTCAAAATGAAAGCCTTGTCACTTAATAAACCATTGTCCTGGGGATTTCACTAGTTAAACACTCATTCAAACAGGGTAATTTGGATAAAAATAGCTATTGAAATAAATATTTGATGTTGATTTATTTTCTTAAATTCAAAAAGACAGTCATCCATTCGAGCCTTGATATTATTACCCATAATGCAATGCACTGAACCACAGCTGCACGCTATAAGTGGGGCTTTTGTGCTCCAGTGGTTTAGACTAGCATCACTTCAAATAATTCATGAAACATGAAATAAACGACAATCTGAACAGCCAAAGAGCTTCCAGAATAATTAAAAAGACGCGTTAAAAAGCAGTCGCCCTATAGAACTAGAGCGCTCGATACTCCCTGTCAATCAGACACGTGTACATCTAATAAATACTGCCCTCGCACAATTTTAGTCCCAAAATTAACTCACATTATCGCCTCAGGGATTCGAGGCCAGAGCCACGTCTGTTGCGCATCAAAAATGACACAATTTCAGCTCATTTCAGAGAAACAATTCAGAAATGTGAATCTGTGCTAAAGAACCAAATTAAACACACCGGAGACCAAGTACAAGAACCTCAGGCTCTAACTCTAAAACAGGAACTTTTAGTAAATTTGATCATTTTAGAAATGTCAAGGCCATATTTCACCACAAAATCAAGATACACATAAAAAAAAAAAATATATATATATTTATATGTATGTGTGTGTAATAAAACATCTATTAATACAAACACATAAATACATACATACACACATACACACGGTGCAAAAATCTTAGGCACATTAGTATTTTCACCCCCAAAACATGGTTAAGCCGGTTATTTATATCTTTTGTTGTTTCTGTATTAATAGATGTTTTAATTTACACACAAACATGCATATATATATATATATATATGTGTGTGTGTTTGTGATATATATATATGTATATATGAGAGAGAGAGAGAGAGAGAGAGAGAGAGAGATCAATAATATGATCATTATTTTTGGCATTGCACCATTATTTTAAATTTTCATGGCAATCAAACATTTAACTCACAACATTTCTGTAAAAAACATTCTGTTGTTATTGAATTATTATTATTATTATGCATTAATTTGGTTAAATATTTATTTAATTTTTTATTTAGATCAGCACAAGTTAAATTCATTAGAGCAAAATGTATACTTACAATTGAAAGTACACACTTTTCACTTTTACCATAACAACACACGGAAAATATTTTATTCCATATTAGAAATGAGAATTTGTGAAAATTTGCCATGAATTTGTTTTAATTTCAAAGTCGCAATGCAAAATATAAAAAAATTAAATTTTGATTTTGGGATGAAATTTTGGCCATTTCTTGACAGTTTGAAATGAATGAATATTTTGGTCAGTCGTGCAACAAGCAATCAAGATCAGGCCTGGCGCTCGTGCGCTTTCAGAGAGCTACACTTTGGATGACAGTGAGGAAAAAAGGCACGAGGAGGAGACCCGTCGTAGGGTTGCAAACATAAAAACACACATTCACAGAGCTCTCGTGAATCATTACGATCGTTCTGGTGTTTCTCCTGGAGTCGTAGAGAAAAGTCTTGCTGGATTAATCACATGTAGAAACATCAAAGTCACGTATCTTACACGCTTGCATAAAGCCCTCTTCGTCTCATGGGGAATAGAAAAATGAATACCAAGTGACAGGTGAGTGCAGAAACCCCCAATTTCCCATAATGCACCAGTGTGCCGGATCATCGAGTCATGGTCTGTCCTCTCAGTTAAACTAGTGTGTGTGTGAGAGTGTGTGAGAGAGTGTGTGTGTGAGCGTGTGTGTGTGTGTGTGTGTGTGTGTGTGTGTGTGTGTGTGTGTGAGCGTCTCACTCCTGCCCGAATCCTTCCGTCTCCTCGATGGCAAACATCAGCTTCTCCTTCAGCTGCTCGTAGCTTCGGTACGGTGGAAGATCCAGACGATTGAAACTGAAAAGAAAAGCAGGAACATTTACAGCTGCGATATTACAGGTTTATGGCCCGCTGTATATGCATTACAATCTCAATAATTATTGATTTTAAGATTATTATATGCAGTATACAAGCACGAAGACATATTGAAAATGTATAAAGAATCACACGAGTATATGAAGCGCTGGGAGTGTCACTAAAAAACAATAAGGAATAAGTTATCAATTTATTAATTAAAAAACTATAGTGGTAACACTTTACAATAAGGTTCATTAGTTAATACATTAACTAACAATGAGCAATACATGTATTACAGTATTTATTAATCTTTGTTAATGTTAGTTAATAAAAATACAGTTGTTCAATGTTTGTTCATGTTAGATCACAGTGCATTAACTAATGTTAACAAATACAACCTTTGATTTTAATAACGTATTAGTAAATGTTGAAATTAATATTAAATAAGATTAATAAATGCTGTAGAAGTATTGTTCGTTCTTAACTGATATTAACTAATGAACCTTATTGTAAAGTGTTACCAATGTAGTAAATAGAAAATGCTTTAAGATTTACAACTAATTACATTTAATAATTTAGATAGCTATTGAATAATTAAATTAATAGAAAAGTAAATACATTAGTTAACATGATCTAACAATGAAAAACACTTCGAAGGCACACAACTACACACAAATAAACAACAAAACTATTAAATTCCAGATCACATCAAGAGAAATGTGAACAGCCGTTTCCAGATGAATATAATGTGTGTATGAGTTTCTGTACCATGTGTGGCTTCGGGGAAGCCAGTTCTCTTTCCCGACCTTCTCGATGCAGAACTTCTGCGCTCCGTTACTCCCTGTGACCAAACACATCACACACAAACACATCACGCACGTCACACTCTCGAAACTCAAGCTAATCTCTGCGCTAACATACACCTTTTCACACGTCTCTTTAAGAGTAAAGGAACAGGGCCGAGAGACGTTTTCTGTGATCTATTGCAAAATACATAGATTGCAAAATACATAAATACATGCTAATCACATTGCTAATAAATGTTTTTCACCATAATCATTCATCAAAAGTTTCTTCTCTGCTGACATAAGCAAGGCTATGTGGGCAGGACAAAATAATATTAAACCAATTATATCATAACAGCCTGACATGTATGATCCAATCCATGTCCCATCCTGCATTATTTCTCAGTGATTATTCTGTGTACGGAAGAATAATCTGTGTTTTTTTTTTATGCACTGGTCAGTTTTGAGATTTTTTTTTGGCTAATTTGCTTGTTTTGTTTCAGACGAGTGGAAAGAAAACATCCAAAATACACATTTAAGTTTTTATTTTATTGCACTATATCTATTTGCGTCAGTAGATTTAAATTACAATACATATCTTTAAAGTTTTTTCTATACTTCAGGAGCATTTATAAATACCAAAATGTACACTATTTTTTTTATTCCTGTCTATATTCTGAGGGGTTTGTTCAGTGATAAAAAAAAAGAGATATCCAAAATCCCCTCAGTAAATATCTTTAACTCTAATGTCAACAAAATTTAACAAGAATTTTATTCAGTGTTGTTATTAATTATCTGAAAATATATGCAAGGTAGTGCATATTTTTATTATTTGCATATTTAAGCATAACATTTCAGAAAACTTGCAATACATAACTGTCTTCATGTACTGTGATTAATTACTGGGGGGAAAATAGTTTTGTTTTTACTTTATTCACCTGTAGTGTCTTGCTTTAACTCACATTACGGAAGTTAAATGCATAGTGCATGCTATTTCATGCTGTTATGTGAATAAAACATCACTGTTTTCTCCAGAGCAGCTGTATTTATATATATATATAAATGAACTAAATTAATAACTTTTTTACAACAAAAATGAACCATCACTGAATTTACTACGGCACTATTTATTTCTAGATCCGCTGTACAGCCGAAACAAACTTTGTTGCATTATTTTCCTGCTATCTATCACTCTAAAGCTGCTGTGAAACAATCAGTATTGTAAAAAGTGCTCTATAAAACAGATGTGCATGTGAAATAGCTCACCCATCAGGTCTGCGAACCCCCCGACAGGCAGACGGCAGGTGCCGGTGACGAACTGCAGCAGTCTCATGCGCTTCTCATTGTCCATCTCTTTAATAAACTACAGAGAAAGATGGAGAGTCTCAAAACCTGCTGCATCTGTGATTATTAATACCTGAAGGAGGAGTGTGTGTGTGTGTGTGTACCTGCCAGAACCACAGGATCTGTTTACTGGAGGTGGTGTAGTGTCTGTAAATGCTGTTTCTCTGCCAGTCATTCAGATCGATCTCTTGCATTCCACACAACATCACCTACGACACAAGAAAACACTGAAACACTGAGTGCGTGCAACGGAAAACTATTTGCACACTTAAATATATTCTAATGTCACTGCATTTTGTGATTTAATTCAATCACATTCAGATATGCTTAAAGAGGACGTATTATGCTTTTTCACATGTTTATCTTACTTTAGTGTGTAATGTTGCTGTTTGACCATGAAAAAGCTCTGTAAAGTTTCAAAGTTATTCTCTATATCAGTGTCAGTGTTTCTGAACTCCCTGAAACGCCTCCATTGTAGTCTTGAGTTTCTTCCGGGAACGAACACGTCACAATATTCCTCATTTAAATAATGAATATGCCGAATAAAGGGGCGGGGCCTGGTTGAGTTAGTTAGTAGTGTGTTAAACTGGTGGTTATGGTAAGGGGCGGGACATTTCCCAAACACACTCGAAGCGCTTGACCAATCACAACACACTGATCCAGCTGACCAATCAGAGCACAGTGTGCTTTTCAGAAGGAGGGGCTTCATGAAGACAGGAAGTAAACAGAGCGTTACTGACAGACTGGGAAGAGACGAGCTGCAACAATGGTGAATATGAGTTTTTTTTTTTTTTACATTCAAGCATGAAAGCCTATTCTAGTAGAGAAGAACTAAATCAAGACTTTGAAAAAGGCCACAATAGGTCCTCTTTAAGCTTTTTTTTTTTTTTGGCATGTGGGATTTATGGGATTTTAAATCAGCGTCTCTCACCTCCAACTCTTTGGCATCGAAATACTGCAGGTACTGCTGCGGGAGAACCTCATTAAATCCTTCAAAGAATGCTTGAGTTTGTTCCTCGACGCCACGAGACAGCCGCCACTCCGCCACCAGCCTGAACACAACCAACAACAGGACATTTACTACCAACAAGCACTGGACAACACCGGCAGAGACATAAAACACAGCAGCTTCGGTCCAATCCCAATCCCGGTCTACATAGGCATCTTCCTTCAAAGACTCCATCTTACAAATACAGAACCTGGTTTTGAAACATACTTTACAGGGCAAATAATATACATACATACAAACACACACACACACACATTTATACAGACACACTTTTCTGGGCACAATAATACATTTTTGGTTTGACTGTACATTCACTTAATCACGCTCAGTGTGAAAGGCCTTTAAAGCATCTCGAATATCCAAAATATCAGTGTGTGGTTTGGCTTTGATTAGCAACAAGAGTGTGTAATTGAGAGATTGAGAGACTGGCACCTGATGTACTCCTCCTTGTTCTCCTCCGTGACCTGGACGTTCCCGCCGTCCGGCTTCAGCTCGTGAGTGGACACCTCACCCAGGATCTCCTTATCCACCGAGAAGTACATCTCCAGACCACACTCCTCGATGTTATTATCCCTGACACAACACACACACACACACTCTGAGAGGCGTTCGTAACTGAAATCCTGTAACGCTGAGCTGCGTTTCAGACATGAGAAACATCAGTGGGGTTTATAAACACACCATACATACACAGAAAAGACTCAGAAAGTCGTAATAGCTCATGGCACTAACAAAAAGTATCCATATATAATCATTTCTGGTGATCATTTGAATGGATGGTATTTATTTATTGTCAGTATATAGTCGAAAGCGACTATAAAAAAACAATGAGTTCATTGTTTCTGCCTTAAATTATTACATTGTTTAAATTAATACATGTTTAGCTAACTGGGATTTTGTATATGTACATTTCTGAAATACATCATCGTATCATAAATTGTATCAAATCATCATAAACTGTAACATGGACTCATGCATTTTCTGTAAAGCTGCTTTGAAACGATGTGTATCGTGAAAAGCGCTATACAAATAAATGTGAATTTAACTGAATAAAGAAAATTATCTAAGAATTTATATTCATATGAATGTGCATATATTTAAAAAACAGAATACCTAAAAGCATTATAGTGGTCTTTGAAGTACCTTAAAGTAATATGTAAATATCAATCGTACTTGAATATGGTAATCAGGCAAAACTATGGTATATATTGAAGTTCCATGATAGCACATACAGACTTTAATGCATTATTCTTATTCTTAATGAATATGCATGAGTACAGTAAAGCAGGGAGACTGACTTGATCCAGATGAGGGAGTTGTAAAACTCGGGGTCAATGGACTCCAGGTCCTTCAGGGCCCAGGGCTTGTTCAAGATCCGCTTGTAGAACGGCAACGAGAAGCCCGTGTCGATGAATTTCCCATGAAACAAGGCCTACAGGAATCAGGACAAAATAACAAGTTAAACTGGCACCATAGAGATTTTTCCAAACCCAGTTAAAATTGTTAACAACGAATAATCTCACCACTAACCCTAACGCTCAAAATAATTAATTGGTTTGAGTAGGGCCAACTTAAATTATACAAATTAGTTCAATCTAATTACACAAAACTGACACATTTTAAGTAGGTTGAATTGTTCCATTGTTTTGAGTTATATGAACTTGTTTCTTTTAATTTAGACAAACTTAAATTTAACTCAAAATGGGCTGGGATTTCTATTTCCCAGCATGCTTTGCCATGACACTTAAAAGGGAGAGTAAATGCTCAAATTAAGTGTTATGTAATGTTTTTTGTGCCAGATTAATGTTAAGTGGGAGGTTTAGTAGTATTTAATGTTTTGTTATGCTAGTTTTGAAGAATTTCTGGTATTCGATTTTTTTTTTGGGGGGGGGTCCCATCATTGTGACGAGTTGAGCATGAGCTTGGTTTGAGAACAGTGTATTATAAATGTTTTTAATTGCTGTACTCATTCATCAAGTGCTATGCTATGCAAATGCTATCAAAGCATTGTGTCGCCAATTAGCAAGGTAGCATTTTTTGAATTAGCTGATTAAAGATAGCCAAGTTTCCACAACTAAAAATATTTATGTTGAGATTACATGATCATTTTAATTTTTTGTATGAATTATCTTACTTACATATTTCAAGTTAAGAGCAATTAAAATGTATGATTACAAAATAAAATCAGCAAGTTCTGCTTACTTTTTTAATTTATTAATTTAAAAATGTACAATTTTTAAATAGTTTTGCAAACTTATTCAGGTTTTGGAATACAATCTGACAATGACCAAATATGGCAAAACAAGATTACCATGGCGATGAAGCGTCCAATGAACTTGAAGTATTTGAGGTGGTCGGGGTTGATGTAGGACGCGGGGTTGATCTGGAGGCAGTAGTTTTCTTTGCCGGCGTACTCGAACAGGCAGTACATGGGGTTCAACACCTCGTGAGATAACAGGAAGAACCATTCCCTGCACCACACAGACAACAAGCAGTATTTTAGAGTACTACAAGAGGTCTACACACAAGTGATGCAATGTGATGCTATCAAACTAGATCACTATATATACACACACACACACACATACACACACTTCCGTTCAAAAGTTTTGGATCGTAAGATTTTTTATGTTTTTAAAAGAAGTTTCTTCTGCTCACCAAGGCTGCATTTTTACAAAAAACTGTAATATTGTGAAATATTGTTACAATTTTAATTAACTGTTTTTTGTAAAAATGCAAAAGAAACCTTTTAGTGATTTATTTGAAATAGAATCTTTTTTTAACATTATAAATGTCTCTACTGTCACTTTTGAGCAATTTAATGCATCCCTGCTGAATAAACATTCATTTCTTTAAAAAAAATCGTACAACTGACCCCAACACTTTTGAATGGTTGTGTAGGTTACAAAATATTTCAGATTTTTTTATTTTTTTACACAACTGTAATTGTAATTGATGACCGTAATCATCAATGTTTCTTGAGCATCAAATGATCATATTATACTGATTTCTGAAGGATTATGTGACAGTGAAGACATTTTTTTTTGTAAAAAAAAATATTCTATTTCAAATAAATCACTAAAAGGTTTCTTTCCTCTGCAAAAAATATCCCTTACCACACACAGCAACAGAAGTTACATTATTACGCCATTAGATGGCGGCAAAGACTGTCTTTATGAGTGAGTCAGTCGCAGAGAAGACTTTTTAAAGGAACACTCCACCGTTTTTTGAAATAGGGCTTATTCACATTCTTTCCTACATTTAGATATGTGTGCAAATGCATTTTTGTCCCAGTGCATGCATTGTTTTAGTTTGACAGGGTCGGCGCTAGCTTAGCTTAGCACAATGAATGGAATCCTTTGTTGCCAGCTAGCATGTCCTGAGTAAAAGTGATTAAAAAAAATAAACAAACTCACGTAATTACTTCTTGTGGCCTGCGTATTCACAACGAGTACAAATAGTGATGCAGATTAACACTAGGCAATTTCCTAGGCATATATTGACTTGGGACTATATTAGGGGGAAGCACAGGCGAACCACTGCTGCTGCTTGGAAGTCGTGGGATTTCATGTGTTGCGTGATATCTCTGCGCCCAAGTAGCAGTGCTTCACCTAAGCAGCAGTGGTTTGCCTGTGCTTCCCCCTAATATAGTCCCAAGTCAATATCTGCCTAGGAAATTGCCTAGTGTTAATCTGCATCACTATTTGTACTCGTTGTGAATACGCAGGCCAAAAGAAGTAATTACGTGAGTTTGTTTATTTTTTTTAATCACTTTTACTCAGGACATGCTAGCTGGCAACAAAGGATTCCATTCATTGTGCTAAGCTAAGCTAGCGCCGACCCTGTCAAACTAAAACAATGCATGCACTGGGACAAAAATGCATTTGCACACATATCTAAATGTAGGAAAGAATGTGAATAAGCCCTATTTCAAAAAACGGTGGAGTGTTCCTTTAAGGCAGCATTATGTAACTTTTGAACTTTTGCTCTCGGGGTCCCCCTACAGTTGGGAAACAGTATTGTCTTCTACTACTGTCCTAAATCTGTCATGGTTACACCAGGGGATACACGCGTGCATTTGTTGACAAGCGATCCCCCTAACTCTGAAGGAGTTCTCACGTCTTGGGCAGACTGCCAGCGTTGCGTGTGAAATGTCTTCATCCCAGGTACATTGGCATATATTTCAGCATGTCATATGAATATAGTTTCATGGGCTTTATTTTTTTCAAAAGCCAAAAGATCGCGTAGCTCACGTTTACAAGCCAGCGTCTTTATATAGTAGCCTATTGGCTACTGTTTTACATAATGGAAATGCTAATTCAATTCAATGTTTGTGTGGTAGGTAATAGCTATCTTCAATATTATAATATCAAGCTACCATAGATGAATCTGAAACATCGATTTGCATTATAGCCTGAGGCAAGACACTTTCTCACCAGAAAAATAAAAAAACAAACATGATCAGCCTGCAGACATTAGGATAGTTACCCTGAACGATTATTTTGTCCGTCTAATCATGCATTATTTACTTGCAAGAATGTAATGTAGCCCCTACCAAACTTGTACACGCCGTTTAGACATAGGCTACTGATTTTTAGCTCACGCCAGCGAGAGAACGCTGGATCAATATTGATCCTCGTCCAGCCTTTTATTTTGTCACTCTCCCTTTTTCTCTTTCTACTGTCCTCCGACAAAACCTTTGGCTTCTTGGTTTTACTTGCCGCTTCGGCCATGACAACATACAGAGGTAAAAAAAAAAAAAAAAAAACGCTCATTGGGCTCTCGCGTCAGAATTTGAGGAAGTGGGGGGTGGTGGGGGAAGTGAGGTATGCCGTAAAGCAGTCGAATGTTGTAGTTCTTTTTGTGCTCGGGTTCCTACCTGAAACCCGAAGTTACAAAGTGCCAGTAAAAGCGATACAGACACTGTCAGGCTATGGCAGACCTGTCATTCAACCTATTGTAAGTCGATGTACCATCACACGGGTTTTGGAAAAATATTATAAAGGTTGAAAAAGCTACATAGTGCTGCTTTAAAGGACTGAAACTTGTGATTGTGAACACTGAAGCAAGACTCAACAGACAAATGCTTTGACTAGCGCTCAGTGTCAGGCACGGGAAAACCCCTTCACTGTTCATAGGTCTAGATATAGCAGAGGACATTCAAATGGATTTTTTATCATGAACACAGACTGACCCGAGGAAGGAAAGGGCTATATCTAAATGCAGGTAATACACTCCCTCACCCGATCTCTCACAATTCTCAACTCAACATAATACAGTGAGCTTCAATGAACAATATTAAGGAGAACAATCATGTGTTTCAGTTGCTAAGAGTGGTTGCTAAGGGTGTTGTGTAGTGATACATAGAAACGTTGAGTAATGGAAACACAACAGCCGTAAATAAAACACAGCTATTGACCAATCAGAAGGACTGGAACTAACCGTTTTATTTATATATCTGTTTTGTGTATATATAGTACATATATATACCCAAAAAACTTTAGCTTTTGGCTTGCTTAGTTGGGGACATTTAATATTTAACAATATTATTGATCTGCCTGCATTGACACCATTATATGAGAACTGAGCTGAGAAATGAGATATGAACAAAATTAATAACTTTTTTACAACAAAAATTAATCACTGAACTTACTTAAGCTGGACTATGACGCTATTTTTTGTTGCATTATTTTCCTGTTATCACTATAAAGCTGCTTTGAAACAATCTGTATTGTAAAAAACGTTATATAAATAAAGGTGTCTTGACATATACAGGTGAAACTCGAAAAATGTGAATATCGTGCAAAAGTTATAATTTCAGCTTATGAAAAACCCAAACTCTAAATCTCAGAAAATTAGAATATTACATGAAATCAATAAAAAAAGGATTTTAAATACAGAAATGTCGGCCCTCTGAAAAGTATAATCATCCATATGCATATAGTTATATATGCTAAATATATTAGTTTCACCTTTTCATTTGAATTACTGAAATACATGAACTTTTGCTCGATATTCAAATTTTTCGAGTTTCACCTGTGTATATATATATATATATATATATATATATATATATATATATATATATATTTATTTATATATATATATATATATATATATATATATATATATATATATATATATATTAACACGCACGCATACCCAAAATATTAACACTGTGTGTACACCTTCATTGTAGACAGTCTTAAACTAAAATATCCAAAATATGTGTCAAAAATAAGTTGTGCATGCACAGAATGGTTTGAGTATGTATTTGATATCTAGAAAGAGTGAAATATGAACCCTGCCTTGCCACGCCTCCGTAGTCGAGTCCCTCCTCCCCGGGGAAGATGATCCACAGCCGGCGGCGCAGATCCTGAGCGCTGAAACTCATGATCTAACGGGAGACACCAGAGCAGCGTCACTTCACATCTCACGCTAACTTAAGACACTTAAACCTGTTCCTGGATCAGAGATCCATTAAAAGTGGGATCCGGTTTAAAAAAGCTAGAGCTACTAATGAAAAAACATCATAGCCATGGTATATTTTGAAGTTGTACTGCAGTACCTGCTGGAACGAGTCTTCAAACAGTGTTTTGCGGCTGACGTTGATCTTTATGTGCTGTGGCATCGCTAATTGCTATGAGGAAAAATTAAAAACAAACAAAAATGTGATTTAAATAGAACTTATACATTTCTCATTATCATAAATATTATCATAAAAATAGATGTCAGCTAATTAAAAATGTACTATTTATCCATCAATAACTAGGGCTGTCAAATGATTAATCACATCCAAAATAAAAGTTTGTGTTTACATAATAAATGTGTGTGTACTGTGTATAATTATTATATATATATATATATATATATATATATATATATATATATATATATATATATATATATATATAAATAAATACATACACATGCTTGTATATATGTAAGAAATATTTGCATGTATATACTATATATAGATTTATATATTTATATATAAATATAAATATTTTATATATAAATAACACATTTTTCTTAAATATATAAATGCACGTGTGTGTACTTATATATACAAAATAATTTTACACAGTACAAACACATTTATTATGTAAACACAAACTTTTATTTTGGATGCGATTATTCATGATTAATCATTTGACAGCCCTAATAATAACAACACATTTGGATGAAATATGCAGAATTGAAGGAAACCCTCACCTGACACCAGAATCTGAAGTACTGAACTTTGGCTTTGAAGTCTCGTACGTATGTGATTTGAGGACCGTTCTCACTGAGGAAAGAGTGAAATAGCTCATTATTCAAGGATAAAAGTGTTAAAACTGCTTTATATTTTGGTCCTAGTTTAAATCTGCATACAAGTGTTGATCTGTAGAGTCAACATACTACTAAATCTATAGCAGTAATGCAAAAAAAGACATTTTTTATTAGTGGTTGTGATTCTTTAGTCACAAAAAAACATTTCATGTTTCTATTGTGTAGTCCTCAATGGTTTACACAAAAATAAACATGCAATGAAGTCATCCATTTGACCTCGATTTCACAAGTTAAACTAAATCACAAATAATAGTAAACAAGAATTCAGAAAAAAATTTACTTTCTAAAAACAAAAGCTACTAAATGTATTGTAGCTTTAAAATGTGCAATATCTTTATTATTATAATGTGAAAAGATACACATTCACAGAAGCGTTTTGCAGTCTCTATCACCAATTCAATGTCAAGATATGTAAATGACAGTAAAATTGCTTTGCCTGCTAAACCTGCCTGGTTTCTTCATAAACGTCCTCGAACTGATCCCAGAACAGCTGAAACACCCACAAAAAGTCCTAATAACAGTCTAGATGCTGAGACTTTATTCTGACGCTCGTGACGGGTCACGCTGTTAGTTTTTTGAGAATATCTTGTCATCAAAAGCGTGTCTCACATTCCTCTGACATAGAGGATCGCTTTGTACCTTAAAAACACTATGTAAATCAATACACACATTCTCCAGCTCGACAGCGAGAGGTGTGTTCGCACTCTCTGAGCTGACTCATCACGGAAGATAACAATCTAATTCAGTTTCACACACACACACACACACACACAAACCCGTTTTTCCTGTTACGCATCTGAGGTCTGATGAACACACGGTCCTGCCTGAAAGAGATCATTGTGCATCTACAAGCTAAATCAAATGAACATGCAATATGAATCTCTCAGGCCAGCCTCAAGCTCATGAATTACATTTATGACTTATACTAGGGCTGTCAATAGATTAAAATTGTTAATCATGATTAGGGATGGGTATCATTTGAATTTTAACGATTCTTATTGATTCCAGTAAGGTAAAAAAAAAAAATAAAATAAAAAAAAAACGTAGATATCCACATTTATTTTTAAGTCTTATTGCAAAACATCATGAACAAAAACCAACAGGCTAAACACAAGGAACTTCTGCCTAACAAGACAACTAGTCTACCTAATATACATGTCAAGCATTATTAAAAGACAAGTAAACACTCAGTTAATAAAAATATTATACATAAATAATATTAAAATTGCTTTATACAGCCGAGAAAAATAGCTAGCGTATCATTTAGCGCTACAGCGGTTTTGATGTTCAGTTTGTATTTTACACAGTGTGATCAGCGTGAGGGCTCGCGCTCTTCAGAAACGATCCCAGAATAAGACAGAGCAGGTGTGTACGGTCACGAGTCACTGTTCTGGTGTGATAAGCCTGGTTCTCTTACATTAGTGCTGTTTTGGTCTAGCCTGACTCCGCCCTCCTACACACTTCCGCTCAATTTTCATTTTCCTTCAGTGCTACGTCTGGGATTCTGCTGTAGACTTTGGTTTTCTCCGATCAATTTTTTACCGGGCCAATCAGCGAACAGAGGGAGTGGCTGAGAACGATGACGTCGTGCGTTATTTTGAGTTGTAGTTCAGTGATGGCAGCGGAGAAAGATGCGAGCGAAGCCATTCGGTCCGTTGTGGCAGCGCTGCCGAATATCAAGAAGTTAAAGCCGGAGCAAGAACAATCTGTGCTTAGTTTTGTTTTGGCCATGATGTTCGGATGACATACGTCACGAGCAAATGTTAGCGATTGGTGGCAGATCCAGAGTGACTCTGGGCAGATCCAATAGTTTTAGACTTCAATAGAGTACCCGCCTACAAGGACGTTAACGATAGTCAATGGAGCGGTGCTAGTGAGAAATGAAATGAGCGAGAGTGGTGGGACCAGGCTAGTTTTAGACTGATTGTTTGAATGAATTCGCTTACTGGGTCAGTGGACTGTAAACTTTCCCTGAGTTTAGCGACTTAAATGATCTTATCGCAAACAGAGAAAGGAAATCGTGTTAAATAGAAAGGTACTGACACTGTGATAAACTCCTGACATCTAATATCATATAACGGTGACGTAAATTACATTAATGATGTGCATTTGTGTGCATTTTTGCATTAAATAATTAAGGGTTTTGAAATAAATTGCATGCGTTAACTTTGAGTCCTGATTTCAATATTGATTTGATGAGCATGGATGCAGGTTTGTCAGTCAGTGTGTGTGTGTGTGTGATGGACGCATGCACTCACAGGGAGGACTTTCCAGTGCGTGGGTCGATGTAAGTGGTGGTTCTCCGGTTGTGATCTACGAAGTAAGGGATGCCATCGACCGTAAACCTCATCTCCCAACCTTCAGGCAGTGCCTTCTCATTCAGCAGACTGCACAACACAGAGACACAGCCATTAGAACACTTTAATAGGCAACAGTTCATGAAAAGATTGGTCTGGTCAATAATTACTTGTATAAATCAATACTTCACTAACAAATAAGAATAAATTGACGATCATAAACTGAAACTGAATGTATAATTTGGAACATATTCACACAGCAGACTGAAACTACAGGACAACGTCCACATCTTGTGGAACATTAACTCATATATCAACAAGAAAACTTCTGAGTCATGTGTGTGAGCTCTGCACCAAAGCAGGTGATAGTTGTCATTTTACATTGAAGGTCATTAATGTCCAGGGTGCTTTATTGTGTCTCTGTAATTTGGCCTTTTAGAGGGGTTTAAACACCATGCATGCAACTTGTGGCTTATTGCTTTATATGAGGCTTCAGATATTCATTAGTGAGCATTTAAGCCCCGTTCACACTACAAGCGTCAAGTTACCATTCATTTCAATGGGCGACACGTGCAACAGCGACCGGTGGCGACCAGATGGGGCGTGTCTGGCGACGCGACAAAGTTGAGATCGGTTTAACTTTATGCAAATGAAGAGCGACTTTTGGGAGCGACAACCAATAGGAGTGAAGTCAGTGGAGCGCATGTGATCCGTCACTCTTCAGTGCCGAGTCTGACCGAGGCAAGGGGAACGAGAAGCTCATTTTAGCAGTCAGAAACTGTCCTATAATTTATGATATATCTCCATGTACATACATATTCACCGTACTTACTAGGGCTGTTCCTTTACATTCGAAAATCGAGTGCACAATCGATCGGACCAACCAACACAAGTTTAGAAAATGAAAATAGGGAATCGATTTAAACGTCCTTTTTTCTTTTTTTACCAAAAATGTGTTTTAGGTGGACAGATCAATACAGTACACAGAACATGTAGGATGTTGGAAAATATCAAATGTCTTTTTTGTTAACAGAATGCTTTTTAATATTCGCTATTACTTTAATGCAAGTGAACAAGCGCGTCGTTATTTGTTGCGTAGTGACGTGTGTGTTCAAGCAAGTCAGAAATGCGCAGATTCTGCGCAATACACGGTATTTAATATATCAAGAGGACTCACAAGTTGCGTATTTGCGCTAAATCTGCGCAGCTTTGGCCACACGAACTTCCCCAGCAAAGTGAGAAAACATAGAAACACGCCAAATTGGCTCGTGATTTGACAGCATTACCCGCCAAAGTTCATTTTTACCTGCATTTGGCGGGTTGGCGGATGTTAATTTCAATCCCTGACGGTTGCACTCCTGTTTGTCATTGTGCACGAAACTTCACGCCAATAAATAATCAGAATTATTTCTGACTTGTGCGCGTCTCAAGCGCCCTCTTTACGCTCGTCCTAATGCCTGTTAGCTGTCCGTGGATTTGTCTATATTTGGTGTTGAAAATGGAAACGTCTTTAGACATGGAAAATCGATTTTACAATCGATTCAATCAACACTTATGTCTCAAAAATCGAACAGGATTTTTTCACAAAAGTGACAGCCCAAGTACTTTGTGCCTGAAGGGTTTCGGGAACCCATAGACCGGTATTTACCCGTTTGCTGCAATTAAATGGCCGTAAAGAGCACTCGCTGTTTCTCACTCATCTTTAATATTATGCATTTTATGTACTGATTCCATTTATATTTAGACATTTCCTTCCAAAATATTTGTTTGTAGCAGCAAGAAAACGTATTTGTTGTCTACAACATGGAGTAACATCCGTGAATGTCACTCACAAACATTACTAGGCAACCAGTGGTGGGAACGCCCACTAGCGACCTCATCGCCACCCACTGGCCCTGCAGCGACAAAGAGCTTGTAGTGTGAACGGGGCTTAACCGTTCAGAGGAAAAAGATTAAGAGGATCTGACCCTTGAGTGCGCGGATCCTCCCACTGCGTCGCTCTGGTCGGGTGATGGACGAAATAAACTCTGCCAGTAGAGTCTGTTCTCTTCTCTGAGAGAGAGAAAAAAAAAAAAAAGAGAGAGAGAGAGCGAGAGCGAGAGCGAGAGAGAGAGAGAGAGAGAGAGAGAGAGAGAGAGAGAGAGAGAGAGAGAGAGAGAGAGATCAGGAGGACAGTAAGAAATAACGGAGCCAAGATGTGATTAAACCTCTGCAAACTTTTCCCTCAAACAAATCACTCAGAGCTATTTTCAGCGTCTGAGCTATATTCTCTCCAGCTGGTTTTTGCACGGAGCAATCGGTTCTCATTTGTTAAATTGGGACACTGAAGGATGTAGTGGCTAATTTTAGTGCCGCTTTGCAGGTGCAGATAATAAGGTTACCAGAACAATAAAAAGTGGCTGCTACTCCAGCATATTACAGTGAAGAAACCGTTTCACAGCAGTTTCTCCTGGTGATGAAATAAAGGTTTGTGGCTTTCTCACCCCATCCGTGTGGCAGAGGTCCCAGCGGGTCAAACTCCTTATTCTGGGTGGCTGTGGCCTGATCCTGCAGCTACAGAACAACACACAGGAAAACATTACGGCCAACTGTATAACACAGGTGAAACTCGAAAAATGTGAATAAAGTTTGTGTATTTCAGTCATTTAAATTAAAAGGTGAAACTCTTATATTTTATATATTTCATATATTTAGTATATATATATATAACTATATACATATGCATGATTATAGTTTTCAGAGGGCTGACATTTCTGTATTCAAAATCCTATTTTTTATTGATTTCATGTAATATGCTGTAAGTCATAATCATCAAAATTAAAACTTTTGCACGATATTCAAATTTTTTGAGTTTCACCTGTATATGCGCTATATGGAGAAAAGTATTGAGACACCAGAACTTCACATCAACAGGGATTGTAATGGCATCACATTCTGAATATATAGGCATTAATATGGAGTTGGTCTCCTTTTGCAGATATTACAGCTTCCACTCTTCTGGGAAGGCCTTCCACAAGATTATGGTGTGTTTCTATGGGAACTTTTGGTCATTTCTCCAGCAGAGCATTTGTGAGGTCAGGCACTGATGTTGGACGTGAAGGACGTGAAGTCCCCAAAGGTGTTCGATGTGGTTGAAATCAGGGCTCAGTGCGGGAAACTCAAGTTCCTTCACACCAAACTCATCCAACCGTGTCTTTATGGACTTTGCTTTGTGCACTGGAGCATGCTGGAAAAAAAAGGGACTTTCCCAAACGGTTTCCAAAAAGTTGGAGGCATAGCATTGTCCAAAATGCTAATTGTCTAAAGCCTGGTTCACACGGGTCGATTTTAAAATTGTCGGCCGATTTTCTGAACCTGAGAGACCCCAAAATCAACACATCACACACAAACCGATTTGACTCCCGAGCATTCCCAGGTCAGATGGAAAATCTCGCAAAATCCCTAGAGATCAAACATGACTGCAGAGTAAACAATCATGGCGGACGAAGAGGATGCAGTGATGATAGTTTGTAGTTTGTTTTTAACCGACGTCCACCGGACTTTCTGGTGCGCCAATGCCGCCAGCTGTTTTGATTTTGTTTCCCGGTGCTTCCTCTGCGCCTTGTCACCTCGCTTTCTGATTGGCTACACGCCACAGTCCACAGGCTGCGTGCTCGTCTGTCCCCGGGGGACACCACACACGAGGAGAAATCGGGCCAAAAAAATCCAACATGTTGGATATCCCCGATTTGAGATCGGAGCGGTCCCGACGTCCTTCCGAGCAGACGAGAGCATGTCCCGTTCTCCTGGCAAACGCCAAACCCAGACTCGTCCATCAGTTTTCCAGACAGAAGCGTGATTCGTCCCTCCAGAGAACATGTTTCCTCTGCTCCAGCGGTACACCACTGCATCTGACGCTGTGCATTGCACCTAGTGATGTGAGGTTTATGCAGCCGCTCGGCCATGTTAAAAAACCTCTGTGAGGCGTGCCGTTTTTGTGCCGGCATTAATGCGAGTGGAAGTTTGAAACTCTTCAGCTCTGGAATCAGCAGAGCGTCTGCGACTTTTACGCACCAAGAGCTTCAGCACTCGGTGACCAGTTCGCTGTGACTTTACATCGTCTACCGCCTCATGGCTGAGTCACTGGTGTTCCTAAAGGGGAACAAGGCAGCTCTAGCCATTTCTTCACTGATTTTCACTTTTGTTGTCGCATGTTTTCTCAACGAGCTCCCCCTACAGCTGTGGACCGTATATTTCACAACACTGTAGTAAAAAAACTCGTTTGCGTGCATTTGTTATTATCGGAGCCGGCCAACTTTATCGTGTGGAGCGATGTCTACCGAGGTGGGTAATACATCATACACAGTATCATATGGCGTGTGTTTATGTCCAATTGCCGTAAAGCAGTTCGTGTTTCTCGCTTCACAGACTTCCTATTCCCAACTTACCGGGACGTTAGTTCCCATGTTGCAAGGTTGGTTTTCTGCCTGGGAATCCAAGGGGGAGCAGGGAAAGTCACGGTTCTCAATAGAACAGGTTATTTAACCATTTATTAAGTTGAAATAGTTGCCAAGTTCCCCTTTAAACACTGCCACTTTCCAATAATACCACTAACAGTGGAACGCAGGATATTTAGCAGGGATGAAATTCCATGAACTGACTTATTGCAAAGGTGGGATCCTTTCACAGTACCATGCTTTTCAGGACAACCTCTTTTTGTTGAAAATGTTTGAAAATAGATACTTGATTTTATACACCAGTAGTAATGGGTCTGATTGAAACACTTGTCCCAATACTTTTGTCCTTATAGTGTATATCACAAGTCCCAAAATTAATAACTTTCTATGCCATAACTTTATAAGATAACTTCCCAATAAGTCCCTGTTTACACTTGGTATTAAGATGCATTTTGGTCGATCGAATCACAAGTGGACGATGCTTAATACACGTGTAAACAAGCTCTACAACAGTTTGAACTTAGGAATAACTTTCACGGGTCTAAAACACTTATGACCACTTCCAGAGGGAGTCGAAAACATATTCGACCGGGTTGCCTTCATAGTGTAGAAGATCATGTGGTCGTATGCATTTGAACAGCCATAAAAGACTGACCTAATACGTAACATTATGGGAAGCGCGCTAGCCAGACGGGATTTAAACTTTGTCGACTGGACACCCAAGTTTGGTTTGAAGATGAAAACGTATCAAGCTCAATGTTCTCTCTCCGTTCCTGATTTCTAACACGTCTATCAGGTTTTGTGTCGATCAGAGCAGAAACTAAAGCTGGTCCTCTCTCTATTTTTCTGTCATGTCCTTTCGCTTTCATATGTAAATTGCGTGAGCTTATTTTGTCCATTAGATCAAAAGATCTGGGAAAGCCCATACATTTACCCTCCCCTCGAAGAAATCAGGACAGAAATGGTTACAAGTGGACAAAAGAGACTAATTAAAACACCAGGTGTGAACAGAAACGTGTCTCCTTGTGATCCGATCGACCAAAACGCATCTTAACACCAGGAGTAAACCAGTGTTTTAGCCCTTGATGTATCAGATCAGTGTGTTTCAGCTCCTCACCCCGACGATGAACCTTTGGTTGAACTGCTGCATGGCTCCCTGTAGTTGACTGCGCTGGTGCTGCCACTGCTCGTAGTTTCGCACCGTCTCCATCGTGGGCCGCTGCCACGTGGTGGTTCTGGTAATGTGGTCCACAAAATACACCCGTCCCATCTGATCCACGCGCCGCTCCCAGCTACAAGAGACAAGCACATGTTAATCCCATACCAGTCTCAACGCTCCTCAGCGTCCCACGGCCTCGACTCGAGGCGTAGTGGAGATCGTGCCTCGTCTGTGAAATCCTCATCAAGCATGGATGTTTTTAAAAAGGTTATTTATCAAGCTTTTGGCGTTTGATTAGGTCTGAGAACTGTGAGTGATTTTCTTGGTGTCATGTTTTGATGTTATTTTATGTTTCTATGCATTTAAGTTTTATTTGCCATTTATGGACAGCACTTTGGTCCATTCTAATGGTTTTGAAAGTGCTTTATAAATTAAAGTTGAGAAGCTCATGTTTATGCATTCATCTTTTAAACAACTTTAAATATAATATACTCATTGCTCGTCTAGCCAAGAACGTGTTTTATGTGACCGTGTCTAGGAAAGTGGGTGAAACCAGCCTGATAAGTCTGTTTAGTCGACTTGTTTTTTAGGCAAATATGTAGTTTTACACATCCCTAAATCACTGTGGAAAAAGGTGATCCTAAAATATAAGCTGCATTATCTTAAACAAAATATATTTAATTCTGTTGTGAAATTTAACCTTGGCTTTATAAGCTTCACCTAGGTAGCATTTGGCACTAGTTTTTCATGCATATATTAAAATATAATTATCAGAAAATATGCTAAATACATCTTCTCTATTGATCTTGTGTTCAAACACAACACCTTTATTAACTGTCCAGATCCTGAACTAATAAACAACTCCACCTGAAATAGCCAAACTGTGACTTCAGTTGAAATATGTTAAAAGTATGCGTCAAGTATGCATACTGCATTCTTTTAAGGGCGTGTCTCATAATTCCTACCCTGTGGGCAGAGGCTCCGGTCTTTCCCAAGTCGTCCTCTTTTCAACATGATCAACAAAATACAGACGCCCGTTCTGATCGACGCGCTGCTCCCAACTGCAAACACACACACACACACACACACACACTACAGTTAGAGGTCGAATAATATGGAAAAACACTGCAAAAAAATATTTTCTTCCTCTGTATTGTCTATGTTTTCCATTACAAATTTCTAAAACATTCTTAAAATAAGATACATTTACTTGATATGCGAAATGACTTCAATATTTCAGGAAACATGACATAATATCTTATCAAAATCAGGTTATTTAGGAAGTGACTGTTTTCTCCAGAGCAGCTATATTATATATATATGAACTAAATGAATACTATTTTTGTACAACAAAAACTTACTTAAGCTGGACTATGACGCTATTTTCTTCTAGAAACAAACTTTGTTGCATTATTTTATTGTTATCACTGTAAAGCTGCTTTGAAACAATCTGTATTGTAAAGATCGCTATAGAAATAAGGGTGACTTGACTTGACGCAAGGAGAAACCAACAACACTTCTGTTTATTACCAAGTGTGTGCAGTTACGACTCATGCTGATACTATCAATCCTGTTTCTGGGTTATATGAACGTCATACCCGGGCGGCAGAGGTCCGGTGTTGACGATGCTGGGAATCCTGCTGGGAGCGGGAACTACACCGAGGGCCGTCCTGCCAGGCTGATCCACTGTGGGGGCGGGGCTAGACTCTGAGGCTCCTCCCCCAGAGGGATTACGAACTGGAGTGTCTGAACGAGACGAATCGCTGCCGTCAGGAATTGAACCAGTAGAGGAAGCTGCAAAGAGGAAGGGATTTCACCACTATTTTAATAAATGCAATCTTCCAAAAAATGGGGCAATACATTTTTTTTTGACATTTTACAATAGTTAAGAGTTAGATCACATGTCTGATCTATATCTGACCATATCTGATCTATATCTGATCTATATCTGACCATATCTGACCATATGTGACCATATCCAATCTATATCTGACCATATCCGATCTATATCTGACCATATCTGATCTATATCTGACCATATCTGATCTATATCTGACCATATCTGATCTATATCTGATCTATATCTGACCATATCTGATTTATATCTGATCTATAGTTTAGGACACCACTACAAATGGCTGAACCCTCAAATAACGCCCTATTTGTGGGTATGGGGGTGAGTGAGCATGTGCAGACGGTCTCACCTGGGGAGGACGTGGGTCTGCGTGGGGTCGGCGGGGGAGGTCGCGAGGGTCGTGGGGGTCTCGGGGCGCGTGACCCTCTCGCTGACCCTGAGGGAGAGTCACATCCATTCACACGACCGTTAGGAGCAGACGGACGATCCTGACCATCCGACACCGTTGGGGACGGATCTCTGCTACTGCACACAGAGACACACACACGTTTGTGAATCCAAAACCAAGTCAGCTCTATTTATAGAGCTCATGTAGCTCCGCCCCTTTCCAGCTCTGTGCTCGTTGTCTTTAGTCTTCCGGTCTGTATTATCACAGCGATCTTACGTAGTTATGAATGAACGGCTCGTTTTAAAATCTTCCCGATCTACTGACATTTGTTAAGACATCTGCTTTAAACATTACAATTCTCATGATAACTTTCGTTAACTTTACAATAAGTAAATCCGACAGCGAATTACTCCTGGACAGTGATGCCATAGAAATATGCAGAGCGACCGCAAAAACTGAAGTTCAATGACAATAATGTAAAGATGCAGCGCATGTTTCTCTGCGCAAAATGTTTATATAGCACTTTTTACAATACAGATTGTTTTAAAGCAGCTTTACAGAGATAACAGGAAAATAATGCAACAAAGTGTGTTTCTAAAAGATAGTAGCGTTACAGTCCAGCTTAAGTAAGTTCAGTGATGGTTCATTTTTGTTGTAAAAAAAGTTATTAATTTAGTTCATTTATATATCTAGCCGCTCTGGAGTAAACCGTGATGTCATCGTCCAGCTCAGTTCAGTTCTCATATAATGGTGTCAATGCAGGAGATCAATAATATTGTTGAATATTAAATTAATGTACGCAATATGATAACCGACGGGACATTCCTCAACCAATCACAGGTTCCTTTGATAATTTTTAGTACAATCAAAGTGCCATCAGCACAATGACAACAACGGAAACACTATGTAGACATTAATTTCTTCATTTACACTAGTTAATTATTGAATGATATGAAGATACCTTCTGCTTGAGTCTTCGTTAAGCTCCAACTCGCCATTTAAAGTATCTGGGAAAAAAATAACATTAGCCATTTGTGGACTTTTCAGTGTGAAATATTAAAATATCATTGTTATTGATAGGAATAGAGTGACTGACTCTGGTTGGTGGCCTCGGCCGACTGGAAGAGTTCGGGATCCACTTGCAGACCGTCCAAACACACGGACAGATCACCGATGTTATCACTCTGGTCTTGGTCTGCGCACAACTGCAGCGTCTGCACAACCTCACAGACTGCACACAACACACACACATCAGTTAAACATTACTTACATGAAAATATATATATTTATAACAACAATCATTATTGTATGATTTATTCAAAATATATATATCATACAAATTACAATAATTTAGATTCACATTTAGATTTACATTATATCAATATTTTATTAGATTGTTTATTGTTTAATGTTTATATTATATTATTTAATGTAAATATGATTTTAAATGTATTACTTAAAAATCACATTTAAAATTTTAATTAAAATTATTGAATGACTTTAAAGATGATTTGCTTTTATTAATTTAATAATAATAAAAATAATTATAATTATTTTTCTATATATATTTATATATATAAAATTATATACAATATTATCATTTATGCAATTGTTACAATTCTATACTATAAATACAATCTACATTATATAATATAAATTATATTATATTATAATATATCAATATTATATATATATATATATATATATATATATTGATATATATCATATAACTATAAAACTTTATATATACATACGTCAACATTTGAAGTGGATCAAAACCTTTCATCAAAGTTATACATGAATTTTGAACAATACCCGTTTTTGTCTTAGGACAACTTTGATTAACTTTTTTGATCCACTTCAAATGTTGAGGTATGTATGTGTATATATATATATATAAATAGAAACTCACTCTTCATGTCATGTGACTTGAGCGTCTCGCTGACGTCGAGTGTGGCCGCGCCCAGCAGAACGTCAGACTTCAGCGTCTGGTGACTCCACACACGGAAGACCAGCTTGCTGAACGGAGTGACGATCCTGATGGATAAACACAATACAGGAATTACAAACCTGGAAAACTACAGAAACACAAGAGGAGGAAAACACACTCAACTTTAATACTAGAGTTCTGATCACACAACCGCTTGACTTGACAAACAGCACTAATGATGCAGCCAGTGCTGACGTCATTCTTAACCATCACTTCACGTCAGGAGGATGAAAACATTTAATAAAGAATTGATGCACATGACAATGTGCTGGTGAAGCCTGTGTTTGCTATACACACACACACACACACACTTGTTAGTGCTGGTACTGTAAGTAAAGCACACTCACACACACACACACACTTGTTAGTGCTGGTACTGTAAGTAACACACACTCACACACACACACTTATTAGTGCTGGTACTGTAAGTAAAGCACACACACACACTTGTAAGTGCTGGTACTGTAAGTAACACACACTCACACACACACACACACACACACACACTTGTTAGTGCTGGTACTGTAAGTAACACACACTCTCACACACACACACACACACACACACACACACACACACTTGTTAGTGCTGGTACTGTAAGTAACACACACTCACACACACACACACACTTGTTAGTGCTGGTACTGTAAGTAAAGCACACACACACACTTGTTAGTGCTGGTACTGTAAGTAACACACACACACACACACTTGTTAGTGCTGGTACTGTAAGTAAAGCACACACACACACTTGTTAGTGCTGGTACTGTAAGTAAAGCACACTCACACACACACACACACACACACTTGTTAGTGCTGGTACTGTAAGTAACACACACTCACACACACACACACACACACACACACTTGTTAGTGCTGGTACTGTAAGTAAAGCACACACACACACACACACACACTTGTTAGTGCTGGTACTGTAAGTAACACACACTCACACACACACACACACTTGTTAGTGCTGGTACTGTAAGTAAAGCACACTCACACACAAACACACACACACACTTGTTAGTGCTGGTACTGTAAGTAACACACACTCACACACACACACACACACACACTTGTTAGTGCTGGTACTGTAAGTAAAGCACACTCACACACAAACACACACACACACTTGTTAGTGCTGGTACTGTAAGTAACACTCACACACACACACACACACACTTGTTAGTGCTGGTACTGTAAGTAAAGCACACTCACACACACACACACACACACACACTTGTTAGTGCTGGTACTGTAAGTAACACACACTCACACAGTGAGCGACTGCTTCCACTTGGGCGAGTTTGTGTTGGTGCATTTCTCAGTCTTCTTGGACTGTCCGTCCACAGACACCTCCACGTACGGGTTCGGCCCGAACCAGTTCTTCTTGTTGTCCTTGAGCTTGGCAGAGATCACTGTAAACAGGAAGAACACATGCTCAAAATAACACGGCGTGATTTATGACGGATTTCTGCAAATGTCTGCAAACACGGGTGACCCTAAACATTAGGAAAGCTGCTGTTATTGAGGAGGAACTAAAGGGGAATAGGCTCAAATCTTATACATTGTGTTGGAACTATTGGTTTAAAAATAATGTACATAAAATATGCACAAATATGTAAATAAACATGTTTATAGGCCTTTTTTTACTTTTTATTTTAAGAAAACGTATTATTTTATAATAAAACTTGTTTTCATTTTTTTAATAATGTTTTTTAAGTCTGATAAATTGATAATAAAAAATAAATAAAAAACTCCTGATAATTACCAGTAATATATTTTAAAGGCTTAATGTAAAATATTTTTTAAAATGTGCAAAAAATACGCACAAATTTGCATGTTAAAAGTGACGTAGACTTCAGAGAAAATGTGATAAATTACTTATTATCAGACCCTTTTATCAAAAATATTTATAAGCACAAAATGTTTAATAAAACATGCATGTAAATAAAACGGTTTATAACCATTTAAAAAATTTATAGAACTTTTAATTTTAATAGAACTTATTAACTTAAATCCTTTTTTTTTGTTATAATAAAACATTTTTATATATATATATATATTTTTATTAATAAATATATCTAATCAATTGAAAATTTAAAAAAAACTAATAATTGTAATACTAGTAATATAATTTGAAAGACAAATTGTAAAATTATGGGTCCTATTCAGAAGCATGAGATATATTATGATCACTATTATATTATGAGATTGATATTATGATATTATGAGCAAGAGGTCAAGACATTTTTGTGCTGACTGAAACAAACATATCTGGCATTAAAAAGAAAACAACATTTCCAAAATAAAATGTTTTTACTTGGCAGTTACTTTAGACGTTTTCTTGTTCGGTCACAGTCTGCCAAAAATCGTCTCATTAACATTCAGTAGTTTAGTGTTTTATGCAATTCAGCAAAACCACAGAAACAATAAAGTTAACATATTAAAACTATCAGGAAGTTGAATAACTTTCTATATTGCACAGAAAATAAGTATTAAAATTTTTTGTATTGCTTATATTAACTTATTATTAAGATAGTTTCCTTAGTTTGGAGATCACCAATGAATTCAAGCAAAAAATATATATATTTTGGGGGCTTTTATTCTAGATAGTAGAGACTGGGACCGTATTAAAGTGGTGGGACTGAATCCAGCGTTCGGTCGGTCAGCTGATGAGGAAGTTTCAGATATAAACAGGTGGAAACACATGCAAACAGCCAAATTTAGTATTCATAAATGTAAATTTGGAGGGAGCATGCCTTTATTTTTAATTTTAAGAGCAGAAATTCAACAATACCTAAACAATACTGGGTTTGAAAAATAAGAAAGCTGCAAAATGTACATCTTTATGTACATTTTAGTTTAACTTTTGAGTTTATCATTGTTTTTGTTTATGTATTTTATGTTTGTTTACCTCACTGTACCCCTCTAACTGCAAGTGTAATTCTTAAATAAAAAAATAAAAAATAAAAACACATGCAAACATACCCATGATCTGCAGCTGAGCTTTCATCGGGAAGCCATTAGTAGGACCTGCTTTAGCGACACTGCAGGCCATGACATAGAGCTACGCTGAGACCTGTGAGCAACAACACAGATATTATTAATAATGCACAGCTTATTCTGGACGAGGAACGCACACATTTATGCATCTTTCAAATGTGATAACTGATAAACCTGCTTGGTTGGATATAAAGCAATATACGGTTCTGCAATTTACTTTGTAAAGCCCGTTCACACCAAGAAGGATAACTATAAAATAACAATATTAGCGTCCATACCAGCGGACTTATTGTTCGGTTTATTATAAGCGCGTGCGTGTCTGTCACTTTAAATGCTCGAGCTCGTGACAGCAGGGTGGATTCTGATTGGCTGTCAATGTTTCTATCGTTCATCAGCTGGATAAAATCGCTCTGAAAGTGAGTCCAACCGCATTGTTTCTCTGTGCCGTTATGGTTATAGCTGTGGTGTGAACTCTGCTATTCTTTAATATTCAGAATGATTTTTAGAACTTTATCTTTATCTTTACAGTTATCGTCCTTGTTGTGAATGGGCCTTATATTAAGTATCTTTCATAGATCTGATGCCATGAATTATACAAAAAACTACAGCCGATTAATCGACACCGATAACCGGGCAAAAGTCCACATTGATGTTGCTGGAGTGGCTGAGAAGCGTCTGCTGTCATTACACAGTATTTATAACAGACGGTATGTTATACAGTACATTACCGTACGTGTGTTTTCATCTCATTATACAGTACGAGAGCGCCCTCTAGAGGCCAAATAAATCCATCACTAGCCAAGTTTCCATCCACTTGTCAATCGAATTATCTGAAGTTCGGTAAAAAAAAAAAAAAACTCATGCGAATAAAGCTGGTGAAAGTGTGTTTCCATCAAACGGCTTTAAAGCGAATAAAAAACTGTGCGTAATGACGTCACATGCTGTTTTGCGATCAAATTGGTATATCGAATTGATTTGAGACATGTTAAGGTGTTTCCATTCATTTTCTCACCGAATTGCACAACATTCAAGCAAACATTTGGGAACTAAGATTTGCGAGGCAAAATGGATCGCGCCATAATAACGTTTCCATCAGCGTATATCGATCAAGATAAAATCCGATGAGACCGACCGTATTTCATTTGAGTCGATATTCATGAAATTCAATCGAATTTTACTGTTTCCATAATTCGATATCACTTAATGCGGATAAAAAAGTGTGGATGGAAACATAGCTAGTGGAGTTTGTTTTGACACGTGAGGCTGCGCTGTACAGACAGTATCTTATACAGTACGTGTTTACATCATTATACAGTAATTAAATTGTTGACTAGATGCTGCATTAGTGGAGAACAGCAGATGTTTACAGTCGGGGCTGAGAGGACACTAACATTAATTCCTCGATTGTTAAAAAATGAAAAATTGTTATGCAGGTCCGACCCCAATGTTTTATATCATGATGGTTACCATTTATTTGCATTAGTTTGTCGCTTTTATGCATTCGTTATGCAGCAAATGTGCATATATAAAGCTAGTGACATGAGAAAGAAAAAACTGTATCGTCATGCAAAATAAAATATAATTTCAAGACACTTTAACATCTCTTCATTTTTTGGAAGATGATGTGAAGATAAGTCTCTTCTGCTCACCAAGGCTGCATTTTTTAATAAAAAATACAGTGAAAATTTTGAAATATTATTGCAATTTAAAACAGCTGTTTTTTATGTGAATATATAGTAAAGTGTAATTTATTACTGTGATCAAAGCTGTATTTTCATTACTCCAGTCTTCAATAGCTATGTTTCCATCCACACTTTTTTATCCGCATTAAGTGATATCGAATTATGGAAACAGTAAAATTCGATTGAATTTCATGAATATCGACTCAAATGAAATACGGTCGGTCTCATCGGATTTTATCTTGATCGAAATACGCTGATGGAAACGTTATTATGGCGCGATCCATTTTGCCTAGCCAAACTTAGTTCCCAAATGTTTGCTTGAATGTTGTGCAATTCGGTTAGAAAATGAATGGAAACACCTTAACATGTCTCAAATCAATTCGATATAACAATTTGATCGCAAAACAGCATGTGACGTCACGTCATTACGCACAGGGTTTTATTCGCTTTAAAGCCGTTTGATGGAAACACACTTTCACCAGCTTTATTCGCATGAGGTTTTTTTACTGAACTTCAGATAATTCGATTGACAAGTGGATGGAAACTTGGCTAGTGTCACATGATCCTTCAGAAATCAGGATAATATGATGATTTGATGCTCAAGAAACATTTATGATTATCAATGATAAAAAAAAAATAGTTGTGCTGATCATATTTTAGAGGAAACATTTGTGTTTGATTCTTTGATGAATAGAAAGTTCAAAAGAACAGCATTTAAGTTATAAATATCGTTACGTCACGGTCAATTTAATGCATCATTGATGAATAAAAGTATTAATTTATTTTCTTTTGTTTTAAAACAGACTAACATTTATTATATTAAAAAAATATTAAAGATATGTCAGACTTTTGACAATTTTCAGTAGATTTATTCAGAAATTATTTAAAAAGACTTAATTATTTAGAGGAACCATCATTATTATCACCAGATAGATTCAAATGTTTAATGCAAGAAGTAAAACAGTAAAAATTTAGTAAAAAAAAAAAAAAAAAAAAAAAAGAGTAAGTAAACTAGGTCAGATTGGGTGACGGTAAAAAAATATAGGGTATATATTATGTACGTTTTTTCCAAGGAATTTATGGCATATCCAAACATGCCAAAGGAACTGAAACAAATCGAGCTTACCATATTCCACAATGAAGAAACAAAATCCACAATCACTGCAATATCTTTGGAGAAGTGGAAAAAATGAGATTGTGCTTTCATACACTAGCAATACAAGTGTTGATAGTTTCCTTTCTGTGTTGTGAAGAGATCCCAGATTACAGGCGCCGCTTCTCCTCCGGTTACATCAGAGCTCACCCCAGATCAAACCGAGGCGCTCACGTGTGTCTCACACAAGATCTGAATAAACTTTCACTCCAGCTGATCTCTGGGTTAATTATTCATCACTGATCGTGTGTCGAGCCTCAACAACAGCCGACGGGCGAAACACACACGTTTGCAAATCTCCAGGTTAGAGATTACGACTGACGTGATCCTTTATAGTCCTTTATAGGGAGAATCTGCACTGGAAAAGCCAAGCTGATATTTCCTCTTAAAGGTGAAGTGTGTCGTCTTCTCAACACCAACGCTGTCTGTAATGTTCAGTCTCTAGATGTTAATCATTTGACTACCTGAAGAGTCAAACACTCATGTAAGACACATGTCAACTTCTGACTCGACCAATAGCGTGTGTTTGGGGGCGGGGCTACCTGTCAGGAGGAGGGGGGGGCAGGTTTGTTTGTGACGACAAAAAAAACAAAGTCTCTAAAAAGACTACATATATATTTTGGATTATATATATAGAGGGATAAATAATTGTACAAATTTTCAAATAATTATTTTGATTGTTTGATATTTTAGTAATTGTTTAGTTTTTTACATTTGATAGTACTGATTTTTTTTATTATTACTGTTTAATCAACACACACTTACTGTTTTATTTATCTACTTTACTATAACTTTTTAATATATATATATATATATATATATATATATATATATATATATATATATATATATATTATTTTTTTTTATTTTTTTTCATATATGTTTGTATGTCTGTTGCTTTGGCAATATTGTGCTATTTTACACATTCATGCCAATAAATTTATTTTAGTTATCACTATTTACTGCATGGAATATTATAATTACGAATTTTTTAAAGCACAAATAAGTTGATATTTTTCTCAATTTTCGCCTTGAGAAAAAAAAACAGTTCATGAAGCAGTAAAAACTGAAGAGGAGAAAAACAAAAATATCAAACCATTATTTTTGTCAAATTTTGCTAATTTAAACTATTGAAATTATGTATTATATATATATATAGGCTATATATATTAAAGGTTGTATCAGTGCCAACCAATCACCGACAGGGGCGGGTGTTGCTCCGACTTCGCGTCCAGCCGTGAACGAGCTCAAAACCTCACAAAACCCGCCCCTGTCTGTGATTGGTTGAAACACTGTTTATTTTGGTTTGAGTGGTGGTTGTACCCATTTGTTTTTGTGTGCAGATCTCAGAGCCTAGGCTGACTACAGAGACGCGTTTTTTGGACGGCATGCTTATGGGGCGGGCAGCTAGCGGATCGTTAGGAAAAATTAGGTGAATGTGATAATTTATTTTTGGGCCTGAAATCACTGATACAACCTTTAACATTTTCTTTTATTTTCTTAAACGACCTGCCCCAACCTGACATGAAAAAAAACCTTCATTGTCATTGACCATGTACTAAAAAAATATGATTTATTGTATAACCCGAGAGATATCTACCACCTAGCAACCATGCAGAACACCCTAGAAACCACATGGCAATGCAGTTTTTAAGCCAAAAACAAGCTGTCAGATGGTGATATCACGGTACTTTAATTCACCACATGGTTTTGACTGCATTTTATGATCAAATCTAGGTTTGCAACTAATAATGATTATTTTGATAAACATTAATCTGTTGATTGTTTGCTGTATTAATCAGGTAATAAAGCCTAATTTTCCGATAACACTTCACAATAAGGTTCCTGACATCAGTTAACTAGACTTTTACTCTGTAAAGCACATTGGTCAACTCTTGTTGTGTTTATTTGTACTATAGAAAGAAAAAAACCTGTATTAGTTAACAATGAACAATAGCCTACTTCTACAGCATTTATTAATCTTAGTTAATGTTAATCTCTCAACATTTTACTACCACATTTGTAAGATTAACAGTTTTACCTGTTAACATAAATGCACTGTGAACATTAAAATTCATTAACATACAAAAACACTAACAAAGGTTAATAAATGCTGTAAGAATTGCTTATTGTTTATTCATGTTAGTTATAATGCATTAACTAATTATTATTTATTTATATAAAAGTAATTAATAAATAAAAAGTATTATTTTTATGTATTACAAGTAATTAATAAATAAAAAGTAACCAACTAAATAAATGTATTACATTTTGATTTAAAAAGGCTAAGTAATACAATAAAACATTTTATTAGAATAAAAAAAAAACATCTAACTTACATCTATGTAATATAATCATAATGTAATATAATAAAAAATATATATTTTATACATTGATAGTGCGCATTTTTCACTGTGTTATTATTTTTATACACAAAAAATATGTAGCTGCCTTTTGGATTTTAGGATGATCCTATTTTGGGGGTCAGTGACATAAGATTGAAAACTCCTGATCTAGGAAGCACTTTGATGTAATTACCATGGTCATATTAATACCATGCCATGGCATATATCAAAGTACCATAGTATTACCATGCTGTTTTGGATGACACTGGTGGGTAGCTAATGACATATAATAAACGGTAGTAACTAGAGATATACCGCGGTATTTTGCTAATAATAATGGAGGACAGGTGAGCAGCTTCAGGTCAAACTGGTTTAGCTAGAAAATATTTAAATCATCAAATCAGCTGAAACCAAAAACAACAACAAACTCGAAGCCGAACATCTGACATGAGGGTATTAAACATGCCACATGTGTTCATCATACATGACCCGATCATGACTGTAAACAACAAACCCACAGACACATATCCAGGCACGGTGTTGATTCCCTCCGACTCTCATTGTCTAACACGAGCTATTTACATGAGATTGAAATAGTCAAAGTGATTAGTTAACCTGTCAACACGACTCAGTGTCTCTGTAACGCAATGTACACATGATAAGCACGTAAACAGACGGTAAACTACGACACAGCCTCGTTCAGATGACCGTTTCTTACCTGAATCTGTCTCTGGGTCAGATGTGAGGCGTGAAGCCGAACTGATCCGTCCTGAAATAGTTTATTACAGAATCCGTACCAAGCGACTCCGGCGGCTCAGATCAGGAATGAACTTCCGCCATCTTCACGGCAACACGTCATCAAAGACGCTGTCCTGAAACACGCCCTTCCAATCGATCAAAAGTCCGTTTCCGTTACATCGTTATTTCACCAGGCGGCGCTCGATGGACCGGAGAACCGATTCTCTATTGAGCCTCGTTCAAATATCAGCTTGGTTTTTGTGTTCACTGCGGATGTTTGAATGGGAACGAGTATAATCTTTCACATCTACTCATTGTAAAGATTTAAATATGTAAAAAATTTGAAAATTCGCTAAGTATTTCAATATGTAATACGTTTTTAGAAGTGCCTCATCAAGTAATCATAAATCACAGCGATTGGTTCAGACGGATTACTGATGAGAAAAGAATCAGACGTCAGGTGGGCTTCAGCGTTCTGGACTATCTTTTATACATGAATAATGAAATTGACGAAACTTTAATAGACTTTGAATTAATTAAACACATTGACGAGGGTAATATATATATAAATATATATATATATATATATATATATATATATATATATATATATAGGCTATATATATATATATATATATTGATAATTTATCCTGATTAAAAAGTCGGGATATTCGTGCTGTCTGCTAATTCTATTTTAAATAGCGCTTTTATTCTGAAACACTGGACAAAAGTAGGCTATTCAACCAAAACTTTAATACATTAGTAATGATTACAGTCAAACATACAAATTAATTTATTCATTATATACACAAATATATTTAGGTTATGTACATAAAAGTTTGTGTGCATTTTATGTAACCTATAGGCTACTTGCAAAGCATAGTCACACTTAGCGTAGTGCCTACTGCATATCATTTTAGCAGATAGTCCTACCATCCAAAGTAACAACTGAGGAATAAATGAGGTGTTTTATACACCTCAACTCTGACAGTCTATTTCTAGTTCACACCCACCAAATTCTCATGAAAGTCTCATCATCACACAGAAGAAGCAGCTCTTCTCTGAGCTGAGCAGATCCTCACATGATCAACCAGAAAGTAAACAGTGGCGATTCCCACCAGACCAGACAAAACAAGTCGAATAGCCTTACTGCCACAACAATGACAATCTGAAACAGAAGAGACGTATTCATAAACATCTTCTGTCTCATCATATGTCTTTGTGGAAAAACAGAAGCAGCATAGAGGTCACTGTGGCAGGAAGAGAGTTTTGTGGTAAATGAGTTTTCATACCTTTATGTCGTGTGCAGATCTCCTTCATGTGAAGACGGACGCTCTTGTTGCTCACTGGATTTGCAGTCGTGCAGCTGTAGATCTCTGAATCATTACAATGAAGCTTTAATTGTAAACTGAGGATGATGCTGAGATCAGGATTGCTGGTCTGGTTCATCATTTCACTCCCTTTATACCATGAGATGGACAAGTTTCGATCATTTCTCACAGAGCAGAGAGCAGAGCATATTTCCTCTGATGCTCGAGGCTGCTTTAAAGTACCTGTAGATTGATTTGTATAGGTTACATTTCAATGTTAAAGTTCAGGAGGCCTTTATTCAGTCAGTTTATGGCTTTAATGACACCTAAACAAATCCCTGCCCCTTTCGCTCAGCAATGATTTAGAGGTCAGGAGAGGGACATAAAATAAACCTAAGATGGCAACTGAATGAACTGATTTAAAAGACTCACGTGAAGATTGGTCAACAATACCCAATGAGTTGCACTTTATAGCAGGTACAGAGACAGGTGCTTTAGGACAAGAGGAAACATGTGCATCTTTTAATAAATCCATTTTGCAGAAACCATATGAGATTTGTTCATTAAAGGGGTAGTTCAGCCAAAACTGAAAATTCTGTCATTCATTGCTCACCCTCATGTCGTTCCAAACCCGTAAGACTTTCGTACATCTTAGGAACACAAATTAAGATATTTTTGATGAAATCTAAGAGCTTTCCGTCCCTCCATTGACAGCACTTTGTAGTTCAAAACTACTACACTTCCAAACTTCCACTTTCAAAAAGTTCATCAAGAGATCGTAAAACTAATCCATATCAATTGAGAGGTTTAGTCCAAAATTTCTGAAGAGACACAATTGCTTTATATGATAAACAGATTTAATTTAGGCTTTTATTCACATAAACATTGATAAGACAGAGGCACAACCGAACCTTCTTGACAGCTCAAACGTGCTTGGTAACATGAGAATGAACCTCATTGGTTCTTGCAGAAGCTCAAACATGATGCGTAACAGGAGATTGAACCTCATTGGTTCTTGCAGAAGCTCAAACGAGATGCGTAACAGGAGATTGAACCTCATTGGTTCTTGCAGAAGCTCAAACGTGATGCGTAACAGGAGATTGAACCTCATTGGTTCTTGCAGAAGCTCAAACGAGCTGCGTAACAGGAGATTGAACCTCATTGGTTCTTGCAGAAGCTCAAACGTGATGCGTAACAGGAGATTGAACCTCATTGGTTCTTGCAGAAGCTCAAACGTGATGCGTAACAGGAGATTGAACCTCATTGGTTCTTGCAGAAGCTCAAACGTGATGCGTAACAGGAGATTGAACCTCATTGGTTCTTGCAGAAGCTCAAACGTGATGCGTAACACGAGAATGAACCTCATTGGTTCTTGCTGAAGCTCAAACGAGCGTAACAGGAGATTGAACCTCATTGGTTCTTGCAGAAGCTCAAACGTGATGCGTAACATGAGAATGAACCTCATTGGTTCTTGCTGAAGCTCAAACGAGCTGCGTAACAGGAGATTGAACCTCATTGGTTCTTGCAGAAGCTCAAACGTGATGCGTAACAGGAGATTGAACCTCATTGGTTCTTGCAGAAGCTCAAACGTGATGCGTAACACAAGAATGAACCTCATTGGTTCTTGCTGAAGCTCAAACGTGATGCGTAACACAAGAATGAACCTCATTGGTTCTTGCAGAAGCTCAAACGAGCTGCGTAACAGGAGATTGAACCTCATTGGTTCTTGCAGAAGCTCAAACGTGATGCGCAACACAAGAATGAACCTCATTGGTTCTTGCTGAAGCTCAAACGTGATGCGTAACACAAGAATGAACCTCATTGGTTCTTGCAGAAGCTCAAACGTGATGCGTAACAGGAGATTGAACCTCATTGGTTCTTGCAGAAGCTCAAACGTGATGCGTAACACAAGAATGAACCTCATTGGTTCTTGCTGAAGCTCAAACATGATGCGTAACAGGAGATTGAACCTCCTTGGTTCTTGCTGAAGCTCAAACGTGATGCGTAACACAAGATTGAACCTCAGTGGTTTTTGCTGAAGCTCAAACGTGATGCGTAACACAAGAATGAACCTCATTGGTTCTTGCAGAAGCTCAAACGTGCTGCGTAACAGGAGATTGAACCTCATTGGTTTTTGCTGAAGCTCAAACGTGCTGCGTAACAGGAGATTGAACCTCATTGGTTCTTGCAGAAGCTCAAACGTGATGCGTAACACAAGAATGAACCTCATTGGTTCTTGCTGAAGCTCAAACAAGCTGCGTAACAGGAGAATGAACCTCATTGGTTCTTGCAGAAGCTCAAACGTGATGCGTTACAGGAGACTGAACCTCATTGGTTCTTGCTGAAGCTCAAACGTGATGCGTTACAGGAGATTGAACCTCATTGGTTCTTGCAGAAGCTCAAACGTGATGCGTTACAGGAGATTGAACCTTATTGGTTCTTGCTGAAGCTCAAACGAGCTGCGTAACAGGAGAATGAACCTCATTGGTTCTTGCTGAAGCTCAAACGAGCTGCGTAACAGGAGAATGAACCTCATTGGTTCTTGCAGAAGCTCAAACGTGATGCGTTACAGGAGATTGAACCTCATTGGTTCTTGCAGAAGCTCAAACGTGATGCGTTACAGGAGATTGAACCTCATTGGTTCTTGCAGAAGCTCAAACGTGATGCGTAACATGAGAATGAACCTCATTGGTTCTTGCTGAAGCTCAAACGTGATGCGTTACAGGAGATTGAACCTCATTGGTTCTTGCAGAAGCTCAAACGTGCTGCGTAACACAAGAATGAACCTCATTGGTTCTTGCTGAAGCTCAAACGTGATGCGTAACAGGAGAATGAACCTCATTGGTTCTTGCAGAAGTTCAAACGTGATGCGTAACACAAGAATGAACCTCATTGGTTCTTGCTGAAGCTCAAACGTGATGCGTAACACAAGAATGAACCTCATTGGTTCTTGCAGAAGCTCAAACGAGCTGCGTAACAGGAGATTGAACCTCATTGGTTCTTGCAGAAGCTCAAACGTGATGCGCAACACAAGAATGAACCTCATTGGTTCTTGCTGAAGCTCAAACGTGATGCGTAACACAAGAATGAACCTCATTGGTTCTTGCAGAAGCTCAAACGTGATGCGTAACAGGAGATTGAACCTCATTGGTTCTTGCAGAAGCTCAAACGTGATGCGTAACACAAGAATGAACCTCATTGGTTCTTGCTGAAGCTCAAACATGATGCGTAACAGGAGATTGAACCTCCTTGGTTCTTGCTGAAGCTCAAACGTGATGCGTAACACAAGATTGAACCTCAGTGGTTTTTGCTGAAGCTCAAACGTGATGCGTAACACAAGAATGAACCTCATTGGTTCTTGCAGAAGCTCAAACGTGCTGCGTAACAGGAGATTGAACCTCATTGGTTTTTGCTGAAGCTCAAACGTGCTGCGTAACAGGAGATTGAACCTCATTGGTTCTTGCAGAAGCTCAAACGTGATGCGTAACACAAGAATGAACCTCATTGGTTCTTGCTGAAGCTCAAACAAGCTGCGTAACAGGAGAATGAACCTCATTGGTTCTTGCAGAAGCTCAAACGTGATGCGTTACAGGAGACTGAACCTCATTGGTTCTTGCTGAAGCTCAAACGTGATGCGTTACAGGAGATTGAACCTCATTGGTTCTTGCAGAAGCTCAAACGTGATGCGTTACAGGAGATTGAACCTTATTGGTTCTTGCTGAAGCTCAAACGAGCTGCGTAACAGGAGAATGAACCTCATTGGTTCTTGCTGAAGCTCAAACGAGCTGCGTAACAGGAGAATGAACCTCATTGGTTCTTGCAGAAGCTCAAACGTGATGCGTTACAGGAGATTGAACCTCATTGGTTCTTGCAGAAGCTCAAACGTGATGCGTTACAGGAGATTGAACCTCATTGGTTCTTGCAGAAGCTCAAACGTGATGCGTTACAGGAGATTGAACCTCATTGGTTCTTGCAGAAGCTCAAACGTGCTGTGTAACATGAGAATGAACCTCATTGGTTCTTGCTGAAGCTCAAACGTGATGCGTAACAGGAGATTGAACCTCATTGGTTCTTGCAGAAGCTCAAACGTGCTGCGTAACACAAGAATGAACCTCATTGGTTCTTGCAGAAGCTCAAACGTGATGCGTTACAGGAGATTGAACCTCATTGGTTCTTGCAGAAGCTCAAACGTGCTGCGTAACACAAGAATGAACCTCATTGGTTCTTGCAGAAGCTCAAACGTGATGCGTTACAGGAGATTGAACCTCATTGGTTCTTGCAGAAGCTCAAACGTGATGCGTTACAGGAGATTGAACCTCATTGGTTCTTGCAGAAGCTCAAACGTGATGCGTTACAGGAGATTGAACCTCATTGGTTCTTGCAGAAGCTCAAACGTGCTGCGTAACACAAGAATGAACCTCATTGGTTCTTGCAGAAGCTCAAACGTGATGCGTTACAGGAGATTGAACCTCATTGGTTCTTGCAGAAGCTCAAACGTGATGCGTTACAGGAGATTGAACCTCATTGGTTCTTGCAGAAGCTCAAACGTGATGCGTTACAGGAGATTGAACCTCATTGGTTCTTGCAGAAGCTCAAACGTGATGCGTAACATGAGAATGAACCTCATTGGTTCTTGCTGAAGCTCAAACGTGATGCGTTACAGGAGATTGAACCTCATTGGTTCTTGCAGAAGCTCAAACGTGCTGCGTAACACAAGAATGAACCTCATTGGTTCTTGCTGAAGCTCAAACGTGATGCGTAACAGGAGAATGAACCTCATTGGTTCTTGCAGAAGTTCAAACGTGATCCGTAACAGGAGAATGAACCTCATTGGTTCTTGCTGAAGCTCAAACGTGATGCGTAACATGAGAATGAACCTCATTGGTTCTTGCAGAAGCTCAAACGTGATGCGTAACAGGAGAATGAACCTCATTGGTTCTTGCTGAAGCTCAAACGTGATGCGTTACAGGAGATTGAACCTCATTGGTTCTTGCAGAAGCTCAAACGTGATGCGTAACATGAGAATGAACCTCATTGGTTCTTGCAGAAGCTCAAACGTGATCCGTAACAGGAGAATGAACCTCATTGGTTCTTGCAGAAGCTCAAACGTGCTGTGTAACATGAGAATGAACCTCATTGGTTCTTGCTGAAGCTCAAACGTGATGCGTAACAGGAGATTGAACCTCATTGGTTCTTGCAGAAGCTCAAACGTGCTGCGTAACACAAGAATGAACCTCATTGGTTCTTGCAGAAGCTCAAACGTGATGCGTTACAGGAGATTGAACCTCATTGGTTCTTGCAGAAGCTCAAACGTGATGCGTTACAGGAGATTGAACCTCATTGGTTCTTGCAGAAGCTCAAACGTGATGCGTAACATGAGAATGAACCTCATTGGTTCTTGCTGAAGCTCAAACGTGATGCGTTACAGGAGATTGAACCTCATTGGTTCTTGCAGAAGCTCAAACGTGCTGCGTAACACAAGAATGAACCTCATTGGTTCTTGCTGAAGCTCAAACGTGATGCGTAACAGGAGAATGAACCTCATTGGTTCTTGCAGAAGTTCAAACGTGATCCGTAACAGGAGAATGAACCTCATTGGTTCTTGCTGAAGCTCAAACGTGATGCGTAACATGAGAATGAACCTCATTGGTTCTTGCAGAAGCTCAAACGTGATGCGTAACAGGAGAATGAACCTCATTGGTTCTTGCTGAAGCTCAAACGTGATGCGTTACAGGAGATTGAACCTCATTGGTTCTTGCAGAAGCTCAAACGTGATGCGTAACATGAGAATGAACCTCATTGGTTCTTGCAGAAGCTCAAACGTGATCCGTAACAGGAGAATGAACCTCATTGGTTCTTGCTGAAGCTCAAACGTGATGCGTAACATGAGAATGAACCTCATTGGTTCTTGCAGAAGCTCAAACGTGATGCGTTACAGGAGATTGAACCTCATTGGTTCTTGCAGAAGCTCAAACGTGATGCGTAACACAAGATTGAACCTCATTGGTTCTTGCTGAAGCTCAAACGTGATGCGTAACATGAGAATGAACCTCATTGGTTCTTGCAGAAGCTCAAACGTGATGCGTAACAGGAGATTGAACCTCATTGGTTCTTGCAGAAGCTCAAACGTGATGCGTTACAGGAGATTGAACCTCATTGGTTCTTGCAGAAGCTCAAACGTGATGCGTAACATGAGAATGAACCTCATTGGTTCTTGCAGAAGCTCAAACGTGATGCGTAACATGAGAATGAACCTCATTGGTTCTTGCAGAAGCTCAAACGTGATGCGTAACATGAGAATGAACCTCATTGGTTCTTGCAGAAGCTCAAACGTGATGCGTAACATGAGAATGAACCTCATTGGTTCTTGCACGTCAAATGAACACGCTTGAGATTCTGTTCATCATAACTGATGTGTGAGTTAATGAATGTTTATATGTGAATAATTGCCTAAATTAAATCTGTTAAATCTGAGTCTCTTCAGAAAATGTGGACTAAACCTCTCAATTTATATGGATTAATTTTACGATCTCTTTATAAACTTTGAGCATCAAAGTGGTATAGTTGCGTATAGCTGTCAATGGAGGGACAGAAAGCTCTCAGATTTCATCAACAGATCTTAATTTGTGTTGCTAAAATGAACGAAAGTCTCACGGCCCACGGGTTTGGTACGACATGAGGGTGAGTAATTACTGACAGAATTTTCATTTTTGGGTTAACTGCCCCAAGTGACCTCTACAACAAATGATAATAATGTAATATATAATCATGTGCAGCAGCTGCAACTTACCATACACATTAACTTCGAACTTTCTCTCAGAGATATGTAACTTCAGGGTGAGAGATACTTTATAAAGTCCCGAATCACTGGTACTGATATTCCGAATGGTCAGTGATCCACTCTCTTGATCAAGACGCAATCTGCCAGAAAGTCCCTGTTCAAAATATGTAACTGTTCCCTTATTCATCTGTGCTACACGGTTGGTAAGATGTTCTCCTATAAAAAACCACACTGTCTCAGTGTCTTTCTCCGGTTGAGCTTCTGTATGTAGAGTCAGAAAGTCTCCCTCCATCACTGTCTTTACCACAACCCCCTGACCATTCACCAGACCTGAAACAATGCATTAAATATGGGTTATATGCTGTTGGATGGGGTTTGTAATCATTCGTTTCTTATTCTTCAGAAGTCAAGACAAATACAAATACAATTTCTGAATGATTCGCATGAAGAGAGGAATCGGGTGAATAACATTTTCTGGAACAAAGAGTTCAAACCTTTAGAAAAGTGATTTTTTTAACTGGTGGTGGCGCTATAGAGTTGGTCCGATTACTATTCAGGGACATCACTACATGTGTGCCAAATTTCATAATTTTCCTATGATCCGTTGATAGGGCTGCCATAGACTCCCATTGGGGAGGAATAATATTAATTAAACTAACAATTACAATAGGGGCTAGTACATCACTTCTGACAACTTTCTGCTGCAGATGCAGATATTCCCAGTTGAAATGGCAAGTAATTGTGTAATTTTAACTGTTAAATATTGTAAAAACACTATGGAGAAAAAAAACCTGTTAACAGTAATTTCCCGTATACAGTGGAAAAAAGAGCTAACCAGACATTTCATGTGTTCATTCTGTTACAGTTTTTAGACTTTATGCTTTTAGAAGTTTATTTTACATCTTATGTTGTTTAATGAAAGTTTAGTGCATTACATTACCATTCCATGATGGTGTATTATTGTGTTTGCGTTAATGACTAGTGCACCATATATACAGTGTAATTCAGCTTGTGGAAATGCTTCTTGTGATGAACTTCTACATGATTCTTCATCTGGCTTACTCATTTATCATTTACCAATTATGGTGGTTGTCAGTATGTTAAAGGTATAAAATAGATTGAGCAGTGTGGCTTGTTGGTTTTGCCGGTTTAAATGACAATTTTCTTGTTTGTAAATTACAGTTTTATACTGTAAAATGCATGGGTTGTCTGAAAATATGTTTACTATTATTTACAGAATTATTCTGGCAACCACATGCCATGATTTTTTTTATAAAAACATTGTGATAAACATCATGATGTTTTTGAAACTATGTATGGAGTGTGTGAAAACCACAAACTCTCACCTTTTCTCAATTGTTATTTATACATCATAATCTTATTTAACAAGTTCCTCTCTCTCTCAAGATTGCATTATCTGCTTTGATATATTAATACATTACATTTAAACAGATGTTCAGGCACATAATATAAGGATTAAAAGTTTGCAGTGTTTTAGTGATTGTTTGTTCTACTTCTGTCTTGCAGGTGATTTCACTTCCTTGATTGTTTTCATTGTAGGTGAGATTTCCTCTGAACCACAAAGGAAATGTTCATCATGCTGCCAATAATCAGACCATCACCCTTCGTTAATGTGACGCAAACAAAACATTTTTTTCCACTTTCATTTTCTTGGAACACCAAGAGGTCGACCCACTGATTTTTCCACAAAGACTTCAAACTTCAGCCATTTATTTAAAAAAAAGAAAGTTAAAGTAAAAGAGAAGTCTATACTCAAAACATACCCTTATAATATTTACTTTACAGTTTGTGCATCAAAGGTACTGAACACAACACACACACTAACGTCACGATTAATGGAGCTTTTCTATATGAAAGTGTGGGACAGTGATTGTTCATTTTGATGTGAACAGCAAGTTTTATTAAACAACTTTACTGTGAAACTTGTTTGTTAGGGATACTTCATATGCCCAAAAGTGAAAGAAAAAAACATAAAGGTCATGGAAGCAACAATATTAGCAGTAAAAACTAATTTCAAGAAAAGAAAAGTTCAAAGAGGTACAAAATAAGTGCAAAGACTGCCAATTAGTGTGTCTAGTGTGCAAAGACTGTGTTTTAGCAAGAGAGCACAATGAACTAATAATGAAAGAAAAAAACAGTTCGTTTTTAGAAATCTTACCTTTACAACTGATGAAAATCACAATGAAAATCCACATCCTGATGAACATTTACCTGGAGCGATTGTAAGTTTGTGTCTTCTCTGGATGTTATCTGGGGCTCACTCGAGTGTATGAACATGTGACATCTTCTCAGTTTCATCAGGAAGTGACCATCAGGTTCACCAACTTATAGCAAAAGAATATTTATTTGAAATCATGACATCTGCTATTTACAAAAGTCACCTAAAAGTAAAACACATACACATACAGGCTTCCCTCATATTAGACAAATTAATTTTCCCTTTTTATCATTTATAACTAATATATTGGAACTAATATTTTAGAAAACTGCATTTCTCTAGAGCTTATGACTTAAAGGGGACATCGGATGAAATGTTTGATTTTTTTAAAAAGCTTTTTTTTTGTATTTAGTTAGGTTTCTGGTGTGACTTGCTCAGAAAACACGCAGCCAGTTTGTTATGGGCCGTCTGTATCTGAAAGTGGGTCATCCAGCCATGCGAGCTCAATTTGCAGCCGGTTTCTACATCGATATAGCTAGCTATTTGAATAAGACCACCCATGACACAATGTCTCGTAAGCAACTCAGGTGTTTTGTTGTTGGATGTAAGAGTGAATATAACAGTTTATAACATTTACTCCCGACATCAGAGTAACGATGAAGTGGATTAGGTTTATTTTTGAAGGGAATGCGCCACCCATAAACTAATTTATTTCTGCACGAATCATTTTACACCAGACAATACAAAGGGACAACACAAAACACAGGTTTTGCTAAAAAGTTGTTACTCAAGAATGGATCCAGCTTATAGTCTCTGGAGCGATACTGTAATGAAAGGGACAGCACAGACTTTATATAAGTTCATCTGAGTTGTTTTACATAAAGTTTACAAGCAAAAATTTAATTACAAAAATACAAATATCATATAAATACAATAAAACCATGTTCTAGGCCTATGCTGTTGTATTAAAGGGGCACTTGGCAACTATTTCAACTTAATAAAACCGTTTAGAAATAATTTGGATGGTTAAATAACCTGTTCTGGTGATAATGGTGACTTTCCCCGCTCCCAGGCAGAAAACCAATCTTGCAACATATAACTGTCCCAGATAAGTCAAACATAGGCCTGCTACAGAAGAATGAGGGGGAAATAAATTTTGCACTCTACCCTACCGGGTACTGTGTTCAGGGTATGCATGAATCAACAAAAGACAAGACAAAAAAAAAAAAAAAAAAAAAAAAATGTAATTTACATGAAACAATTAATCATAAACACCAACAAATAAACACCAACAAATAGTCACAATCGTACTGCATTGTGGGACACATAGATGCCTGAAGTGTACATATGAAGTAGACTCGCTCCCTCTGTCAAAATCCAGGGAACGAGTGTCTGTCCATATTAACTTCCCTCGTCCACTTCACGAAGGAAAACACACTTCAGAATGGCGGCAGGGATTCCCCCGAGGGGAAGTGCTTAGGGAAGTTCGCAAGTGCGTGTCTAAAAGTGGACTGGAGCACATCCCATGGCATGTGGTTCCTCAAACTGAATCTACCTTCTTCTTCTTCTTCTTCCTTTTATTGGCGATTCGCATCGATTTCGTGCATTACCGCCAATACTGTGATCCTGATCCAGAGACTTCAATAACTACACATTTCCCATCCTTACCCATTAAAACATTTTATACTAAAGCCAGCGCTGCGTGTTCAGCTCCTCTGGCTTAAAAAAAAAAAAACTTTCAAATCCTATTAATTAATCCTGTATTTTCCACATATTTAAATAAAGCTTCTCTATTATCATTTTCCTGTTCTGGTTTTAATATGTTTCTCAAATTTATATCAGTTTCCTCTTTTCTCTGAATCTCTTCAAATAATGTATCTCTATCCTCTATATATCTTTCACAATACATGATAACATGTTCTTCTGTTTCATCCTCTCCACACCATTCACAGATTCCTGTCGGATGTTTGGATATTAATTTCAATGTTTTATTAAGTCCTGTATGTCCTATTCTAAGTCTTGACAATATGTTTTCCTCCCTTCTACTTCCAGATTTGCCCAGTGTACTGCATTTAACTGTTGTCTTCTTAACTTGAGAGGCACATCTCCTACTTCTACCTGCAACGCTGAAACAGGTGAAGAAGAGTACGCTCCACAACAAATCCTTAATGCCTTTGCTTGAATTCGCTCTAGTTTGTCCAAGTGAGTTTTTTTAATCTACCTCTTACTCCTCTCCTCTTGTATCCATAAGGTAGAGGTACTACTGGTGTCCCCTAGTGGATGGGATGAACATAGCACTGACACTCAGAACAAACCATGTGACAGCCAATGACTGTTTCAAACTTTACTGTCTATGGTTACAAACATGGGAACGTCCCGGTAAGTTTGTGATAGGAAGTCTCGTGAGGAGCGAGAACGAGCGAGAAACACAAACTGTTTTACGGCAATTCGACATTAACACACATGCCATATGATACTGTGATGTATTACACACCTCGGTAGACATCGCTCCACACGATAAAGTTGGCCGGCTCCGATAATAACAAAAGCACATGAGCAGCGGTAGAAAGGGGGATGAGGGCGCCACAAGTGAGTGTTTTTACGGGAGTGTTGTGAAATATACGGCCCACAGCTGTAGGGGGAGCTCTTGGGGAAAACATGCGACAACAAAAGTGAAAATCAGCGAAGAAATGGAGTTGCCATGCAAGTTCCCCTTTAAATCTCTTAAAACCGCCTTTTAATAAAAGTGAATTACACTATTTCAAATAAAAAAGATAAAACTCATAACATGGGCACAGATGTAGATACGGAGAAGGGGAAAATAACCACGTATGGGACAACCCGCACTTCACCACATCAGTACATCTGCACAGAGGGTTTCATGGGAGAAGTTACTTTTAAAAGCAATGCATTACAATATTGCATTAGTCCCTTAAAAAGTAACTAGTTGCGTTACAGTTACTTTTAAAGAAAAGTCATGCGTTATGTGTTAGTTTTGTGTTATTTTTTCTCACATGGACTGGGCCTGTTTACTAGTTTTAAGCAAATGTAAAGGCCCTTTCACATCAAAATTGAAATAATAAGGCTGAAGGAAATGCTAATTCACTCCTGTACAGTAAATAATGTCTATTTTAGCAGCGAAAATAGATCCAATGAATCCAAACAAAGATCACAACATAGCGCATCTCACAGCAACACTCAATCGTGTTTTGAATGATTCAGTGTTTTGAACGAATCGGTTAAGTCAAAGATTCAATGACCCATTCACAAACATCTATCTCATTCTTGACGAATCGGCCGTTTGAACGAATCGTTTGAATAAACGACTCAATGACTCGCTTGATAAAACCGCTTATCACCTTTCTTTTCAAGGGGGTAATAATCCATCCGCCGGAAACTGAAGCCTATCCCCGTCTGTTAGCATTCCATTGAGCCAAATAATGAGAAAGAACCAAATCTCTTACCACAGCTATGCAGACGACACACAGCTCTACTTAGCCCTATCGCCTAACGACTACAGCCCCATTGACTCCCTGTGCCAATGCATTGATGAAGTAAACAATTGGATGTGCCAAAATTTTCTCCAGTTAAACAAAGACAAAACTGTCATTGCGTTTGGAAACAAAGATGAAGTTCTCAAGGTGAATGCATACCACTCTAGGGGTCTAACAACTAAAAATCAAGTCAGGAATCTCAGTGTGTCTCTAGAATCAGACCTTAGCTTCAGTAGTCATGTCAAAGCAATAACTAAATCAGCATATTATCATCTGAAAAATATTGCAAGAATTAGATGCTTTGTTTCCAGTCAAGACTTAGTGCATGCTTTCATCACCAGCAGGGTGGATTATTGTAATGGACTCCTCACTGGCCTTCCCAAAAAGACCATAAGACAGTGTCAGCTCATACAGAACGCTGCCGCCAGGATCCTGAGCAGAACAAGAAAATATGAACACATCACACCAGTCCTCAGGTCTCTACACTGGCTCCCAGTTACATTTAGGATTGATTTTAAAGTATTATTACTGGTATATAAATCATTCAATGGCCTAGGACCTCAATATATTGCAGATATGCTCACTGAATATAAACCCAACAGATCACTCAGATCATTAGGATCACGTCAGCTAGAAATACCAAGGGTTCACTCTAAAAAAGGAGAGTCCGCTTTTAGCTACTATGCCAGCCGCAGCTGGAACCAGCTTCCAGAAGAGATCAGATGTGCTCCTACTGTAGTCACATTCAAATCCAGACTGAAAACACATCTGTTTAGCTATGCATTTACTGAATGAGCACTGTGCCACTGTATGTGTATTTTATTTAATTTTTTTAAATTCTAAACTGTTTTAATTATTCTTATTTCTGTTGATTATTTTAATTTCTTTATTCTAAACTGTTTTAATTATTCATATTTCTTTTGATTATTTTAAATTTCTTCTATGTAAAGCACTTTGAATTACCACTGTGTATGAAATGTGCTATATAAATAAACTTGCCTTGCCTTGCCTTGCCATTGACTCCCATTCATTCATCATGCTCACGTGACATTACGTCGTCAAGCTCAGTTTGAGCCTGCGCAGTACGCCTGGCTATCAGCTTTTAACGGGCTTCAATTTTCTCATAGACAGTAAAAGAAATGGACATAGCAACCCCATAGACTTCAACGGAGAAAAGTGAAGTCAATTAGACGCACTCTCTTCCTGATTGCCAAGCGTACTTAAAAAAAAAAAAAAAGTCAGGGGTACAATGATTAAACTAAAAAAACAAACATAAAAAGACAAACAAAGCAGTGACAAACTTAAAAGTTAAACAAAAATGTGACAAAGTTTACAGATACGCACTTTGCAGCTTTCTTATTTTTCAAACCCAGTATTGTTTTTAGGTATTGTCGAATTGCTGCTCTTAAAATTAAAAACAAAGGCTTATTACCTCCAAATTTACATTTATAAATACTAAATGTAGCTAACAGAAGAAGCAGATTAATTAAGTAGTATTCCTTACGATAAGATTGGTCGTAAAGGAAAAAACCAAATAACACATTTTTAAAGCAGAGTTGAAAGCTGGGCATGATATGAGCCTTAATAAAGGAGCAGAAATCTGACCAAAAACAAACTGAATGAGGACAACTCCAAAATAAATGATAAGATGTTTCATCATGTAGATCACAAAATGTACAAAATGTATCAATATCACAATTAAATCTGTTCACAAGATAATGATTACATGGGTAATATTTATAAATTAGTTTAAGGGAAATTTCTTTGATTTTGTTTGTGACTGGAAGATTCCAGATTTTATTCCATATCAGATTATCAGCACAACCATTCCAAAATGATATAACAGCAGGTCTGGAGACAATATCCCTTTGGAACAAAGCCCGTACACAACGATTCTTTTTTTTAGGTTTTAGATTTAGATTTATACAAAATATGCTTATTATTCCAAATAAAACACCTGTTTGGGGAGAAATTGTGTTTATAGATTAAATTCCAGGAAAGAAGCATCTGTTTGTGAAAATTAGATAGCTTTAAAGGAAGTTTGGCAATTCTGTAGTCACAAAGCAAAAGGAATGGAAGACCACCAACTTGTGAAAAGATAAAGTGAGGTATAATATTCCAGATAGATGTTGGTTTTTTAAGAAATTGCTTAATCCAGTTAACTTTGAAGGTGTGATTAAGGGTGGTAAAATCTAAGAAGTTCAGGCCTCCATTTTCAGTTGAGTTCATAACCACAGATTTCTTTATATAATGGGTTTTATTTTTCCATAAGAAGTTAAACAGTATTTTATCAATCATTTTGCAAGTACTATCATCAACTGCTAAGGAAAGCGCTGCATATGTAAGTCTCGAGATGCCCTCTGCCTTTGTGATCAGTACCCTACCACTCAAGGATAGGTCTCTCAGTAACCACTGATTTAATTTTTTCTTTGTTTTGTCAATGACTGGTGAAAAGTTAAGCTTACATCGTTCCTCTTCATTCTTTACAATCTTAATACCTAAATATGTGATTTCGTCTTTAATGAGAATATTACAAATTGACAGAAGATTGCTGTTTTTAAGAGACATTAATTCACACTTATTTATATTCAGATAAAGCCCTGAAGCTTTAGAAAATGTATGGACAATTTTAAGCGCTAAAGGAATTTCTCCTGTATCTTTTAAAAAAAGAGTGGTATCGTCTGCCAATTGACTAATGATCATTTCACTGCCAGCAGCAGTGATACCTCTTAAAGGGCTCTGTTTAATATGATCTGCAAGAAGTTGTGTACAAAGTAAAAATAAGTATGGGGAAATAGGGCATCCCTGTCTGATACCACGACTGAGATTGAATCTGGGTGAGGTGCCATTACGCAGCTTGATTGAGCAATTTGCATTAGAATATAAAGTTTTAATGGAATTAATAAAGAAATCACCCAAAAAAAAATTTTTTAGGACCGAATATAAGAAACGATGTTCAACAGTATCGAAGGCCTTATGGAAGTCTAAGAAAAGAATGAAACTCTCATCTGGGTATAGATGTGGGAAAACAACAAGGTCTAATACCAAGCGAATATTATTTGAAATATGTCTATTACATATTACATAAACCTGACTGTGTGTCATCAATAATAGAATCCAAAGTTATCTTAATTCTAGAAACTAATATAGAGGCTAAAATTGTATAATCATTATTAAGTAGGGAAATTGGTCACCAATTGTCTAAAATTAAAGTGTCTTTTTTTGGTTTTGGAATTAAGATAATTAGGCCTTGTGTCAGGGTAGGCGGGAGTTTGCCATAATCAATACATTGTTAGAAAAAAATTTAAAAGAAAAGGAGCAAGTTCTTCTGAGAAGGTTTTATAGAATTCGGAGGTTAAACCATCTACACGAGGGGATTTATTAAGCTTGAGCTCTGTAATAGCTTGAAGGACTTCCTTTAAACGTATAGAACTATCACAATGTTCTTTTTGATCTTCATTTATATTTTTCGAATTAGTAAGACTATCTATAAAAACAGAGGAATCATTTTCATTAAACCTTGACTTGTAAAGAGTGCTAAAAAAGTTTGAACAGTAATCCGCAATGTCCTTTGAGTTATGTGTTATCATACCATTAATATTCAAATGCAAAATTGTATTTGTTTTTGCATGGAATTTTTCTAATTGAAAGAAATATGCCGAATTCTGTTCACCCTTTTCCAACCATCTCTGTCTAGATCTAATTGTAACGAAGGACAGAACAGGATGTAATTGCAATGACGCTCTTTATTAGTGTGCACAGACACGGAGATCAGAAACTCCAGAAAACACTGATAGCAGTAACACAGGGGACGGTCGGGACGATCCAGCGCTAGATGGCAGGTGACGCAGGGACCTCGGTGGGTATGGCGAGTGGATAGTGTCACGGATAACCTACCGAAGTCGACAGTCGTGTACTTTTACGTGACAGAAGGGGTACGCCGCATCACAGACGCGTGAAACTAACGTGTGACTCTAACGTCGTCGCACCACAGACGCGTGAAACTAACGTGTGACTCTAACGTCGTCGCACCACAGACGCGTGACACCGACGTGTGACTCCAACGTCGCACCATAATAAATGAATATACACACACATATATATATATATATATATATATATATATTTTTTTTTTTTTTTTTTTTCACTTTCTACTGGATATGAGGACTATGTAAATTATATCCTACACCATCAAAGTCACAACTTTTTGCACAATAATTACCAACAACTTTAAAGTTGAACAGATAAATTCATTAATTGTAATCTATAAACATAATATTCTGGACTGTGTCATTCTGAGTTTTTACTTTTGAAGGTGGTAATAATTTTAATTAACACAGTTGACAATATGAAACTATTCACGAAATTGTTTACAGGAGAAGGTGACAAGAAAGTATTTTAATAGCCTATTATTTTCAAGAAATCAACAATGAAAAAATATAAGACATGGAAATAGTCTTTTAGTCACAAAATGCAAAACAATGTAGGTTCATGTTCAAATGTTCAAAACTAGGGCTGTCAGTGTCGACTATTTTATTTATGTATTTTTTGGTCATAAAGATAGATCTGAAGTGAACAATTGCCTTTAGTATGACTTAAAAATACATATTACAAATGAGGCAATATAATTGGTTCAAATAAAGTATTAAAAGTAATTATATTGTTTTATTTAACAACACTATTACATGAAGAAATATATAAACACTGAACTTATGTATATTATGTATTATAACAAATGCCAACAGAGGGCGCAAGAGGCCTGACGATAATTGTTACACTTTACATCAAGAGCAAACCATTGTTTATCTAGTGTTTGATTGCACTTAATCTGTAATTTTTTGCTATAGCCAACAGTTTCATTTTGAAACCTTAAACATCTATTTGCATTCTTAGAAATATATTGGTTAATTTTTTGTGTTGTTAACGTGTTTTTAAGTTACTAAATAAGTTCAACAGCACAAGTCCATATTCCAAAATGCACGTTATTGTGAGAAAAGTACCAAAGCATAAAATAAAATAATACAAGGAATGTCCATTTTTGCCACAAACTCAACTCTGTTGAACATAATAGTTACCAATGGGTTAAATGTATAAGGATCTATTGTCCCACAACCGTATTTCTTTTTCATTCTTATTTGGAAAATAAAAAATACAAGACTTATGGAAGACTTTTACACGTCACTCAAAAAAAAAAAAAAAAAAAAAAGGGATTTCCTCAGATAAACACAATGGCTCATTTCAGATAAATTTTATAAACTGTCTGGTTTTACCCGAGTCAGTGATTCCTTACAGGCATTTTTATTCACATTGGCACCTAATGAATTGTATATATTTGATCCATTAATTTATATACTGTAAAAAAATTATATTTATTATCATGTTTAATTTTAAATCAATAGTTATTAAGTTATACTCATTTAAACTATATTTTATTGTGGGCTCAAAAGTGTACTATGAAGACTTGAAAAAAACTCAAAATAGACAATGTCGTCAAACATTATTTATTATTTCAACATGAACAAATTATATATATATATATATATATATATATATATATATATATTATTAAGTGATCAGCATGAAAGGGCTATTAGGCTAGTCCAAAATGTGGGGACTGCACAATTCCTAAAGCCATATATTGGCTGAAGCTATCGTACGAGGCATGAATTGGTAGCCTCAGTATCAAGGCGCATGTGTTGGCCTCTGGGTACAGTCTTTGCAAACCATTGACTGGAGTATGTAGAAAGTCAAGAGTGGGTTGTTGGTCAAACCCCAGGGCAGGAATTCTGTCTGTCCCTGTGGCAAACATCAGGAGTAGTTCAAAAGTGATCTGAACTTCAGCTCCTTCAGACAGCACAGCATCTCCGCCTGAAATGTAAAAGGGAGGGGGGATTAAGACATTTAAATCTACAAAGTCTGCATTAAATGAAGCTACGCAGGGCCCATTCTTCTCTATTGTGATCTCTCTCTATATATATATATATATATATATATATGGTGTGTCCCAGTTCACCTACTTATACTCAGCCCTACATGTATGTACTCTTTTTGTGAAGAAAAAGTGCATACTTGCATTATTTGCGTGTAGCAAAACAGTAGAATGGCTTTGGGACATATTGTCATGTCATTAAATTGTTTTTTACAGAAGCTATGCCGCTTAGTTACGACCATATTGTCACCATAAACTGGTCTGTCAATCATCTTTAGGTAACGTCCTCTACATTTAATAAAACTGAACATATAATTTAATATAAAATAAAATAACACATCTCAGACAATGCACGGTCCCAAATTTAGGTTGCGCTTGAATGATCAGTATACACAGAATTGCAATATTTCAAGATACCTGTCTTGGTGAATATTCATGCAAACATAGTTGGTTATGTATTGTGCAAATATTTGAGAAAAAACATTTGATATGTAACATTACATTATATCTGTGCATATGATCATAACAAACTGCTGTCTGTAATTAATGTGCATTAAATAACATAAATGAGGCAATTATTGATTTTGGCAATTATTGATTTTTGCTTCTATTTTGAAATGAAGTGTAAAACAAAGCACTGTTTTTTTCATTTGTTTCTTATAATTATTGTACTGTTTGTTGTATTTAATAAAAACATACAATAACAAAAGGCTATTGTGATTATCAATATAGCAATTAATTTGAATATGAATGGGAGGAAAATCAAAAATATATAACTAGAAATAAACTTTAAAAAAATCCAAAAATATAGATGAATCCAGGTATAAGTTAACACATCTCACTGCCTTAGCAGCTATCAACAACAGTCACTTAAAATACATAAATTATGTCAATACAATATTAACATTTAACATTATTTGATATTTTAAATATATATATTTCATCCACAGTCTGCTCTTATTCCCGACCTGCAGCTGAACCAGAAAATATGATGTAAATATTTTTCCACCATCAAATATTAGCGATTCATGCATTTCACACATTTATATATAAATCAATAATATAAAAAATTACTGCTTAGTGAATTAGATCAATGGATTTATTTCCATTCAAAGGGATAGAAACCAATTAAAAACAGTAGACTTAAACGATTCCTTATCCTATGGCGCCCTCTAGTGGGCAACGTTAATATAACAGCCTTCATCTTTTCTAATGGTTTGAGCAGGGGTTATAATACCAAAAATTCTATTATAATAGATGTATGAATTTCTGATGCTCCGGAGGAGAAAAACAAATTCTAAACCAGGGGTTCTCAACTGATCAGGGTTGGAGCTAAACAGACATCTATTATAATTGCCCTTCTTTTTGGTCATAAATTACCATGTTTTTCCTTTGTGGAAAAACAAAAACAAAAACTATATTTTGACAATAAATTGATAAAACATAAGCAAAACTTGGCCACTCAATATTTAATATTCAATAATTTTATTTCTTCAATTATAAAGTTTCAATTGTATTAATTTGAACAAGCACAACATTCAACCAAATATTCTAAAATATTTATTATTATTAATAATGTTATTTCAACATATCTCATTATTTCAAACTTAATTATGTGTGCGTATTATAGGCCTACAATATGTGCATTTGTCCGGTGACACGCGTACATTAATTTTTATTAATAAGTATAAGTCACTGTGTCTGCTGCAAATATGCAATTGACGATCACCATCTCCATAGTGAAGGCACCTAGAGAAATACATAAGCTATAATTAGATAATCAGAGAGTAGCCTATTTCTTTTCGTTTTGTTTAGACATTTCAAGCTGTCTATATATTTCTCATGTCTGAGGCATACACACTGAGTTTCGGTTGAACCCCTACTGTTAATTTATATTGAGATGCGCACCAGTTTATGTGCAATGCAAGTGAACGCGCGGGCGCCTCCAAGTCATGATTATATCGTCTGCTATATTTGCTTCTTATTTATTAAATCCAGGCAATTCGTTGATGGTAAAAATTATTAAAATTAAGTTACAAATTATACATAACGAAATTTACTTTAAAGAAAGGCGTTCTACAAAACAAAACTTAATGAAGTGGTCAAAATCATGTCTGACCCCGCATGTCTACCGATATATTTTGACTCATATCTTACTTATGCTGTTCACTTTTCAAAATTAACATAGATGTCAAAAAATAACATTATAATATTTGAACAAATATGAAACTAAATGCGCTTATTTAATGGCTACAACACATATAGTGTTTGGTATACAGACTCTGTATTTGTACAATTTGCTGCACATTCATTTAATTCTGAATTTTGCACACAAGTTGAAAGGCATTTGTTTGTGAATAATAAACATATCTGCAACATTTATCAATTTCACAGATAACTGTGCGTGCATTTATTAATCATTATGCTAAAAATCATAATAAAATATAGGCTATTACAAAAAAAAAAAATCAGATGAGCCCAGAATATGAACGCAAAGTGTTTAATTAGGCTACACGTTAAGCATTTTCCTCCCATAACTATTATACGGCTTAATGCAGATTAGAATGGCCCCTTATATGTCGAAATAACAACTTATTATGTCGAAATAAGGAGATATAATGTTGAAATAACTAATTAGTATGTCTAAATAAGGAGATATAATGTTGAAATAACGACTTAATATCTCGAAATAACAAGATAAGATTTCTTTTTCGTTTTTTCTTCACCATGCGGTTCAGGGCTTCCATAGAATAGTAGGCTAATATACAGCCTACAGCCTGAATATAATTGTTTCCAGAAAATATTTTTGCTTTGGTCTTTCTTGGGGGTGCTGAAGTCCCGCTAGCCCCTCCCTAGCGCCACCCATGATATCAAACATTGAATAAACTTATAGTTATTATGCACCAGGGGCCCTTTGGGAAATAAGTTAATAATTAAAAGCAATAGCCTATAGCAAGTAGGCCTACATCCACTAATGCAAACTTTTAAATGTTTTAAAGGCGACATAGCCTACATGGGGACGACGTGTGTATCAGGCGTCTTATGATGCGACGTACAGTATCAGGCGTCTTTTGATGCGACGTACAGTAGGGTGATATCAGCTAAATTGGGCCACTTTTTGGTAAATCGTTTGGGACAATAATACAATACAATATATGCCTTTTCCATGTGTTTTTATGATTAATAATGACTGTTTTTGATCATTTTGTGTTGAAATTATGTAATAAAATATAATTATTTAGGCCCTACAGTTCTTGAAACATCAGCTGTGCCAACTTTTTTTGAATGAGCAGTTTCAGGTAAAATGGGCCAGCTGTTCAGGTAAAATGGGCCAGCTGTTTCAGGTACAATGGGGAAGGGAAAATAGTAGGGAAATAGTCATTTATCATCAATTTTCATTTTAAAACACAATTGCTTATACAGCCACATAACATTTAAACTGTATTAAACAAACATTTTCATATGTGCCATTAAAAAATATATATATTTTGGGTGCAAACCCACATTATGTGCAATTTAAAAAGTCAATTTTGGAATAGCATACACTCACCTAAAGGATTATTAGGAACACCATACTAATACTGCCCTTTCGCCTTCAGAACTGCCTTAATTCTACGTGGCATTGATTCAACAAGGTGCTGAAAGCATTCTTTAGAAATGTTGGCCCATATTGATAGGATAGCATCTTGCAGTTGATGGAGATTTGTGGGATGCACATCCAGGGCACGAAGCTCCCGTTCCACCACATCCCAAAGATGCTCTATTGGGTTGAGATCTGGTGACTGTCGGGGCCATTTTAGTACAGTGAACTCATTGTCATGTTCAAGAAACCAATTTGAAATGATTCGAGCTTTGTGACATGGTGCATTATCCTGCTGGAAGTAGCCATCAGAGGATGGGTACATGGTGGCCATAAAGGGATGGACATGGTCCGAAACAATGCTCAGGTAGGCCATGGCATTTAAACGATGCCCAATTGGCACTAAGGGGCCTAAAGTGTGCCAAGAAAACATCCCCCACACCATTACACCACCACCAGCAGCCTGCACAGTGGTAACTGTGGTAAGGCATGATGGATCCATGTTCTCATTGTTTACGCCAAATTCTGACTCTACCATCTGAATGTCTCAACAGAAATCGAGACTCATCAGACAAGGCAACATTTTTCCAGTCTTCAACTGTCCAATTTTGGTGAGCTCTTGCAAATTGTAGCCTCTTTTTCCTATTTGTAGTGGAGATGAGTGGTACCCGGTGGGGTCTTCTGCTGTTGTAGCCCATCCGCCTCAAGGTTGTGCGTGTTGTGGCTTCACAAATGCTTTGCTGCATACCTCGGTTGTAACGAGTGGTTATTTCAGTCAAAGTTGCTCTTCTATCAGCTTGAATCAGTCGGCCCATTCTCCTCTGACCTCTGGCATCAACAAGGCATTTCCGCTCACAGGACTGCCGCATACTGGATTTTTTTCCCTTTTCACACCGTTCTTTGTAAACCCTAGAAATGGTTGTGCGTGAAAATCCCAGTAACTGAGCAGATTGTGAAATACTCAGACCGGCCCGTCTGGCACCAACAACCATGCCACGCTCAAAATTACTTAAATCACCTTTCTTTCCCATTCTGACATTCAGTTTGGAGTTCAGGAGATTGTCTTGACCAGGACCACACCCCTAAATGCATTGAAGCAACTGCCATGTGATTGGTTGATTAGATAATTGTATTAATGAGAAATTGAACAGGTGTTCCTAATAATCCTTTAGGTGAGTGATATCAGTAAACTGATGTGTGTGTATGTATGTACAACACATTTAGAATGAAATGTGCACATTTCAAATTTGACACACACACACACGTCTGGTCCGCTATCTTTGTGGGAAATCTCCATAGGCATAATGATTTTATACAGTACAAACTGTATATTCTCTCCCCTTACACTAACCCTACCCCTAAAACTACTCATCACAGTAAACTTTCTGCATTTTTACATTTTCAAAAAACATCACTTAGTATGATTTATACGCTGGTTTCCTCATGGGGACCAAAACATTTCCCCACAAGGACAAGGATTTCAGATATTGCTATCTTTGAGGGGACATTTTGTCCCCATAATGTAGAGTTTATCAGACACACACACACACACACACACACACGTGTATGTGTGTTTGTGAGTGACACAGATGATGGCCCATTTTAGCTGAAACCATGTGGCCCATTTTACCTCAGTGGGTTAAGGTAAATTGGGCCACCAATAAAAACATAATTATTAAAAAAAATATGTTCATTTACCAAACTAACAACATTATTTCTGATTGATGCCATCAAGACGGATATTATGGATAGTTTTTTTATGTGCATGGTTGTTTTTTTATAGATTTATCATTCTTATAATAGTTTAGTCAGATTTGGTATGCCAGGCTACTTACCATGCAACTTTCTGGTGTAGTCTTGATTTGAATTATTCCCCCGCCCACCATAGCAACCATAAACCAATCAAATCACCTGTTACTTGTCAAGCACAGTTATGACAACAGTTTGAAATCCTTTGCAGTCATTGGCTTTAAATTCCAGAGGGGCTGGGACCCCCAAACCTTAAATGGCCCATTTTACCTGATGGCCCATTTTACCTGATATCACCCTATCAGGCGTCTTATGATGCGACGTACAGTATCAGGCGTCTTATGATGCGACGTACAGAGGGACGACATGTTTATCAGGCGTCTTATGATGCGACGTACAGAGATACGACGTGTGTATCTGGCGTCTTATGATGCGACGTGACTAGTTCAGACGTCTGATTTATTTATGGATTTCTCACATACGCCGTCGCCACGTCGCCGTAAGGTATACGTTCCAACTGTGACATCGCCGTGACGTCGCCGCCGGTCTGTCGTCTGCCGTCTCTATCAATCCCTTTCAAAAAATGACACGGACTGACGGCGACGAAAGGGTAGACTGCTCCTTCACCTTCTTCAGGGAAGTCTTAGAAAATACATTATCCACTCGTCATAGGTGGGTAACTGGTGCTGGTGCGTGATCCCGTAGAAGTCCCAGTGCAGTGCTCGGTGGTCCAGTGTAGTGCTCGGTGATCCAGTAGGCTACAGGTGAATAATCCAAAGACGAAGACACAGGGAATCCACAATCCACACACGAAGACAGGAACAGGAAACACACCGGGAAACCACAACGATCTGACAACATGAGACACAGTTACTGAACTTATAAAGGGACAAACGGATTGAAACCAGCTGGCGCTGCTGATCAGCAGTGATCAGTGACCACGCCCACAGACACACACAACAACGCACGCGAGACGAGAGAGAGACAGTGAATTCATGAACCGTGACACTAATGAAGGCCCCCTCTGCCCTCCTTTTATAAATATCATCTAATTGGCTTTGAAGTGTGAATAACTCAAGGTATTCATTATCCGACAAATTTGGAGGAGATTTATGAGTAAAAGCCGTAATTTTAGAAATGATCGTCTCCTCTTCAAGTTTTTTAGCTTTAGATAATGAACTGCCAAATTTTCTAAGAAATGTACAAGCTTCAAATTTAAATAACTCCCAATTAGTGCAATAGTTATTACTAATCTTAGCTATATTCCAATATTGTGCAATCAGACTGCGAATTGTCATCTTTACAAAGTCATGTTCCAATAATGACTTATTGAGCTTCCAATAAGAGTTATGGTAGTTGTTGGAGGAAGGAGAGGAATGTAAAGAAATATTGATAGACACTGCCTTATGATCAGTTAATGGCGTGGGAAGAATATTAACAGAGATATCTTCTTTATGTAAATTGCATGGAGATTGCCAAGCGTACTGTGCAGGCTCACACTGAGCTTGATGACGTAGATGTGACGTGAGCAACCTGACTGACAGTGCCTCTACTAGCTGTGCCAAGAGGAATCTGAAATCCTCAAAACGTTGTTGAAAATATTTTTGTCCCATTGCTTTTATGGACTCTCTATGGGCTTCTCCCTTGACTTTATCGGACTTTATGCCTCCTCCTCCCCCCAATTGCCTCATAGACAGTAAAGGATTGCCTGTGAGCTTCTCCTACTGTCTGTACGGTAATTTCTGTACTGTGCGACAGAGTCGCGTGTTATGACGCAATCGTTAGCCTATTTTTACAAAAACTGCTTCTACGGGTCAATAACGTAAGATACAAGGTAATGGAGCCCTTTATACATTGTCGTGTTTCTTTAGAAATAAACAATGGACAAATGGAGTTTTTAAACGCCTCAGATGTAAAGTTATGGGAGTCAATGGGATGCTAACAGCAGGTGAAGGCTTGTTAGCCAATGGCGGCGCCCTGGCAGACTTCAGTTTCCGGCTGGTGGATTACACCCTTGAATTTTCTCCATTGAAATCAATGGGGTCGCTGTGTCCATTTCTATACTGTCTATGCTAATCACCTGCATTTGCGCTCACTATCGACAAACCAATCAAATTTGTTCAAAACTTTTTTTTTTAAATCAGTCCAAACACATTTAAATTTTATTCAGGAGTTATTGTATATACAAAACTATAACTTTTTATGACAGTAGTTTATTTTTAAAAAAATGTGCACAATTTTTCCCCCCAGTTTTTTCCCCTCCCATCCTGTAGCCTATCGCACCAATTACAATTTAGGGTTCTTTATAACTACTTTTTTTGTTTCAAATTACAGATGGGAGAAAGAAAGCTTTTTAAAGCTTCGAATCAATTGAACCAATAGCTTTGCAAAATGATTCACTGTTTCGTGTTTGAAACGCCACACGCTGGCGACCTCTGCTGGTCACAACAGTGTAATGCAACAACACCCGGGCCAAACATGCATAAAAACACCTTTTACAAACCTACAGCAAATGCTTTACTGAAAGTAAAATCTGTCAAATGCAATAAACTAATAATCTAATAAGATTAAATATCAAGTGTCTGTATAATATTTTCTTTCATCAATTTTCAGGGCTTTGTTTGTTCCATGGAGGGATCATCTTTAACAGGCCAACATAGACTACTATTACTCCAAATGTCTTATTAAAACGTCCACAAATGTATAAAACTGATCAAAAGATCAGGCAAAACACTGCGTGTAAAACCAGAGCCGTTGAAAAACATCTTATTGATATGAAGAACATATTCATATCAATGAAATTAAAGAACATTCGAATCACATATTATAGAAAAGAAAAAGAGAGAGAAAAACAACATAATAGAAAAGAGGTATACATATATAATTAAACTAAAAAAGAGGAATTAAATTATTTGAAAATGTCCATCGTTCTGGTTGCTTTGCGGTTTGAGAGTCCTTTCAGTGTTTCAAAATAAATCTTCATGTCAGATCGCCCCCAGTGGTGAACTATTGCAATTTCGAAACAGTGACGTATGACTCTTTTACTGAAATCACGTGACTTTGACGGTTGATACGCGCTCCGATCCACGGATTCGAAACAAAAGATTCGAAGATTCAAAAAGGTTTCGAAGCTTCATACGCACAACCGGCACATCCGGGAACTTAACTGTCAACTTTGTCCCATAGACAGTATAAGAAGCTTTGTCCACGTCCCCTTTTGGGGGAAAACAAACTAGACTTCCCATAGACTTCAATCAAAGAGTATAGAAGCACAAGAGGCGAAACTCCGATGCTTTTCTGGTAACAGCCACTAGGTGGCGCTTCGGTAGCGCGGCCGCCATTTTGGGGTGAAGATTCCAACAGATAACAGCAGTTAACGTTACACAGAAACAGACAGAATGACAACGAAGTCGAAGTGGAGTAAAAGAACGCAGTGTTCGGCAATAAACTGCAAAAACTATCAGTGTGACAGTACAAATCTTGCCTTTCATCGGTTTCCCAAAGACCCTGACAGGTAAATTTAGCCTATAGTAGCATATAGTATGCACCTGCTAACTTTAACGGTTTTCTTTAGTCTATAACGTTACGTTAGAAAATTTGATTCCTTATAGGAACTGCATGTCCTAGACATCGAAACTATAATAATGATTTATATGGATATGCCACAAAGTGAAAATGAGCTTATTACATTTATTTGCTAAATTAATTTATTTCATTGTTATTTGTTTGTATGTAACGTTATGTGTAATTACCTCCTGGGAAACGGTCTAACGTTATGAACTCGTGACACTTTATATTTACCTGTCACGCTTGACTAGTAATATAATTAATTAAATCCTTGAACTTTCCTGTCTCAAATTATGTGGGGAAAAACTTGGTTAAAGTAGCAACTTATTTTAACTGCTTTAACGTTAAAAGTTGTGTGATAAAATAATCACCTAATTATTTCAACCTAAAAATTGCCTCTGCACTTGGCTAAATATATGTAGCAGCTAACGTTAGTAGTCATCTTTATTCCTACAATGTCTATTTGAATGATAAAAGATGAGTAAACAAAAATAAAGCTTGAGACAAAAGCTTACCTTTTCCCTCTTGTTTTTGAACGAACGTAGGCCTATCCTGTATTTTCTTGTTCCTCTCAGCAGTGATTGTTCATTTAGTATTGAAATTGTCATGTACCCTAAAAGTTAAATTAATAAATACATTCATATTATACTGTCTTTTACAGGTGTGCCAGGTGGGTGCAGAATCTCAGGAATGCATCTTTGTTGGGGATAAGCTCTCAGCGGCTTAATCTCAACTACAGGGTGTGCAGTGCACATTTTCACGCTACCCAGTTCAAGAGACCATCTAATGTGTATGTATACTGAAAAAACATCACAATAAAATTGAAATATGAAATTGAATTCATAAAGATGCTTAATATTTGGGGACATCTATCTTTCTCATATCCTTGTAGCCATGCGGGTTTGAAATGGGATGCAGTGCCCACAATGATTGATGCCCCTAACCCACCACCCCAATTGGACTTGGAGTTAAGGAGAAAGCCACCAAAGCTACGTCAGGAGTTACCACCAAAGAAACGTAAGATAATTATAGGTAAATATAGGTATAAATACAGGGATACTTTGAGATGCCAGTAAAATTGTATCCATTTTAGAGTGAAAGCTCAGTTGCTCCAGATTTGTCTATCATATTATCCATTTTAGAGTGGTAGTCTTAAGGCGCTTTTCCATTACCAGTACCAGCTCAACTCGGCTCGGCTCGACTCGCCTCGCCTCGCCTCGACTCGGCTCGCTTTTCGCTCCGTTTTCCATTGCAGATAGTACCTCCAGGATAGTACCTGGTCGTCATAGCGACGCTGCAGGAAACTGCCGTGAAGTAATCTTCTGCGCGAGCCGCGAGTCGCGACACAACCGCGACACACACTCCTCGTTTGACCACGGCGTATTCTTCCGAGTTGCCATAAAAATAGTAGTAATGGGGATCTCACGCAATCTGGCCAAACTATTTAAAAATAGCGGGGTTATTCAGGATACTCCGTCTGGCGCGTGCAATGATGACGCAGTGAATAGTGATGATTCTCTCTGACCAATCAGCAGCCTGCTGTGTTTACACGTCACATTTTAGTATCGCCTCAGCTCGCTTAGAACCTCGCCGGAGGTGGTACGAAAAAAAGTACCCGAAAGCAGGTACAGGTACAACTTTTACACAGTGGAAAACCAAACAAAGGCGAGTCGAGTCGAGTCGAGCCGAGCCGAGGCGAGCTGGTACTGTGTAGTGGAAAAGCGCCATTATTGTCTTAAAGGGATAGTTCACCCAAAAATGAAAATTAAGTCATTAATTACTCACCTTCATGCTGTACCAACCCCGTAAGACCTTCGTTCATCTTCGGAACACAAATGAAGATATTTTTGATTAAATCTGAGAGGTGGATCACTCCTCCATAGGCTTCTAAGGGATTGAAACTTGACGGCCCAGAAAGTCATTGAAGAAAATGTTTAAATATTTCATGTGCCTACAGTGGCTAGATCTTAAGTTTATCTAGCTACGAGAATACTTTTTGAGTGCAAAAAAAAAAAAAACTAAAATAGCGACTTTATTCAAGTATTTTCTTTGGGCCTGGAGATTTCACGTAGTCTAACTAGCGTCCCGAGATAACAGCAGAAAGACATATGGGAAATAATTAGCATAGCTGATGTTCATAATATTAATGCATTCGAACTGATTCAGAAGTAGTATAAAAGGTAAGCATTAAGTGATTGCTTGGTTAAAGAGATGCGTCTTTAATCTAGTTTTAAACTGGGACAGCGAGTCTGAGTCTCGAACAGTATCAGGAAGGCTATTCCAGAGTTTAGGAGCTAAATGTGAGAACGCCCTCCCTCCTTTAGTAGACTTAGATATCCTAGGAATGACCAGAAGCCTCGAATTTAGTGATCTTAAAGAGCGCGATTAATGACTTAATTTTCATTTTTGGGTGAACTATCCCTTTAAGGGAAAGTAAAACCTTGTTGTTTTGCTGTAGTGTGATTTTAGTTAATAATTTTCCATATTTGTGTTTGTTTTACAGGCAAAAAAAATGATATTGTTTACCTGTCAAATGCAGGCTCATCCACTGCAGACAGTGTTCAACAACCCACTGATTCAGAGACAGATATTAACTTACTTGATGCTTCTGAAGCAGGGCCTTCGATGCCACTGACACCACTGTTTCCACCAATGGCATTGCCAACAGGCCTCGAAGCTGCTGCCAAGGAACATGCCCTGAAGATGAAAATTAGGAGTCTGAAGATACAGGTGTGCAAACTGAAGACGAAAGTGAGGGAACTGAATCGGCTGAAGAAGACCTGGAAGGCTGGTGTTAACAAGGAGTCAGTGATGAAGCAGATGAAGAAGCTCTTACCAGCCAAAGCATATGCTTTTGTGAGTACACAGATACATATGTCTCAGCGGAAGGCTCATGGTTTTCGGTGGACCACTCAGGACAAAGCTTTCTTCTTGTCTCTGCTACATGCCAGTCCAAAGTGTTACAGGCTACTGTTTAAAGTGTTTTCAATGCCATCTGTCCGCACACTGCAGAAGCTTATGAAGTAATTTAAATTTCTTAAATTAAGCCATCAGTACATTTTGTTCACTTGGTAGATCTACAGTAAATGCTTTATTGTCTTGTATATGTTTTTTATATATATCATTTGTGGAATCCAATCATTAAATACACATTTGAGGTAGTTTTTTCTTGCTTTATTGAGTATTTCCATTTTATGCAACTTTACACATTTACTACTATTATTAATTACCAACTCCACTAGGCCTGAAATATAGAATTATGCATTAGAAACTACGAGCAAAGAAGAAATTATTTTTTCTAAGAAAAAAAAATCCACAATTAAGGCAACATGATTAAAACTTTACATAGGCCTATATGACAGTTTTGGTGACTTTGGATTGTTTGTTTTGCATCTGCATTTCCTTAGAGCTCTGACTGGTTTAATAATTATCATCATGAAGCTCTGGTAGCTCTGAGTAACTGGAGATATGTCCACCTGAAACAAGTATAGGCCTACAGGTCTTTATTTCCCAGATTATTCCCACAAACATCTCCTGATTTCTTTCATGGCATGATTAATTTTATTCAAATATAGAATTAATTCTGGAAAGATAGTTGTGATATGACGTGGCATAAGGGCAGACCTGCTAGTAGTTACACAATGTCCCTTAATCATGAGGATTATTTTTTCTTTATCTCAGCCAGGGCCTCAAAACCGTTCTTCATAAAGTCTATGGGTGACGTCACAGACGCTTTGTCCATAATTTTTACAGTATATGGTCAAGCCCTGATTATGTCTTTATATTTAGAGTATGAGTGCACTTTTCAGAGAATCCGATACTGTGTGGCGGTTTGTTTTCCCCTAAAAGTGGACGTGAACCTGTTCAGAGACATTCTATGACGCAGCGCCGGTTGTGCGTATGAAGTAGTGTTTCGGAAGCGCCCATAACTTTACTGTAGTTAAATTAATTTGTTTAAAGAACCACGTCTTGTACCGTGAAAAATGTGTACATTCATAATTAGCATCGGTCCTAATATGTCAAACATTACCTTATCAAAGCAGAAGAGTCGAGAGACTTGGATATGTTAATTAGCTATATAACTCCGTACCATGTGGTTTCATCCAATGTATCCTAATTTGTGTTAATTTAACTAATCATAATAATAAAAAACTGCCAACATTAATAAATGTACATTATTGTATGTATAGATATTCTTTTGAACTCTCCTGTCCAAGCAGCATTTTTTTGCGATATTATAAGAGATGACAATGCGCTTATCGCCCTCATCCGACCTTTTAGATGAATTAATTTAAGAATAGCCTAAATTACCTTCTCTCTCGTTTATTTAACTCTGAAACAGTATTCGACCAAGGCTTTTTCTCGTGCCTTTTCCCTCTTTAAAATTAGGTAGTATTGACGACAACAACAACAACAACAACAACAACAACAACGTAATCTCTAAACTGGCCAGTCGCTAAGGTGTATTGTTTTAATAAAGGTATTAGGCTTCGTGTATTATCTTGTAATCTGGTTTGAGTTCAAGTAAATGGAGTCGATTCCATTGAATCCTTGGATGGGAGTCTGGAATCGGAATCGAACACCACTACTGATCACGTGACCATGGTGTAGTGATGAAGACGAAGAGCAAGAGCGATGATGAGTCATCTCTCGACAATGCGAACGCGACTCTAAATGAAACCAGATATTGTTAGTAGGCTAAGGTTACGCTATTTTGCAGGAAAATCCACGGATCTCACGATGAACTGGTCTTTCGACACTCCCTCGCTGTCACAAGTAAGTAAAATATGTTTAAATCCGAGAGTAAGAATCTATTTAGATATAACGTTAACCTAAATTTGAGACTGTTGAAAACAAATAATATACTATGGCGTTTTAAAGTAATATTAAGAGAGCATTATTTATAAATCGGAGTTTAGACTTGCCTATTAAATTAATTTGTCGGCAGAATCCGTTTGTCAAACGGCAAAAGGGGGGAGGAGGAGGAGGAGGAGGAGGAGGAGGGGAGGGGAGTGACGACAACTGAACTGAAAAGAGCCGGCTCTTTTGACTCACAAACGGTTCTTTAATAAAAAAAAAAATTAACTCGCTCAAAGTCCACCGCACAACAGTGCAATGTGAAAATTCACATTTGTAATGGTCCATAACAACCCAAATACTTCCCTGCTTGCCTTGCACACCTAAAAGATACTGGATTGAATAGGATATAGTGCACTTAGGTGCTAGTACCATAGATGGCAGCAATGCAAAAATATCGCATCCCGGCTGCCGTAAAACCCCAAAGAAGAAGAGAAGAAGGGAGGGACCGCCATCCGCCATAGATGTTTACTTTTGTACAGTACAGTCTATGAGCGGACCTCAGCAGACAGTATAAATCAGTCTATGGTATAAATAAAAGTAGTCCGCGTTCACGCTGCCCGCAGCTGTTTTTATACGCGTCCAAACTGGAGTATAACCGAGCCTTAACATGGGTATATATGTGCAGAAGTGAACTGACTACAGGGTATAATAACGTTAACTTTAACTGAGCGATATTAGCGATTTTTTTTTGAATTGGAGGACTAACGTTACAGAATGAAAATCAAGTTGATCGATTATCTAACGTTACTCTCTATTTGTCTGGTAACTCCTGTAGCAGGTAGGTCGGAAGTTCGTTATTTAGCATAACGTTAGTAAATAAACGTGATGTGAGCATCAGTCATACTTGCTTACATCGTATATTGACAGTACACATGTTTTATTTTAGGTCCATATTGTATTGCTGGGATCAACTCTCAGGTGGTGGAAAGAGGAGAGAACATCACCTTCCCAATACATCACGACAGCAAACTGGGAGAAGAGTACGATGTCACCGTTAATTTTAATAACACTTCAATCGCTCAGCTGATTTGCCGTAATGTCACCTGTGAGCTGGAATCTGGAAGTCGGATAGTTTATGATCATGGCACCCTGACCATAATGAACTCCAGCAGATTTGACGAGGGGAATTACACGATTCACCACAAAGGCCGTATCAACAAGAACGAATGTTTTAATGTCACGGTTAAAGATGATGGTAAGTATATCACATCACAATAATATTAATATTTTTCTAAAGTCATTTCAGTTGAAGTGGGGCTATTAAATGGATTGTACTGTGTTCAACATGTGTTTACTGTCAATTAGCATCATATCTATGAAAGCATATTACCTCAAACATTCGTTTATTACAGCAACGTGTGTTGAATGAGTGAATCCACACACAGATAAACTGATGGATATGTCTAGTAGAGTACAAGACACACCTTAGGAAATTTGTGCTTTTCTCTACTACCATAGTGTATGAGTGTATGTCAAGCCGTTTGAACAGTTCATCTTTAAAACCTACTAGTATCTATTTTAATGCTACTAGCAAACTGTACATGCACGCAATGGTATTGTCACATTTTTCTTACTGTAGTACAACCTGGTCTCAGACAAATGGTGCATCAATGCAACCACTTAAGAGTCTGTATAAACAAGCATTGAAAGTAATGGATAAAAAACCTAATTCTCATCATTATTGTAATATTGTTAAAAAGCATAACTTGTTGACTTTTGAAAATTTCCTGTTTATGTCTAATGTTGGTTTAGTATATAAGATCATTCATGACTTAGCACCACAATCTCTCAAGCAATATGTAACAATAAGCAGACCAGGCTCAAGGTTAACAAGAGCTTCCAGAGGGGACTGTTGTGTTAAGTTTCGGTCTACGACTTTTGGACAAAACTGCTTTTCAGTAAAGGCAGCAGGCATGTGGAATTCTTTACCACTGAGTGTCAGAGAATGCAGTACATTAAATATTTTTAAAGATAGTGTGAAAATATGGTTGAAGGACAATCAGGCTTGTAGTCAGGCCATCCTTAAAAATATTTTGGTTTGCAGTAACAGCAAAAAAAAAAAAAAAAGGGGTCGGTAGGTAGGCCTATATTTTTTTTTCAAGATTCAATGTAAAATAAAAATGTAAAATTTTGCTCATGGTATGAATTTAAACAAATTTGCATATCGTGACGTCACTGACTGTGTCTTCAAACAGTGCCTTCTGGCGCACCTTTGCAAACCTCATTCTGATGCAGGTTATATAGATATGTCAAAAACATTTTTATTACATTAATTCCAGCTGCATTTATTTGATTTTTTTGTGGCAAAATCAAGAAAAAAAGAACACTAGAGTTCAATGAAAGTGGATTTTCAGAGGTAAACAAATAAATTAAAATGACTTTAGAATTCACAAAATAACAGTTAATTAGATTAACATGCAATGTAATACCTATGAGAAAACATGTTAATGTGTTACATTTAGGATGTTTACATTCATAAAACATAATTTCAATTGTGTTACTAGTTTACTAGGTTACTGTTTTACTTGCATCCACTGCTAGGTGTCAATGCAACCTACAAATCAGAGACCAGTTACGCTGCTTTCGGTTGTCACTTTTGTGAAAAAAATCCTGTTTGTTTTTTGAGACAAGTGTTCATTTAAATCGATTGTAAAATCAAGTTTTCATGTCTAAAGACGTTTCCATTTTCAACGCCACATATAGGCAAATCCACGGACAACTATGTTAAAATTAACTTAACTAACAGGCATTAGGACGAACGTAAAGAGAGCGCGTGAGACGCGCACAAGTCAGCAATATTTCTGATGATTTATTGGCGTGAAGTTTCGTGCACAATGACAAACAGGACTACGAAATTCTCGAAAAACAACACCCGCTGCCATCATTACCAAGCGCGAACCATTGATAGTGAATGAAACGAAGCGAACGTGTCGTATACCATGGTGTAAACATATAGCCCTATTCGCACGGGATTAGTACTATCTGGGGACCTCGTGTGATTTTTAAATTACCCCCCCACATCTGAATTTCGTGTGGCGCATTCGCACGGGATAGCCGAGGCCTGTGATTATGCAACGCATTCTCATCCCAAGGCGTAATATTCTGACACTTTGACAAAGCGTCTATATCGAACGCGCATGGAACCCTTTAGCGTCAATATAACACGCAGAGAGATGGGTAGGTTTAGGTATGGTGTAGGGTTAGGGTTAGACCGCTAGGAGGCGCCTTCTGACCCATATATTTCGGCGTCTCATATTGACGCTAAAGGGTACCATCCGCGTTCGATATAGACGCTTTGGCAAAAGCGTCATTATATTACGCCTTGGGATGAGAACGGGCTGGATTATCCTCAAATTTACTGACTTATCTCCCGGATATGACGGCGAGGCTATTGCTTGGAAATGTCTTGCCGTTATTATTGGTCTATCTGTATGATATCATGAACAGAAGAATGTTCTTTACCGCATGCTGCTATATGTCATTCATTCATCTCCATCTAATCATTATTTTTGCTTTTGCTCTTCTGATGATTTTCAGCTTTCTCTTTCAGAAAATTGTATAGCTGTAGGCTATGGTGTATAGCGATATGACCCAGCACCCAAAATACTATCAAAACACTCCAGCGCAGCCTCATTCTTCGCGAAAAATGGATAAAAAGGCGCGCATGAAACAAAAACCTTAAAAAAATTATATTCTATCCGCCAAATCACAGAGATGCCGATTCGCACGGGACTAATATTATCACTGGACATCGGTGTTCAGCGAAATATGGTAGGTCGTTTGCGGGGGAATTTTTACTTTACAAATTACAGACATGGCCGATTCGCACGGGATTAAGATCACAGACAACCTCCGCAATTATTACAAATGACTAGAGGTCCCCATATAGTACTAATCCCGTGCGAATAGGGCTATAGACGCCGCGGGTTTATATCTAAAATAAAGAACGTAGCTTATGTAGGCTTTTTATATTCACAATACTTACTAAAATATGATTAATATTATATTATTGCATTTGTATTAGTTGTTTGAAGAGTAAAAAAACAAAATTGGTCGGTCTTAACGCAAGTTTACAACCGGCAAGTCGGTCGGACAAAAGCCCCTCTACGGAAAGCCTGGCCACTCCCTATTAAGTCCTATTGTATCGAATTTTGGTTGTAGTTCCACCAGAGTTCCACTGGGGAAGATCATCCGAGTGCAGAATGAATGGGAGTCTATGGAGCTAGAGGCTAAATTTGTCTCTTTCACCCGATTGCCGTTGAGAAATCTCAGATTTGAATGTAGGTTTTGCAAGTTCAACATGGGTTATAGGTCGAAAGTTGAATGAACGAGTACTTATGTCCTTTCGATTTCTTACAGGATGAGTTGTTGTTGCCCATAACACGCTAGCATTCTGCTGATGGATGCTGATTGTATGACGTCATTGACCTTTTAAAATACTTTTTAAAGCAAATAAGTGACTCTAAAAAATCTAACACCCAGCAATCTGTCATTTCTTTGCATCTCCTTTCGAAAACAACATTCAAATTACTAGACAAAAAATTATATCCTGAGAAAAGTGGATTTTGAGGGGTATAGCTCCATAGACCTCCATTCATTCTGCACTCGTCCTGTGAGCGCCCTCCTGTGGAGCCAGAGTGGAACTGCAACCAGTTCAGAACCCGGAAGTTACTGAGAGTGGGTGTTCTCTTATATTAGACATTCTCTGGTCGGACTAAAAGGGGAAAAAAATAAATAATTGGGTCGGTCCTAAATTGACAGGGTCGGTCGGGTTACGGCAAACAAGAATATTTTTAAGGATGGCCTCATTGAACTATGAGACATTGAATGTGGTCAGTATGTTTTTACTGTGTGTATGGTAAAATTCTTGTAATAATAGTTTGTTTATTTTTGTATTTGTATTTTTTTATGTTGGTTATAATGGTTTTATTGTAATATTTTGCACACTTTTGGCACCTGCCCAGGGACTGCAGATGGGAATTAGCTTTTAGCTAAATCTGGTACAGTACATTTATTGTACATTGTCCCTGTTAAATAAATAAATAAAAAATTTAAAAAATGTATATACAAGAAGTCTATTCCATTAAGTACTGGTACCTATTCATTAGCTACCAGTGCTTATTATTTAGGTACTAGTAACTTTCTAAAGATACTAGTACTTATTCATTATATACTAGTTCTTATTTATTTATTAGATACTAGTACTTATTTCAATAGTGTATAATATTTAATTATACTTGTTAAGGAAAAGTAGAACTAGTGCTTATTTTTTAGTTGCTAGGAACATTTTAGATCAAAGATATCCTTAACTTAATAGATACTAGTACTATTTAAATAATCAGTATGCAAATAATATGTAATATTATTATAAATGATATGTTGAATATTAATGAACCAACAACATATCAAAGAGAGATGACACAGGAATCGGACTGAATTGAACAAGTCTGGTTATTCTTTAGGTACTAGTACCTTTTTAAAAGATACTAGTCGTTATTCATTAGTTACTAGTTCTTATTTTTCTTAACAAGTATAATTAAATACTAGACACTATTGGAATAAGTACTAGTATCTAATGAGTTAGTACTAGTATCTTTAGTTCTGTTTAGAAACTTTTTTGATCCACTTCAAATGTTCAAGTTCAAGTTTATTTCGAGCAAAATAAAATAATATATACATATATATTAACACACACACCAAAAAAATAAATAAATATATATATATATAAAAAATAAATAAATAAATAACATAGCAAAGCTTATCTCCCATAGGCTATACATAAATATAAACATATACACATATACACACACAGTATTTACACAACAGTTGCTCGAAAGGGAGTGGAAAGAAGTATAACTTATTTACTCCCACCCCCAATTCCTTCACATATATTACCCCATATAGCCGCTGCCATTAACAGTTAAATTTATAATAATTTATTTGTTTTGATAATATTTCTTTGATATTGTAGTTTCTTACAATTACATTATTCAATCTCAGTAATCACTATAATGCTATATGATAATCCTCATTATCGCAAACATTCAATGTGTCCCGATATCTACAATAATCACATAAAAAAATTAAATATAACCATATCTTAACATATTGTTTAAACATAGTTTTACAATATCAATAATATCAATAATAAATAATAATAATCATTATCATTATTTACTCAGCTACGTATACATATCCCACTTGTGTCATCATTTACAATATCAAGATAAATATTAGGAACCGTTCATAGTCATAAATTCTTCTGTTTATCCATGACTGTTTATCCCCCCCCATCACCAGCACAAGAGCACCCAGATCCCTCACTCATCCTCATATTTTGTCCACACCATTTCTTTAAATTTCAATTTGAATTGGTGAATATTTGGGCATTGCTTGAACTGTATCCCCAAACCATTCCAAAGTCTGACACCACACACAGACACACACAAGCTTTTTCTGGTGGTTCTCACCGCCTGGACTTTAAAGTTTTCACGTTCCCTCAGGTTATAGCCCCCCTCTCTTCCTAAAAAGAACTTTTGAATATTACCCGGCAGATAATTTTTATTGGCTTTATACAAGAATTGAACAGTATAAAAATCAACTAGATCAAAAAGTTAAAAAATTTTAGATTTCAAAAATAATATGTTTGTATGATCAAAATATCCCACCTTGTGTATGATTCTAACGGCTCGTTTTTGGAGTAAGAAGAGGGTGTGTAGTGAACTTTTATAATTATTGCCCCAAATTTCTATACAATAAGTTAAATAGGGCAGAACCAGTGAACAATACAATATATATAGTGCATTATAATCCAAGACATACTTAACTTTATTAATTATATAAATACTTTTAGATATTTTGCCCTGTATGTATCTGATGTGTGGTTTCCAGCTTAATTTACTATCAATAGTTATTCCCAAGAATTTAATTTCTGACACTATTTCTAATGCAACACCATCAATACTTAATAATATTTCTGCGTTTTCTTTATAATTACCAAACATCATTACCTTCGTTTTATTTAAATTCAAAGATAATTTATTAATATCCATTCACATTTTTAATTTAGCTAATTCTTCATTTACAATCTTTATAAGTGTATTATAATTATCACAAGAAAAAAATATATTAGTATCATCAGCAAATAAAATAAATTTCAGTAATTTAGATACACAAAATATATGTAATTTATATATAAATTAAATAATTTAGGGCCTAATACTGATCCTTGAGGGACCCCACAAACAATGCCCAGACACTGTGACGTAAACTCGCCCAACTTCACAAACTGTTGTCTTTCCGTTAAATAACTTTTGATCCAGTTCGAAGCCACCCCCCTAATGCCATATTTTTCCAATTTAGTGAGTAAAATTGAGTGATTCAGTGTATCAAAAGCCTTCTTTAGATCAATAAATATTCCCACTGCATAATTTTTTTTGTCTAGGGTCTTCGTAATTTCTTCCACAGCTTCAATTAAGGCCATTGATGTGGACCTCTTTGCTCTAAAGCCATACTGACCTTCATTTATTATATCATGCTTGTCTATACATTTTTAATCTATCATTAAACAGTTTCTCTAAGATTTTTTGAAAACTGAGGTAGCAGGGAGACAGGTCTATAGTTTGTAAAGATGTGCTTATTTCCATTTTTATATAATGGTATTATTTTTGCAATTTCCATTTTATGTGGAAATATTCCCGTCTGAAATGATACATTGCATATGTATGTTAGCGGTTTTGAAATACTATTTATTACTTTTTTAATTATTGTCATATCTATATCATGACAATCAGTAGATGTTTTATTTTTACATTTATTAACAATAGCTATAAGCTCTGTCTCACTCACATCAGAGAGAAAGATGGTCTTTGCATTACTTTCTATAATTGACTCATTTAATATATCACTTTCACACTCAGGAATTATTGTTGCTAAATCTGGTCCAACATTTACAAAAAACTCATTGAAACTATTTACTATGTTATGCATATTAAAGTTTTAAATATTCTTATCAATAAAGTAATCTGGATATGAATTCTTAATTGTTTTATCCTTAATTATACTATTTAATATACCCCATACCCCTTTAATATTATTTTTATTTTCATTTAATACATTTTTATAGTATAATTTCTTACTAGATCTTATTATATTGATCAATTTATTTTTATATGTTTTATATCTGTTTTCACATTCTTTTATCCTTAATTTAATAAATTGTCTGTATAAAGTATTTTTCTTTTTGCAAGCATTTTGTAAACCCTTAGTTAACCAGGGACATTTTGTCAATTTATTCTTGTAGTTGTATTGTCGAATGGGACAGTTTTTGTTGTATAATATGCTAAATATTTCTAGAAAACTATTGTACGCTCTATTCACATCTTTCTCTCTGTATACAGTGTTCCAGTCTTGTTCCATTAGATCATAATTGAGTGAATTTATTGCTTCTTCCGTCTTTATACGTTTAAAGATAGATTTTGGGGGAGCTTTATCATCTTTTTTATAATTGTCATCATACAGTGTGAAGACTGGCAGATGGTCAGTTATGTCACACATCATTAGGCCACTGACCGTAGTATGTTTAATATTGTTTGTAAAAATATTATCAATGAGTGTGGCACTATGCGAAGTAATTCTACTGGGTCTAGTGATGATTGGGTATAAGCTCATACTGTACATCCTATTCACAAATTCATCTGTTATTTTATGTTTATTTGGATTTATCAAATCTATATTGTAATCTCCACAGATGAATAGTGTTTTGTTATTTGCTATAGAAAACATTTTTTCCATCCAGTCAATAAATAACTCCATACTTGAACCCGGTGACCTATATATACAACTTATAATAATATTTGTTTTCTTTTCATTATGAATTTCAATCGTAATACAGTCTAATATATCATTTATTGTTAATGTCATCTTGTCAATTATTTTAAAGGGTACCTATTATGGCATTTAAAATGTTCCTAATATTGTTCTGGGAGTCCCTAACAACAGTTTTACAAGCATGAAATGACAAAAAACACTTTTGTTGTCTTATAATATGCATTTATTTTTACCTGATTTGCTCACCGACTCCCATATGAATCGTTTAGCGAGTCATTTTTCCAAACCCCGCCTTTGCGTGACGCTAATCTGCGGTGATATGTTAGCTACCATAGCCCAAAGGAGTGACACCGAGCCGACGGGGTGTCATTGGTTGTTGCTATAAATCTTACCCAGATACAATAGTGCTATTTTCTGATTGGCTAACAACACCAGACGAACAACACCAGAGGAGACGCGCTTGATTCCTGCCGGTTCCACAGTTAGAGCGGCGCGGCCAGAGTTTTGGGCGCTGCGGCATATTAAATATATTACAAATAGTTTTTCAGCGTGAGAAATACAATGTGTGGCGGGAGAGCGTGACAAAAGACCGAAATGAGTGACTGTCACGCTCAATGCGTGACACTTGAGAGCCCTGCACATATTTCAATACAATTGACATTGAAGACCTAGAAGCTGCGCTGTGCGTTCACAACACACAAAATAATTATTGAGCATGCTACATAAAACATAAAAGCAACAAATTTATAATATTAATAATACTTACAGGTTGTGATTCGGAGGAGGAAGCTGATCCAAATAAACTCGGTACTGAGCCTTCCTTCAATATCAGCCGGCTCGCGAATCCATATTTGAAAGCATTTATGTTTGTGAAGCAATCATCTTCAAAATGACGCGAACACAGCAATAACTTCGGACTATACATCTGTGGTATAGTTGCATATATGAACTGTAGCCACTGATTCTTCAAATGCTCGTCTCTGGGCAGATGAAAAAATGTCGCTTTTGCGTCGCACTTCAGAACACAGCGTCTCGTCGCCATGATGTTTTCAAGTTTCCCAGCGCAATGAGTGGGCGTATCTTATTCAAATAACTTGTACAAGTGACGTCATAAATTTAGAGAAAATGCATCGTTCGTCAAACGATTCATATCAGCGACTCAGAGTCGACTCTTACTTTTGAGAGACAATAACTTTGTATACGGTGAACTTTCATGTTTAAAACTTTGCAGGATGTTTTCGTTCACTTAGATCTATGTTACACACTACATGAAGGGCAATTTTCAAAAATCCATAATAGGTACCCTTTAAACTTAAAATTCTTATGGACATATATAGCAACTCCCCCTCCTGCTTTATTTGCTCTGTTCATGTAGTTGAGGTCATAACCTTCTAATTCAAAATCAATCCCTTTATCCTCATTAAACCATGTTTCGGACATTGCTATAATACTAAATGGATGTATAAATTGTTGTAAGTAATCTTTGATAGTATTAAAGTTTGAATACATGCTTCTGCAGTTAAAGTGTATAATTGACAATTTCCCTTCTGAGTCGATATTGTTGTTATAATCGTCTTCAGAAAAATAGTTGCAATTAATATTAATAGATGAGAAAAACCTATTATCAGGGTCTATCTCGTCTTGCAAGTCTTGTGCATTGTACTCCGAGTAGTCAAATGGTTTCAGTTCCAAGTGATCATAGTCCAGAACCCTTTGTTGTAACCCTATGTCATTAGCATCTCTTGAAGTAGATGAAATGTGATTGGATGACATTATGTACACACTTTTTTACCTCATTAATCCTGTATCGTTCTCAGTCATACTTCTCCAACTCCTCCATGCTTCTAATCACCTAAACCTTGGCCTCCTCTGATGTTCCGTTAAGCTTGATGAATATTTTGCAGTTAGTAACCCAGGTGTTTTGAATTTTCTTTTTCTTCCTCAGGTACCTGGCTTTACTGGCTATTTCCGCATTCCTCTTTGTTAGGTGATCATTCAAGTATACATTAGTGCCCTTCAGTTTCCTTCCTTGTTTAAGTAATGCGATCTTCTTTTTTCTGTTCACGAACCTCAATATCACTGCTGGTATGTCATTGATCTTCCTCCTGGGGAGGGGGTGGCATGCCTCGATGTTGTCAACATCCAGCCTAATCCCTCTGGACTCGAGAAAGGCCGCTACCTGTTGTTCCGCGGAGCTCACCTCCATCTCGCCGGGCTCCCCCCCGCTGTCAGCGGTCACTGCGCATGCATAAGACCGGGGATTGATTTTTAGTCCGGTAACGACCATGTCGTTGATTCTGGAGTATTGTTCCAATTCCTCCACCTTCCGCTCCAGGTCCGTTATCCTTTTATCCTTTTCTGCGTTTTGAATACGCAGTATCTTGACCTCCTCCAGCAGTTCGAGGATTTGTTTCTGTTGAATCTTTATTTCAGTTACATCCTCCACAAGAAAGTCTAGTGCTTTTCTAATTTCGTCCACCTCTTCCCCCACTGGGTTTTTCTTTGGTGGCATAGTTGAGCTCGTTGTTTGACTTGACTTGACTCGTTGTCGTTGAAAACTTGATCGTTGTCGTTGATAATATAATAATAATCTATCTAATGTTGACTATTGTAGTTATCATTCACAGTGATTAAAGATTATTAAACGAAAATATTTAAAAATGATTGCACAACCACCAAATAGGCGACGATATGCACAATGTATGTAAATCAGCATTTAACAAAAGAAGAAGAAATAAGTGCTTTTTCTAAGCGTCTGTTTCCATGGTGACTCGTCGATTCGCAGCCCTGTTGAGAAAGTCTGGTGTGTTAAACATGAACATGAACATGTTCCCGGACACGTTTTTGGAACCAGCACACGTCGAGTAAGCAAGCTTTGGTTTAATCAACCGAGAGTTCAGGGTATGATTGACCTTAAGATAACCTTGCTTTCTGGAATACACCCCAGGACACGCTATCAGACATAGCAGTGCTTTAGCAAACTCTACACTTTGACTCAAATTTTGTCTTGAACTAAATCTCTAGTTGCTTTTGTTTTTCTTCTAAACAGACAATCTGCCCAGTACCATCATACGTGCATTGGGCATCGTAGTGGGCATCGTAGTGGGCATCGTAGTGGGCATCGTAGTGGGCATCCTAGCGGCCATTTTTGGCATCTACTGGGGCTGGAAAAGGCAAGTATTATCACAGGAAAATTAAGCAACAGTTCTGATATTTTTTTGTATTGATATTGATAACCGCAGTGTTTAGTAAAGAACATGTATTCTACAGTGCATTTTTGTTTTAGTAAAATTTGTTTGAGTATTTATGAAAGACTTGTGAAGTTTTGCTCAAAGGATTCCATTTAAAGTCATAATGGATCATTAAAATGTCATTCATTATTGACATTGATTGGTTTATTTGGTTTATATGATATTTTGATAACTTTCATGTGCAGTTGCAGTAACAGATTGTAATTTCAATTTTCTCATCTCCATACAGAAGAAGCGAAATAATTCTGATGCTGTGGTCGGTGCTGAGGTCGATGCAGAGGATTCTGGGGTGAACAACCTTCTTCAGAACCGATCTTTAATGGAGGTCAGTCCACTAGATGACTCTGTTTTGCATCATGGACAATATCAGGGTTGCCAACTTTGCCTGTTTGGAGTGAGATTTTGATGACATGAGCTAAATCACTAACACACATCTAGTTAAGGATTGAAGGATCTAACAACTCATTTTAATTTCATCTTTATATTGTAACTTACCCAATTTATATATAATATGTATTTATAGGTGTCTTGTGGTTACACCATATTATTTATTCTATTATCTTTATTATTTTAAGTGGAAATTAATGCTGCATAATTTAGAGGTAAATATTGTTTAGTACCATGAAATCCAAAATGTTAAATTAATAAATATTATGGAAAATATAGTGTATTCATTTCATTAATAAGTTACACTTCTTGTAACGAAAGTTTTAAAATACTAAATTATAGATAGAGAAACCGAAGCCTAATCCAACAGGTCAGAGGTGATGTTCTGCAGGAACACAGTAACATGGTACTCTCATTAATCTTTCCTATAGAAATCATTTCTTACATATGTTTTTAGTAGGGCTGCAACTACCGATTATTTAGAAGACAAAAACGATTAATCGGATGAAAAATCTAAAGTGTATTATACAATAAACAAATCGATTATCTTAAACAATATTATTCCACATCCTGCCCAAAGAATTTTTTTTAATTCTTTAAGTGTTGTCCAATGAGTTGTTAGCATTATTTAGACATTTAAAAATGAAAGGTTTTAAAGGTTCCTAATTTTGATTTGAGTCTCCTACAACAGGTTTACATGCATCAATGGTAAAAAAACTGTTTCATTTTCTCATAATATACATGTACACATCACCACATTTTCAATGATTCTCAAACGAAAATATGAACAGATTCAGCAATTAAATTTATTTTCCGTTGTCGTTTTTTCCTTTTTTTTTTCAAACCAATATGTGAAAGTTGGCACCCCTCAAATATTACAAAGTTTCAAATTCAGATATTTTTAAGAAACATACTGACCTTGACAGACAGTCATACGGGTCTACAGGGACATCGCTATGATGTCATTTCCTGTTTTATGGTTTATGGCATCTTCCTGCCTGTTGTTTATCACATGTTTTTAAGATTTGTCATTTTGCCAGCCTCTCGATTTTTCTTTTCTTTTTTTTTTATTATCGTTCTTTCATCTTTTTAATTTTTCAATTACTAAAATAAAGTATGCCCTAACTTCCCTCCTATTTATTATGCGTATATAATAATATTAGTATATTATTTTATTATATTAATCATTTTTATTTATTATTAGTATTATTAGTATTTTTTTATATGATAATATTATTTTGTTTATTTAAATTAAGTAAAGTATTGCATTTATGCCATTGTACTGTAAAATATAAACAAGTAATTATTTTTATTTTATTTTATTTATTTTTTACAAAAAACTAAATTACAGAAGTCTAGAAGTCAGTTGTTATATAGCCTGAAGAAGGTGGGACACAAACCTGAAAGTAAAATACATTAGGTGTCATTTATAGACCGTTGAACGTCTCATGAAAGTCCCCATCAGGCAGAAGTTTTCCCTAAATGTAACCTCTCCGAAGCTCAACCAGAAAGACAACACTGGTCAAAAGTGTCAATGTTTTGTTGGTTAAATTTGAGACACAAATAAAGCTAAATGTGCATGTTGTAATTTTCACATTCATAATGCATACAGTAGCATCAGATTTTTAAATCACAATATATGATGGCACAATGTTTTTATTCCACTAGCATTGTATATATAAATATTTAGCTTTTGGTCACACTAATGTTGTAATTCTTCTCATTACAGGTATAAATTAGGACACGACGTTCTCAACAGTGTTGACCAAGAGCAAGACCTACTTTGTCTTGCATGTGTGAAACTTAAGTTTACTGTCCTTATCATGAAGTATTTGTTTTATTTATGTATAATCTACAGAGGGTGGACAATGAACTCAAAGTTACACTATGAAAAAATAGCACAAATAAGGCTGGTGTGCATCGTCTCAGGGCACACTGTTGATCACAGAAATATCTGCCAGTTCCATAGTAAGAGGTTTCTGTGCAGTATCCGTCCGTGCAGTATTTTGTTTTAACATTTTGCGTGCAACTAACTTAAGCGATCCCATTGGATGAATTCGTCCAATCACATTTTCAATTTATCGACTGGACTGTCCCTCACAGGCTCAAATGCGTAACCCATGCCGTTAAAAGTGCTCATTTTCGTCTGTGTATACAGGACCTGTAGCTTTTGCCTATGCACCTTTGCGGGTCCTACCATGCCAGTGACGTCATTGAAATTGCCAGCGTTCTTATACTAACAAGCCCAATTTTTGTGTTGCTTAAAAAAAACTATATTGATATTTTTAATGAAAAATTTTAGTGTCATTTACTTTTAATTGTCATAAACAACACGTTATCAACGTCTTTTTTTTTTTTTTTTTTAGTTCATCAAGTGCTGTAGTCAGATCAAACAAACAATAATGCTAAATGTGGTTTTAGGAGTACTTCAGTTCAGCTACAGGTTGGCTGTTGAAATGTGAACTCGACTGGGCACACTGAACTTCCTAAAAGTCCTACAAAATATACTAATGTCATAGAACCCTTGCAAAATTATTTTAAATAGATAAAAAAAGCCACCGCTATACTGGTAACATCTATGGTTATATCATATATTATAAGTCGTGTCATAGGCGTGATTTGCGGGTGGGATGGATGGGACATGTCCCCAACCCTTTTTGAAACATTGAGGCACGGCCGTACCGAATACAAATAAAACATCTCCAGTTCACTAGCAGAGCATTAATTTAGTTCACTATTAAATAAGAGATCTAGTGCTTAAATCTGTTTTTTGTTTTTTTTAATCAAGCTGAACGCTCGTTGCCGCTGCCAGGCCCGTCGGAACAGGACAGGCAAACCAAGCAATTGCTTGGGGCCCCGAGCTGGACTAGGGCCCCAAGACAACGACTGTTTAAGAATAAAATGCAACGACAAACTGTGAGCGCCCCTTTGATAGTCAATGCAGTAAAGTGCAATGACACTGTTATCGGAATCCCCCTCAAGGAGGGGGCCCCCTCAGTAGTCGCTGACAGCAGCCAGCCAACCACGCGATCTCTGCTGCCGGTGTCGTGCCAAGGTACTTACCCCTGAAAGGAAGTGTATCCCCGGTCGCGGGAGCGCGCTCGCATTCAGCATTCAGCGTCATTGCTTTGTCCAAGGTAAATTAAACTATAACATGTGAATTGTTTAAGTTATCGTTTTACTGTTGTTGTTTTATCGACGAGGTTTAGCAAAGACAGCTATCACGTGGCCCATCAAAAACAAATTATTTTATTCTTCTGTGGGCTAACGATCGAACTTCATGCACTGAATTGATCAATTCTCACGAGAATGTCTAAAGTTACTGAAAAACCAAGACGACCATATTGTTTCACAAGCAAACAGCCTGTGGATATAAAATTGTTCTGAATCCCCCCTCCTCCTTCCATGGTGAATTATTATCAAAATGATTCAATAATGCATTGCACTTAAACATAGGCTGGTCAATGGCATACACAAAAAACGATTTTACAGATGATGGCCTATCATCAAGTGTTTTATTTTGTGAATACTGTACATCATGTGTAATAACTGCAGTGAATATGGACACATTTCTTGTTTCCTGACAAAAGTTATAGTGGGATACAGATTTTTTCAGACCGTATTTTCGACCTGCCAAAATATGTATCCCCCCCTCCAAAATCTACAGATGATGGCCTATCATCAAGTGTTTTATTTTGTGAATACTGTACATCATGTGTAATAACTGCAGTGAATATGGACACATTTCTTGTTTCCTGACAAGAGTTATAGTGGGATACAGATTTTTTCAGATTGTCTTTTCGACCTGCCAAAATATGTATCCCCCCTCCAAAATCTACAGATGACTGCCTATCATCAAGTGTTTTATTTTGTGAATACTGTACATCATGTGTAATAACTGCAGTGAATATGGACACATTTCTTGTTTCCTGACAAAAGTTATAGTGGGATACAGATTTTTTCAGACCGTATTTTCGACCTGCCAAAATATGTATCCCCCCCTCCAAAATCTACAGATGACTGCCTATCATCAAGTGTTTTATTTTGTGTATACTGTACATCATGTGTAATAACTGCAGTGAATATGGACACATTTCTTGTTTCCTGACAAGAGTTATAGTGGGATACAGATTTTTTCAGATTGTCTTTTCGACCTGCCAAAATATGTATCCCCCCCTCCAAAATCTACAGATGATGGCCTATCATCAAGTGTTTTATTTTGTGAATACTGTACATCATGTGTAATAACTGCAGTGAATATGGACACATTTCTTGTTTCCTGACAAAAGTTATAGTGGGATACAGATTTTTTCAGACCGTATTTTCGACCTGCCAAAATATGTATCCCCCCCTCCAAAATCTACAGATGATGGCCTATCATCAAGTGTTTTATTTTGTGTATACTGTACATCATGTGTAATAACTGCAGTGAATATGGACACATTTCTTGTTTCCTGACAAAAGTTATAGTGGGATACAGATTTTTTCAGACCGTGTTTAAACCTGCTATAAAAGGTATCCCCCCTCTCCATATTCCACAGATGATGGTCTATCAACGTCTCCACTTCCTGTGGCGCCAAGAAAGCAAGGAAAGCCCCCCACCACCCATCCTCACCACATTCTACAGAGATTCTATAGACTAGAGAGTGTTTCAGTCAGCTGCATCACTTTCTGGCGTGGGAATTATAGGGCATCTGTAGCATAGCATCTTAAACTGGACACCTGTAAATAACATGGGCCTATCTGTACATTCATATGGGCCTACATTTCTATTACTGTACTATCTTGCATTATTTAAATGTTGTTTTATTTTTAATATTGTTATTGTGTTATATATTTCTTTTATTAAATTCCTATGGATGCCTCTATTATCATCTATGTCTGCACTATGTCTGTACTTTCCTTACTCATTCCTTCACATCTAATATGGAGAGGGGGATACCTTTTATAGCAGGTTTAAATACGGTCTGAAAAAATCTGTATCCCACTATAACTTTTGTCAGGAAACAAGAAATGTGTCCATATTCACTGCAGTTATTACACATGATGTACAGTATTCACAAAATAAAACACTTGATGATAGGCAGTCATCTGTAGATTTTGGAGGGGGGATACATATTTTGGCAGGTCGAAAAGACAATCTGAAAAAATCTGTATCCCACTATAACTCTTGTCAGGAAACAAGAAATGTGTCCATATTCACTGCAGTTATTACACATGATGTACAGTATTCACAAAATAAAACACTTGATGATAGGCAGTCATCTGTAGATTTTGGAGGGGGGATACATATTTTGGCAGGTCGAAAAGACAATCTGAAAAAATCTGTATCCCACTATAACTTTTGTCAGGAAACAAGAAATGTGTCCATATTCACTGCAGTTATTACACATGATGTACAGTATTCACAAAATAAAACACTTGATGATAGGCCATCATCTGTAAAATCGTTTTTTGTGTATGCCATTGACCAGCCTATGTTTAAGTGCAATGCATTATTGAATCATTTTGATAATAATTCACCATGGAAGGAGGAGGGGGGATTCAGAACAATTTTATATCCACAGGCTGTTTGCTTGTGAAACAATATGGTCGTCTTGGTTTTTCAGTAACTTTAGACATTCTCGTGAGAATTGATCAATTCAGTGCATGAAGTTCGATCGTTAGCCCACAGAAGAATAAAATAATTTGTTTTTGATGGGCCACGTGATAGCTGTCTTTGCTAAACCTCGTCGATAAAACAACAACAGTAAAACGATAACTTAAACAATTCACATGTTATAGTTTAATTTACCTTGGACAAAGCAATGACGCTGAATGCTGAATGCGAGCGCGCTCCCGCGACCGGGGATACACTTCCTTTCAGGGGTAAGTACCTTGGCACGACACCGGCAAATACAAACCTCCTCGGCAGTCATCATGAAGCGGAATTATGCTTCAGGTAGCCAGAAAAGAAAGAAGAGAAAGGAAGAGGAGGATAAGAAAAATACCAGATAGTGGTAAAGTGATAACTTACACTGCATAAAAATAGTTCTACTTGTCTTGTACAAATGGTGTAATTTTGCAGCAGGTAACGTTAGGCTAGCAAAAATATGTTTATGTTAGCTAACTTCCTGACGGCAAATGCTGCTTGTAACGAACAGTTAGTGCAATTTTTTTTTCGAACGGACGGAATATGGTTAACGTTACATACTGTAATATGTTTTTTAACGGTTTAAGGAAGACGCAGATCCGTTTATCTTATTTAATGACATGACATTGCTATAGCTTTGTAATAGGTTTTGATGAAAGTGGCATAGCATGCTATACCAACTTTTCCACCGTGATAATCTATTTACCAATGGGGGTTTGGAAAACCACACAATAAATTCTGTGCATCAAACATTAGCTTGGGATGTTTTTAAGCACTGGTAGTGAAAGCAGCATCCCTTCCCTTCTAATTTCAAAATATCGAAATGCTAACATATCTTTAAGTTTTCGGTAACACTTTATAATAAACATCATTAATAGATGGTAAATTGTTAGTTATTTAATATTTAGTTAATTGTCATTTAACCGTTAGCAACCAGTCTTTTTACTTAATAAATAATTTGTAACCTTACCCATCTATGAACATTATATAACCTAAAAAAGGCAGAGGAACATGATTTTTTCATAGCTTATGTCACTGTAAAAAAAAAATTTTATGCACAGTTTTTTATGCGGGGGGGGGGGGGGGGGGGGGGGGTGCTCCATGTCTATTTTGCTTGGGGCCCCCAAATTCCTTCAAACGGCCCTGACTGACAGTGATACCTGGCTATAGCAACGGGAGAAATTTTTCAAAACAGATCCATACATTGAACAAATCAGAAAAGACTGATTTTGTTGACTTGACAGACTAACTAAATAGTATTACTTTCAATATAAAAACAAATTAAAATGTAAAAGAACACTAAAATTAATTAAGTTTGAAACCCATCGCACATTTTTAAGGTTTGGCCTAAATAAAGTGTCGGGAGAGTTTATTTGTTTAAAACAGGGTTGCATTGAGTTTAGAGTTTATTTCCTTTGCGATGCAAAATAAGAAACACAGAATCTTATTCTTGCAACATTTTAAATTTGTATTGCCAAAGAAATTTCAGCTAAATTAAACAATTAAAACAGTACAAAACGAAAATAGTCCAAAGCCACATAAATTAAGAACATGCGTTTTTCTTTGCCTCTCTCTCGCGCTTGATCTCTTTTTAGCACGTTTATTTTGTCTCCCTCCCTCCAAAAAAAAAACCTGTAACAAATTATTTAGCCTTTGTTGCTTCAAAGCATGCCTTGTTGAATTCACCTTATAAAATGAGGTTGATCACGAATTAAAGAGCTCGTATCTGCTGTGGCATGAACGCGTTTCGTCGACAGTTCATGTTTAGATAATGCCAAAAAAACATTCTAAACTCTAGAAAAACCAGTTGAAACAACTGGATTGAACACTTTAATTGAAATTGTGTGTGAAAAAACTTTAAATACAAAAAATAAACTACAATATGTATAATTTAATAAGATATAAGGCCTACATTTGGACACACCGAGGGATTTATCCTTAAAAGAATTTAGCCTTTGCCTGCTCATCAGGGTGCGTTTCCCAAAAGCATCGTTTGCCAACTATGGTCGCAAGTGCCATTGAACTCTATTGGTAACGACAGAACTTGCGACCATAGTTGGCTAACGGTGCTTTCGGGAAACGCACCCCAGGCTGGCTATCCGACATCTCCATATGAAAGAGGAACGTTAACACCTATTGTGCACGCACGATAAAGCCATTGTCCCTCCAACCCCCCACAGACTGACTTAAAACAAAAAGTAGTAGCAAATTCACACTTAAACCGCTATTCTAGCATTATAGGCTACTATTAAAGTGTTGATAATGAAGGAATTAAATAATGTAAGCTACATGTAGTGATATTTGAGCCCGTTCTCATCCCAAGGCGTAATATAATGACGCTTTTGCCAAAGCGTCTATATCGAACGCGCATGGTACCCTTTAGCGTCAATATGAGACGCCGATATATATGGGTCAGAAGGCGCCTCCTAGCGGTCTAACCCTAACCCTACACCATACCTAAACCTACCCATCTCTCTGCGTGTTATATTGACGCTAAAGGGTTCCATGGGCGTTGGATTTAGACGCTTTGTCAAAGTGTCAGAATATGACGCCCTGGGATGAGAATGCGTTGGATATTTCTGTCATGAAACTTTATTACTAAATATTTAATTTCAATAATTCATTCAATTTCAATAAGTTGTTCTTTTTTATTCAAATAAACCTCGAACCACAGTGCTTTGTTGTGCTGCTGTTAAACTAAATAACATTTATAGAATAATTATGAACTTAAATGAAACAATATACATATAGCAACATTTCGACAAATAAATTATTTGATCTGCTTTTACATTTTATTTCAGGGCGATTTAGCCTATTTAATTAGAGCGAGATTTTCCCGTCTTGTCCTTTCCTCATTGGGAAGCGCTCACATCATAAACATGTTCGAGTAGATCATCTGTACCTCTCAGTTTCAGATGGATTACATAATCAGATAACATTTATTAAATATTTAGACATTTAAAGGCTTTAGACATAGCCGATTTCTTATCGTGACTGAGCTGGGGCAAGGGGCTTTCGGTTCATTTTTGCGGAGACAGAGACGAGACAACAGCTAAAATGTTGTTGTTAGCCTAATATGAATAAAAGTTTACAGTTTTGAACGATGTAGGCAAAAAATACGGAGTAGCCTATTAAGTTATTTGTAGTTATGAGAAAAATAAATCAAAATGAACGCGCCGCCGCGTTTGTCGAACTCTAATTCAACATGCCAGAAACAATGGAACAATGCGCGCGACTCGGCGTGATGTGCCAAAACACTTAATTATAAACTTCTATATTTCATTCAAAATAATTTCAAAACGCTTTGTGACATTATGAAAAGTCGTGCATGCATTAAGGCCACTGGAACTAATGAACAACTGAAACGCTGGTTTTGATTTTATTGTTTGTCGTTTAAACGTGCCTGTTGCATATCTCTATTTTATATATTTGATATGGTAGGCTATATTGGTGAAGTAGCCTATAGCCTATAGGGAATCCAAAAAATATATATAGGCTATAGCTATTTATAAATTACGATTGGTATTATTATAGGCTACAGATGTAAAGTCATTCTGTTGGATACACTGTAAAAAATAAAATCGTAAAAAAACGGTCAATGACTGTCAGCTACGGCTGCCAAACAAAAACCGTAAAAATAAAGTAAAATATCCTAATTTAAATTGAGTGCAAAAAACTTTTCCAAACTTTGTCCTTAAATGTTTTACAGAAAAACACTGTTATTTTACAGTTATTTCCTGAATTATTATGATCAAACAAAAATGTAAAAAGTGAATCTCTTGCTATAAACTACATGCATGATTTCCTGTGATTATATGTCACTACATCAGCAACTACACAGTTACTGTCTGTTAAATAAAGCAACACACTGCATTTCATCAGTGTTTCTCTGCTCATCCTGGACTGAAGCTCAGGCTCTACACTGTAGAAACAAACGTTTGGTCACTCCAGAAAGAGTACATTTATGGCCGAGTGGTAGAACTTACGGTTCGATGATTTTGATGACACGGGTTCAAATCCCGAACAAACTTGGTACTTTTGTCAATTTTATATTAGCCTATTAATGCATTTTATATCCTATTATTAATGCAGAGAGATTTGTCTAGTTCTAAAACTCTGTTACACCATAGTTTTTGCTTATAAAATAAAATTGCCAAGCATTTCCATTTTACACTGGAACAATATTTGTTCACATGAGCGAGAAAACGTTTTATCGTTAGCATATTGTAGACCTTTTACAGTTTTAAAAGATGATATCTTATCTGTATGACCAAAAACTACGGAGTAGGCTAGCCTTTTAAGTTCTTTTAGCTGTTATGAGAAAAAATAAATTCAAGTGAAAGCGCCGCCGCGTTTGTCGAACTCTAGTTCAATGCCAGAATAAAACCCAATTTTAGAACAATGCGTAGCGCCACTCGGTGTGCCAAAACACTTAATTATAAACATCAATATTTCGTTAAAAAACATCTCAAAACGCTTTGTGACATTTTGAAAAGCCGTGAATGTATTAAGGCCACTGGAACCAGGATCGTAACTGAAACGCGCTGCATGTTATCTCTCAATACAGGAGCAGAAGCGCCGGTTCAGATTGTATTGTTTGTTGTTTAAACGTGTGTGTTTGCATATTTTAAAAAATATATAATAGGCCTATATTTGATATGGTCTATTGGTGAATTAGGTTATAGCATTGATTACTGTGGAGGGGGGAAATCCCCCACCAGCAAATACCTTGTTACACAACCATGTTTTTAAAAACTCTTTCTGTAGCCTATATGGAACCCCATGAAGTTTTTTTTTTCTAGATTTTTAACAGAACTGCTTTTGAAATTACGATTGGAATTATTCTACAGATTTATATAAATTAAGTCAATCTGTTGGATAATATTTGTTCCTTTGTGTAAAATGAAAATGCATGGAAATTGTATTTTATAAATAGAGCCCGTGTTTATTCGGGATTTGAACCCGTGTCATCTAAACTATAGAAACGACTTCAGTTCTACCACTCGACCACGACTTTTCTCACTGCGAATTGCCCAGAACTTTGGTTGTTTATCAGTCAGTGTGCGCGCACACGAGAGAAGCGCTCCTCAATCCTCTCATTCCTCAATAGTTTAACATTATTGCACCTAATTTATTTCCACTGACTGCGAGAGAGGCCTATTTTAACTTTTGATTCATAAAATGTTCTGCTCTAAAAGTTTGTTATATTCTGTTTAAATTGACAATTACCCCTGCACTTACGTTTCAAAATGCGGCTGTTTTGCTATATGCCACTTTGCGCCACCTGGCGGTCATTTCGCGAACGACTTTGAAATGCGACTATTTTATTTTTGAAGGTAGATTTGCCGCGGCACGAGTCGCGGCGGTAATAGGCATTCTGGTTGAGTACCTACTGTACAATTACACAGTCATGAATATGGAAAACATTCAGATTCAGTTCAAAAATACTGGACAATATATAAAAATAACAATTGAAAACTTATTGTATTACTTTTAAGGGCTGTTCACACTTGAAATAGTTAACCCTGGGCCATTTCTAAACCCCAGGTGAACAATCTTGCTTCTCGTTTCACACTCCTCATATTTTACCCGGGGTTAACAATTAATCCTGGGTATTCATAAACCTCCTACACCCTTCTTATTAGTGGATTTTATTGTCATTTATTGGACGAACACAGAATGCGACACCAGTAGTGCCTTTTCACCGTTTATACCACTCCGCTTGTCTGTAGCCAAGTTTCCTTACACTTCTCAATCGAATTATCTGAAGTTTGGTGAAAAAAAACTCATGCGAATAAAGCTAGTGAAAGTGTGTTTCCATCCAACGGCTTTAAAGCGAATAAAAACCTGTGCGTAATGACGTCACATGCTGTTTTGCGATCAAATTGCTATATTGAATTGATTTGAGACATTTTAAGGTTTTTCCATTTATTTTCGCACTGAATCGCACAACATTCAAGCAAACTTTTGCAAATAAAGTTTTGCTAGACAAAATGGTTATTCGACAAATAACGTTTCCATCAGCGTTTATCGCATAAGCCGTATATCGATCGTATTTCATTTGAGTCGATATGAATGAAATTCTATCGAATTTGACTGTTTCCATAAGGCATTTTTCATTCGATATCACTTAATGACACACTGGACGTGTGTTTTGCACGACTTGCGTCATTATGCCAGTAGGTGGCGACAAGTGACTGTCTTTATGAGTGAACAATTGAACTTTAAGTGAACTGATTAGTGCCAAAAACATTGATTAACTCAGGAAAGAAACAAGTTGCTGAATCCAATCTTTAATGCTAGTATAAATGGCTCATTTGCCAATGTGGGGTTAACAGCGCAAAAGCAGTGCTAACACCGCTTCTAAAGTGTGAAACATTCCTTTACGCAGGGTTTAAGACCTGGGGTTAAACGTCATTTTTTGTTTACTTAATTGTCTCTTCAATGGTGCTCTTATCTTTGAAACAATGTACACACTACCATTTTTATTCAATGTTTAGAATTGCCCGTTGAATGTGTTGGAACTGAAAATATAATCTTAAATTAACTGTGTTAATGAAATGTAAATCTGCTGTTTCTGTGTATACCACTACAGTTGTTATGTGTTATGAAAACCGTGACCTGATGGTTCCTGCTCATTCTCAGTGGTCAGGAGATCTAAAAATGGCTGATTTTTGCTTATAACTTGAATGCTGAAGGTTTTGACGTCTTCCCTGCACCACTCTATAGTCGGCCATTTACGTTTTCTTTAAAAACACACTTTGTCAAACTGTACTTGTCTTATTTTCACCAAATTTGATAATGGATTTGCAAACACTAATGTATTTCGGACCATAGCACATTGTGTTTTTGCATCAATGAATTTGATCCCATAATGCCAACCTGCATCTGAGGCTGTATCTCTGGTTAGACTAGAGTGACCAGAAGACCGAAAAATTCAGGACCGTCCCGAAATCGAAGCTGTTGTCCTGAATTGTCCCGACAATTATATTAAAGCAAATTCTTGTAGTTATTGTCTGATAAAACATTAAAAACTGTCCGTGGAGGTTGAGTTCCTCGCCGGCTGCTCATTGGCTGCAGCATTTTTTTTTTTTTTTTTTTTGAAAGTTCTACACCGATATAGTATGTGCGAATTTAGATATGCATTAAAATGGTAATTGTCATTCGTTTCGTTGACATGGCCACCCCAAACCCCCCCCCCCCACCCCCCCCACCCCCCCACCCCCCGTCATCTGATCACCGTCTCGAATTTCAGCCAATCTCATCTGGTCACCCTAGGTAAGACTGACACAAAACTTTGTGTGTGATTGTCACTTAACACCATCAATTTAGTGCCAGATCCATTTGGTGACAGCAACTCCTTCCTTAAACTTCAGCAGAGTACCGGCCTTCAAGGAGGTTAACGCTTTTCAATGTACGAGAGCCAAAGCAAATATGTCACATTACAAGTGATTTGTAATTTATAAGCTTTCAACCATTATGCTGGAAATCATCTTCAAGTGTCCTTACACATTTGTGCAGTTGTTCTGATGCTCGCTGCCTTGTGTTTTAACTCCTTGTTCTGGCTCTATATACAGTAGCTGTGAAGGGGCCAAGCACCACAATGTAAACTAACATTTGCACAATTGTTACTATAAATAAAAGATTTTATTACATAAACATGTTTTGTGACAGTATATTGTGTGAACTTCATTGCATCATATCAAGTGTATCCCTCATCCTTTACTCGTGGGTCAAAATGACCTAAAGCCCTAAAATTATACTTATTTTTTTTATCAAAATAACCTTTCTGGACAAAGAAAATTAACCAAAAATCTCAAAAACATTGCATTAAAAATATCATTTTAAAATGTTTTATTTACCTTTTTAAATTATGAGATTTAATCAATAAATAATTTAGTTATTTAATTCCTCACATTCTTTCAACTTAAATTCAAAATAACTCACAATTTCATGCCTAAACCTTTTAATTCGGCTCAAAATATCTTACATTTGGAGTTTTTGCCGACCTCTTGTGGAAATAAAATAATATAACATGATATTTCATGACTCTAGCCACTTATAAGATGGCCTTATAGCTCTAAATGGAGCAAACGAGCTGTTCTGGGTCCTAATGGGACGCAGCGATTAACCGATGTCATTCCTGCGTAGCTCCAGACCTGTAATAACACTGCATGACAGATGTTCTCAATCTCTTTCTATCTTTTTTTTTTTGTTGAAACTTTATTTTTTATTCTTTTCCTTTTGAAAAAACAAAACAAAAACAAAAAACAGCAACGATCGTTCAGGACAATCGTTTGGTCACTAATATATTCTTACATAAAACAAAATTTATGAAAGTATATATGTCAGATGTTACATTGGTCAATAAACATGTCATGAAGTCATAAACACAATCCATTTTTCCCAATACTGCAAATACTTATCCATCTGTAGGTTTAAAGCGAAAGTCATCCTCTCCATATTCTGGACACTGGTCATAATGTCCAGCCATTCAGCCTTTGTTGGGGGTCTCTTTCTATCATTTTTACTAAAAATTCAAACAAACAAACCAAAATAATAGACATGATTTTCTCAAACCCCATATCACATGTAAAATTTCATTAATTATTAAAAATATTCTTAAAATTAATGGGTAATAATGATAGTTTCATTTCGGTTTATTCCTGTAATATTGATATGGATGTTTACAGAGTAGAAGTCAACTTTCTATTCCAAAGTGAGAGATGGACTTTTGTCTTTATTGTTATTTTCTGCTGTACTATTTGGTTACTTTGTTATTTATGTATCAAAAGGCAGCAATAAATAACACTTTAAAATCTAAAGAGCAGTTATACATTGCTGTGAAATTAATGAAGGCATAATAATCGTCATAATAATGAAACCATAATTATTCCTCAGACTATAATTGTACCAACAAAATCTATAATTGTTGCATCCCTAGTCCGAAAGTCAGTTTCTCTTCAGGATGCGTTCAAATACACATGTAGATCGTTTTATTATTTGGTAAAGTTTTAGCATTTTTAGTTTTTTTTTATGTGTATTGAAGCATTCCTCACATTTCATTCATTCCTATGGGGGTCAATCTGACCTGCGAGGGAAGGATTTGTTACTTTTTAAAAGTTCATGTGTGTATATAAATTTTTTTTAATGCAGAGACTGTTTATATATAATATATATACACTCACCGGCCACTTTATTAGGTACACCTGTCCAACTGCTCGTTAACACTTAATTTCTAAGCAGCCAATCACATGGCGGCAACTCAGTGCATTTAGGCATGTAGACATGATCAAGACAATCTCCTGCAGTTCAAACCGAGCATCAGTATGGGGAAGAAAGGTGATTTGAGTGACTTTGAACGTGGCATGATTGTTGGTGCCAGAAGGGCTGGTCTGAGTATTTCAGAAACTGCTAATCTACTGGGATTTTCACGCACAACCATCTCTAGGGTTTACAGAGAATGGTCCGAAAAAGAAAAAACATCCAGTGAGCGGCAGTTCTGTGGGCGGAAATGCCTTGTTGATGCCAGAGGTCAGAGGAGAATGGCCAGACTGGTTCGAGCTGATAGAAGGGCAACAGTGACTCAAATAACCACCCGTTACAACCAAGGTGGGCAGAAGAGCATCTCTGAACGCACAGTACGTCGAACTTTGAGGCAGATGGGCTACAGCAGCAGAAGACCACACCGGGTGCCACTCCTTTCAGCTAAGAACAGGAAACTGAGGCTACAATTTGCACAAGCTCATCGAAATTGGACAATAGAAGATTGGAAAAACGTTGCCTGGTCTGATGAGTCTCGATTTCTGCTGCGACATTCGGATGGTAGGGTCAGAATTTGGCGTCTACAACATGAAAGCATGGATCCATCCTGCCTTGTATCAACGGTTCAGGCTGGTGGTGGTGGTGTCATGGTGTGGGGAATATTTTCTTGGCACTCTTTGGGCCCCTTGGTACCAATTGAGCATCGTTGCAACGCCACAGCCTACCTGAGTATTGTTGCTGACCATGTCCATCCCTTTATGACCACAATGTACCCAACTTCTGATGGCTACTTTCAGCAGGATAATGCGCCATGTCATAAAGCTGGAATCATCTCAGACTGGTTTCTTGAACATGACAATGAGTTCGCTGTACTCAAATGGCCTCCACAGTCACCAGATCTCAATCCAATAGAGCATCTTTGGGATGTGGTGGAACGGGAGATTCGCATCATGGATGTGCAGCCGACAAATCTGCGGCAACTGTGTGATGCCATCATGTCAATATGGACCAAACTCCCTGAGGAATGCTTCCAGCACCTTGTTGAATCTATGCCACGAAGAATTGAGGCAGTTCTGAAGGCAAAAGGGGGTCCAACCCGTTACTAGCATGGGGTACCTAATAAAGTGGCCCGTGAGTGTATATTATATAAGATATTATTGTTTGTTCATATTTTCATACAACATAATATTATGGGACCATGAACGTTTTGTGGTAATTATAAAAAAAGTTGATGGTGTCTGGGAACTTAAAAAAAAAAAAAAGTATATTAATCGATGAATATAAATATCATTATTTCATCATTAACAATTCATCAATGAATTTGTTTGTTATATGGAGCTTTACAGGCTGTATATTGCAGGGTTATTTACGGTGGCCGAGGTGTGCAAAACAAATCACAATTATAAAAACAAAATAACAAATTATAAACACAATGGCAAGTCTAAAAACAAAACAATTCAGAAAACACAACGACAATTCATACAAAACGGAAAAGGTATGTATATTTTGAGAATGGCATACACTTATTACTGATTGGACGAGACACCTGTCAACAATGATAATAATTAGCTACAACAATATATGTAGTTGAAAAAACGTAAATATTTTTTTTTTGTTCGTTTTCAACAATTAAATATGAATCTTACGCCAGGCTAGATTCATCAGTTTTCCGGGTTTTTTTATGACAACTTCTGAGTCCAATTCTGAACTGAGAACCTGTTCAAGACACAGAACAAAGTCAAACCATGGTAATTAACTATGCTTAAAAAATAAAGCATGAATTTTAGCAAACTAACCCTTCTTTCCAAAAATAAACAAGTTTACCCTTGAATATTGCTTTCCAATTTCTTTGGAAGTTTTGTGTGTAAAGGCCTTTGTGTCCCTGTAATATGAATGACTTCGGAGCCATCTGGGTACAGAAGTATGAAGTGTGTGTGGTCCTTCCTCCATGTCTTTATTGAAGTCTTTCTTTTTTTTTTTCATCCATCATGAGGAGATCCTTCGCAGTTATTTGTCAGTAAATAAAATACAATTATTTCATATATTTATGCTTTACTGTATTTACTGCATTTATCTAGTGTGTATTCATGCATGTCATATGACAAAACAAATTACATTTTGCTTGTTTTACTAAAATATATAATTTTCAGTAAAAAAAAGTTTTTGTTTAATCTTCTTAATCTTGTTTTTTAAGGAGTAATACTTACATTTTTCTAGTATAAAAATCAGTAGACATTACAAACGCTGAGGAAAACCGTTCTGGGTACGGCTGTCGAGTTACTGATGTTATGAGGTGTTAGTGCACCTGTCAGTCATATCATTTTTTTTATTGCAGAACTTATAGTTACATACAAGATCAGGGAAATATACATGGTTGTATCTTTAACAATGAACAATCATAATGACAGAAAACATAAATATGGGTTTGCATCCAATATGATATTATATACACAGGAAAAAAAGAACAATGACAAGTTTAAAGATCTTTGAATAATACCGGTAGCTATACATAAAAACAGATTTTTTTGTTTTTATTTATAAGCCAGAGGGATGAAACATTCAACAAGAAAAAGAGGAAAACATAAAGGACAGCCCTTGAGGGCCCAAAAGGGCTTTTTCCTTGTGGGTGAACATTTTGGATTTAAAATAAAGAAATTAACAACATATTCAAGAGATGACGATTTGGGTTTTTTGTAATGAAAAATTATATATTTAAGGATAAATGGGGGGGGGGAGGAGGATGAGTTACCCAGTTATTAGAGAGAGAGAGAGAGAGAAGCATATGTGCGTCAATATTATTATTTATTTATTAATTCAGATCGTTTTAATTAGTTCGTTCATGTTTTTTTTCTTCTAATATTGACAGTAGACTAGCCTAATAAATAAAACACAACGTCCTTTTAACAAGTATAGGCCTATCAATAATTATGTATTTGTTATAGCCTATTATCTGCAATAATTACGAAAAACCCGTGCAGCAGGACTATCAATTTATTTATATAGGCCTATTCAGTTTAATTTTCTATTGATTATAGATAGGACTATAATTTATTTATTAAAATTAAACTGCATGTTTCCAATGATTGTGAAGTTAGACATCGAAAATGGCAGATCAAGCGCATGTGGCTTCATGTTTTTCTTGTTATGAATTGTATCCTATTTTCCGCTATTACAGTTGACTACGCGCAGTGATATGGAACTGTAATGCGGTCAAGACCTGCCGGAACTACTTTAGCCGTGCGTTTCCCTGAAAATAATTGCACACCTTAGAACGTTCTCAACCAATCAGAATCAAGCATTCAACAGCCCTGTAGTATAATAGTATATAAGATACTAAAATATCACTGGTATATTGTTAGTAGGCCTAATATATTGTCAATTATATTGTCAATTTGCACTTCCCTAATTCCTTACATGTCAAAGTAAGAACACTAATTTTATGTAAGTATCATCATCATCATCATCATCATCACACAGAAGATTGAATTCTTCCACGACCTGAGCAGCACAAGTGCTCAACCAGAATGACAGCAGTCGTGATTCCCACCAGCCCCGACAGAACCGCCCGGACCACAGCCTCCGTCACACCGCAGTGCTGCGAACAACCTGGAAGAAGACACATTAAAAAGGAGAGGTTTTCAGAAATGAAACATTCATTGTGTTAACAGCTAGCTTTGTTGTAGAGACAGAAGCTGCTCGAGGAAACTGTGGCAGGAAAAAGCTCTTTGTGGTACATGTTTATTTTCATACCTTTATTGCATAAGTCTTTCATCTGTGGATGGGTGGTGCTGGTGGTGGTGGTGGTGTTGGTGGTGTTGGTGTTGGTGGTGGTGATGGTGGTGGTGTTTCCATGCGATGCACCTGGTAAACAGCTGACATTTTTGGTTCTGACTTTACAGATTTTTAGACTTCTCTTCAGAATCATTTGAGTTCGTTTATGATACTGTGAACAGTAGATTATGACAAAACCATCATCATTACCATCAGAATACACTACGCCATATAAAAGTTCTGAAAGCAAGGCACTGGGTAATAAGATAATATGATAAAGATACATGTTTGAAACCATATGAGAGCTGAAATATGGTTTCTATATGTTACACTGAAAAAATTTGGTGTCGGATTTACTTAGAAATTATTACAAAGAAAGGGCAAGTAACACATGAAGTTAAAAGTGATTTGTAGAAAGACTGATTTTCTTTAAATGAGAACATTTTATTTTTTTGTAAAATGTTATCCATCCTTGAATTGTTTATTTTCGTAATTACATGTGTAATATCCTTTGATAAATAGAAAGTTCACATGTTTAGAATATTACATCATGTATTTTAACAGTGTTGTATTACTTGCTTTTGATACTTTCTTTAAACCAATTATTAACAAATCTTCTTGGAGCACTCATTTGGCCAGCAATGGCTCTGATTATAAGAAATGGGCAGCAAATTCTCGTCAGAATGATTTATGAAGGATCATGTGACACTGAAGACTGGAGTAATGATGCTGAAAATACAGCTTTGATTGACAAGAATAAATTACATTTTACTATATATTCACATAGAACACAGTTCCTTTTATTTGTAATAATATTTTTTTTAAAAGTACTGTTTTTACTATATTTTTTATTAAATAAATGCAGCCTTGGTGAGCAAAAAAAAAGATTTATTTCAAAAACTTTTTAAAAAAATGTATGTTTGAAACAAAGTATAGTATAATAATGTGTTTTTTTTTAAATTAAAATATAAAGAACTTATAGATGTGCAATATTAATCACTGTGGAAATGTGGCCTCACAGTGTGTGAAAAGGGTCATAATTATTTTTGGACCAATGATGGGTGACATCATATTATGCAGCTATTCTAACTTACAGGAGGCCTGTCAGGCTGTCTTCACACTACCAGCGACATAGCTGGCAGGCCAGACCCACATCAGTATGTTAGGTCTGGGAACTCACCATTGGCAGGGCTCAAACCGAGGGGCGGGATAAACGGTTGTCTGTCAAATTCCCTCTGCACACAATAGGATAGCGCTACAACCAACCAGAGCGTTTTCCCACCAGTGGAGCTAGTTGATAGATTATACTTTTGCCGGTTAGCAAAACTACGAACACATCTTCCTTTTTTAAGAATGAGTTAAGTGCCGTTCTTTGTTCTTTTCTCAAAGAAAAGCTTAACTTAAAAGCTGATTTTTCATATTAAACTATGTTATTCTCTTATCTAAGACGAGTTGATACATACCTCTCTCGTCTCAGTGTGTGCACTTAATCGCTCTGGCGGGCGGAGAACTTTAATAGCATTAGCTTACCGCAGTTCATTCATTAGGGGCCAAACAGAGATGAAGTTAGAAGTGACCAAACACATCCAAGTTTTTCCCTGTTTAAATACAGTTACACGAGTAGTTACACGACCAAGAACGGTGACACAAAATAAAACGTGGCGCTTTTTCTAAGCGGGTAAAATGTATAACTATAATGTATGGCGGAATAGCACTTGCGAGCACTTCGACTCGACACAGTAATATCTTCACTCCTGAAAAATCCTCTCCCTGATATTACTGTGTCGAGTCGAAGTGCTCCCAAGTGCTATTCCGCCATACATTATAGTTATACATTTTACCCGCTTAGAAAAAGCGCCACGTTTTATTTTGTGTCACCGTTCTTGGTCGTGTAACTACTCGTGTAACTGTATTTAAATAGGGAAACCGTGGATGTATTTGGTCGCTTCTAACTTCATCTCTGTTTGGCCCCTAATGAATGAACTGGGCTAAGCTAATGCTCTCAAAGTTCTCCGCCCGCCAGAGCGATTGAGTGCACGCACTGAGACGTATGTATCAACTCGTCTTAGATAAGAGAATAACAGTTTAATATGAAAAATCGGTGGAGTGTTTCTTTAGTCCTCCAGAGTCGCGGCCAAAGCCAATTCGAAAGACCGCTGTTCGCCAGCACCAGCAGCCATTCTTTGTTTTCAAGTAGCAGGGAACCGTCGCAACTCTGTCGTCATTATGTTAAGCCCGCCCGCCGACTCCCGACGATGTGGGATGTGTGCAGTTTACATTGTAGAACAAAATACCTAAGTATTGTTAAGTTATGTTTACCACAGACTTTATTTTACTCATCAATAGGCCTATGTCACAATTCCTGCTTCCGGAACGCGGAGTAGGGATACAGAACTTCCAGTCAACAGTATTTCTCGATAAGGATTTAGATTATCAGCCATAATGTCTAAACCATCTGAGGTAGACTGACCACGAGCTATGAGGTTGTGAAACGAATGTTTTTGCTCCTGTAGAAGCTATAAGTTTGTGTGAAATCAACCTTGTTTTAAGAAAAACATGTTTTATCCGCGACCTTATGAAAAAAAACGACACTACCCACAATCCTAAACGTAGCAGCAACGTCTGCTGATTGGTCCAACTCGCTGTTACCATAGAAACGTTTACCTTACTAGCGAACGGCTAGAGCTATAATAACAATGGCAGGCTACACCCGCAGCTGTTGTTGTAGTGTACACTTTCCTCAGTTTTGACGTTTCCACTTGAGGGTTTTCATTTACCATCCGAACCACATCGTCATATGTGACTTCAGGCAGGGTGCGGAGAGATTTGGTCCAGCAGTATCTATCGGACTCACCATTGTAAAAAGCTAACCGGAAGAGCAGTATCCCTACTAAAGACGAACTTCCGGTCTTCAATTTTTTCGTGATATAGGCCTATAAATAAAAAAAGAAAGGGAACCATCTCAAAGGAACCAGCAGCGGATTAGATTTCCGGGTTTTGACGTCATGTGATCCTGTGATCCTTCATGTGAGCATGTGATCCTTCACTTCATCCTGCAGTGAGAGTGTTGCCGGCATGATGGAGGAGATGATTTAGCGGTCAGCTTTAATTTATGATATGTCTCTATGTTCATATGGTACTTGTTGTGCTGACTCTGAGCTGAATGGTTTCATGAACCCAGAAAGACTGGCGATTCGCTGCAGGTCAATCGTTGCGATGACAAAAAGCTCCCACTGTTTCTCATTCATCATTAAATTTAGGCATTTTACATATTGAATCCATTTATATTTAGTCTTTTCCCTCCAAAATGTTTGTTTTTGGTGGCAAGAAAAATGATTAGGTGTCTACAACATGGAGTAGCTAACACCCGTGAATGTTATCCATAAACGTTAAGCAACCAGTAGTGGAAACTCCCATTAGTGACCGCACCGCCAAAGTCGTCGGTAGTGTGAACACAGTTTAAGTCATACCTGTCAACACTCCCGTTTTTCCCGGGTTTCTCCCGTTTTTTAGCCCGATCTCCCAGACCCCTCCCGGTTTGTTATTTCTCCCGGGAAACTCCCGTAATTTGCATGGCCCAAACTCCTTTATGAATAATCAGACCAATATGTTTGTCTAATGTTGACCAGTTGCCAGAAATGCATTATTTTCACACAATCCACAGACCATTTACAATTTCAACCCGTGTGTCACCTCAACCTGGCAACCTATAAACCACAGTCGCGGAAAGATTAACCCGAAAGCGAGCCGATAAACGTGGCAGGTGAAGGCGGTGTCCCCGCAAAGAAACCAGTTGTAACCTCTTGCCACCAAATTGAAGAGTTAGCAGTAGAGTGAACTTGACATGAAACCCTAAACAAGGCTTGTACTTATATGCTCTAAATCATCAGCAACCAGAGACCGTTGCTTTGGACAAGAGACAAACATTCACATTTTTACATCCAATGAAACAATCACCATGAAGCCAGACTTCTGACCCTAATGTCAAGTAATTGTTGAATTAGCTGAAGCTAAAACTTACCAAGAACTTCAACGTTGAACAACTTCTCTGAGATCTGTGTATTGATAATAATGAATGCTTCAAAATATCCAGATTCATTAGTCCTGATGTTTGAGATGGAGAGAACTCCAGTTGTTTTGTCAATCTTCAGTCTGCCAGTGAATCTCTCATCATAATGGGTGTACATTTTGCCTCGATGCATCTTGGCAATACGTGTACTTAGATTGTCACTTTCATAAGACCACTGTATTTGATCGTCGTCCTTCATATCAACCTCTGGATGTAGACGTAGGACTTCTCCCTCCTTCACTTGAACTGTTTTAAAAACATCACCCTGTCCACACACTGGAACAACATTAAAACAGGTTTGATTTGGGTTACATATAGACAGGTTTATTAAAAAATAAACAAACAACAACAACTGAAAAATAGGTCACATACTCCACCCACCCTAATATGATAATATATGAAAAAAGGTTTATTCTAATATGGTTGCTTCATATCATGTTCTTAAAAATGTAATTGGAAGTCTTGTTATTTGTTTAGCTCTGTATTTTATGAAGATACCACAATGAAAATACCCGACACAGGATGTGCCAGGTTTCCAGTCTTCTGTACTCTCAGAACAATATCACAAGTTTCATTTACTAATGTTTTCAGAGAGTTTACAATTAAGATTTTTGGAAACAATTGCATGTAGAGAACTTCAATTATGTGAAAATCCTTAATTGTGTTTATACAACTACACAATGCCTTGTTGAGTGTCTCAAGTTACACAGTGACCACAATAAAATAAAATAAAAAATTTTTATTGACCACAATAAAATATTTTAAATATCTTACCCTCCACACTGATGAAAAACCCAATGAAAACCCAAATGCTGATGGACATTATGAACAATTATCAGGTTTTATAATAAGTTGTAGCTCTTGAAGATGAAACTCAACCTGATCTCATAAACACTCAGTGTGTTCATGAGTGGGGCTTTCATCAGGAAGTGACTTTCATGACTTTTATGACTTTCATCAGAAGTGACACATCAACCACAGAATCAGATACCTGTTTACTAGATAAAGATACCTATTACCTGCTAGATGGGAGGTAAAAACCTTTCAACAATGAACAATTGTTGATCACGGCTTTTCTCCCTTTCTGGCTTCTCAGATACTGAGACTTCCCAAGTTCTGTTCTTAAAAACTCACTTTCACATATAACATCCACTATTTCCATATGCCATCTTATTAGGTTGCTTGCCACCTGGTAGTATATTTAAAATTACTGTTATGTCTAAGTCTTTACTCAACACATTGAATTAAATTTATATGTGCGTTCACACGTAATTGCCATAATTAAGATTTCCGACATGTAAAAATTGTTCATGTCCTTGTAGAACTCGTAATAAGAACTTGTAAACTTATTTTGGAGTTGACAGTGTTGCCATTGAAATGTATAATTCAGAGTCCGAGAACTGCTCTGAGTACTGCTATGAGTATAGTACATATAGAATGGTAGTTTAATTGAGTCTAGGGCTTTCAGGGAGTTTAGATTTGAGTTTATTTGTTGTGCACTACTGGGCCACCGTAGTCTTGGCTCAATTTGAACTGTTGTGAATTTGATACACAATTGTTGTATCACGTGTTTGGGCTTACAGCTGAAGCAGTCGTTTCCCCCGGGGCTCCCCCAGAGGACAGGAGGCCGATTGCAGCATCGGAGGGTGAGCTGGCCTCGGGAGATGATGACTCCACTGCGTTATCTCCCTCCGGGAGTATAATGTTGCCCGAGCTGGATCCAGAATGGTCAGCTGTGCTGAAACGGGCCGCCGAGGCTGTCGGGCTCGAGTGGAACTCTCCACCGTGTCCTGTTCAGTCTCGGTTGGATGATTGGTATCTCGGGGCGGGCCGTGCTGGTTCTCAGCCCGCCGCCCCAGTACCCTTCTTTTCCGAAGTGTATGGAGAACTTACTAGGTCGTGGACGGACCTTTTACTGCCGAAAACTGCCTGAGTGGTTCTTCCTCCCTCTGTACCCTTGACGGGGGACCGGTGAAGGGTTATGAGGCTCTCCCTCCTGTGGGGCGGTCTGTCGTGATACAGGTGCACCGGTGTCCGGCGGCCGCTGCTTTTGGGGAGATCCTTGTCTCCAACCTAAGGCCTGTGAGTTCTCGTCTGACGGGCAGGACTTACAAAGCCTCTGGGCAAGACGCCTCCTCTTCGTGTGCCATGACGTTGCTACAGGTCTATCAGGCCAGGGCGCTCATGGACATGCACACGGGTAGACCAGACCGTGCGCTCATAGGTGAAAATCATTTTACACCAGACAATACAAAGGGACAACACAAAACACAGGTTTTGCTAAAAAGTTGTTACTCAAGAATGGATCCAGCTTATAGTCTCCGGAGCAATACTGTAATGAAAGGGACAGGACACACTTTATTTAAGTTCATCTGAATTGTTTTACAGATTTAAAGTGTACAATTTTATTAAGCATGCACACCCCAAAAAAGGCATACGGTCTGTATAGATTTGTTTACGGTTTGTTTACAGGGTCTCAGCATCACTGACGTTTCAAAGCGGACGCAAACGAGCGATATTACGAAGGTGATAGAAAGCAGATTTAGTGAGTGAGGAAATGTGAGGAAGGAAGAAGAGGGAAGAATCAACAATGATGCAAAAGGTTTTTAACAGTGATTAGATTGAACATGTTTAACTGAAAGGGGAATCTTCCCAAACATGCATTTGGGTCTTTAAGCAAAAAAGCACAAGTCAAACTTGTATGACTGGTGAATACCACTTGATCAGATTTAGTAAAGTGATTAAAAGTCTGTTTTCATATTCATATTTTCTTATAATTCTTGCATGTGTCCCACACGTGTAGCCACTTCTGTACCAATATATACCGATTAATCAACAGTGGTGGAAGGTTGAACCAAGACTCCAGCAATATTAACATTGTCAACACAAAAACAGGATGTAATTTGAGGTGAACCAACAAGATCTGTTTTATCAGTGTTGAGTTTTGGGAAAATCACTGGTCATCCAAGCTTTAATATAATCAATATAAGCTGATATGGAGTTAGTGGGGAAAGGAGCATTGCGATGATAAAATGGTGTCATCTGCATTGCAATGTGTTGTGGAAATTATCAATATTAAAGCCTGGATGAAGGAGACAAAGTCGATTCTCAAAAGATTAAACAAAGTATTTTATTTCATGCATGAAATAGGCGTTCAACACACAGACAACATCTGAGTATGAGAAGGCAAAAGGCCAATGCCCTCGCAAAGGTTATATACCCTAACACATCCTGTGTACAGAAAAAACCCTTTGTTATCTTTAAACCAGACGTCTTAACTCATGATCATGTCCATCATAAATTCCATCTAGACAGAACAATGTCATGTCAGCTAAAATGTCCTGTTTTTAGCTGCCCATTTTTTTACTGCTGATCGAAACTGCGCACACACATATTATTTTCACACCTGCACACTTGAAGTACAAAAGGTCACTTGGAGTACACATGTATTGTCAATCTAGAGAACATTTCTTTCCAGCAAGCTTCGTCCTAACTTATACATCTCTAAAAGCATGGTTATATATCCTTGATAATCTTATATTCCTTTAAGTGCTTATGAGTAAAAATGAATCTGCAATGTTAATAAAATTTGTACACAGAAAGAAAAGTAAAAGAACACATCCAAAAGTGAAATTTCTACTACAAATGGAAGGTAAAGCCATGATGATGGATAATGTTATAGATGAAGCATGTGTATGATGAAGAGAAGAGGCCCAAGAACCGAGCCCTGGGGAACACCGTGTGAGACGGGACAGTAGTGGACTAATATCCACTACAACAATCCATTAATAGTGTATAAAAGTAAGATGACAACATAAGTTATAACCATAATTAAACTAAACTATACCTGTTCTATCTCCAGCATATATTCTCTGGCTCTGTAAGCATCATTGTCCGACTCTGGTTCGAACTGAACGCACGCTAGTACAGTTTTTGACATTTTCAGTGAGTGAGATTGTCCTGTTTTGTTGTTGCACAAGCTCTTGAAGCTCCGCCCTCTTCTTGAAAGCTAATTTGCATTTAAACCGATACACACAAAAATAGCATTTGATCTTAAAATCTGTCAAATAGACCTGTTTCTTTTAGGTACCTCATGAGAACTGGCCATGCTGATGGTTTTTGCTCAATACATCAAAATGTGTTTTACACTAAAAGCAGCACACCAGCCTAGCACACTGTGAACACATATAGCCTAAGGCATGTTTCTCCATTCACTATCTCCCTGACTTCCCTCCCTCACCCGTTGCCCGTCATAGTACAATCAAACAGTCCATAAATGCATTAATTAATTATAAACACTTCCCTCTTCAACGCCAAGAAGACCGATCCGTATAGGGGTCGTAATCAGATCCAAACAAGAGCTGGCGTGATCTCAAATCTATTTCAAGGTGCCCAGAAGGTGCCCTTTATATGCTGAAATAGTTCTTTGTAACCACTTTTACCCTGATTCTTTTCAAAGCTTTGAATCAATTGAACCAATTGCTTCATAAAATGATTCACTGTTTCGAAGTTTTCGAAACGCCACACGCTGGCGACCTCTGCTGGTCAGAACAGTGTAATGCAACAACACCCGGGCCAAACATGCATAAAACACCCTTTACAAACCTATAGCAAATGCTTTATTGGAAGTAAAATCTGCCAAATACAATAAACTAATAATCTAATTAGATTAAATATCAAGTGTCTGTATAATATGTTCTTTTATACATTTTCAGGGCTTTGTTTGTTCCATGGAGGGATCAGCTCAACGGGCCAAAAAGAGACTATTAACTACTATTATTCATTTTAATTAAGCAAATATCTTATTAAAACATCCACAAATGTATTAAAACAGATCAGAGATCAGGTAAAACCATAGGGTAAAACCATAGATATAATAAATACATAGACACCCTATTGGGCGCTGAGCGTAGCCTACGTCAACAGCGCCGCCATATTGCGGAGGGCAACTTTCCCATACCTCTCATACCGGGAATTGAGAAAAAGATTAAAGGATTAAAAGATTGCAGTGTTTTAGAGATTGTTTGTTCTACTTCTGTCTTGCAGGTGATTTCACTTCCTTGATTATTTTCATTGTAGGTGAGATTTCCTCCAAACCACAAAGGAAATGTTCATCATGCTGCCAATAATCAGACCATCACCCTTCGTATGTGACGCAAACAAAACAAAAAATCCACTTTCTTTTTTTGGAACACCAACTACTAATTTTTCCACAAAGACTTCAAGCTTCAGCCACTATTTAACTTATTTTTTTATTGTCTATATTCTGTAATTGATATTTCTTATTATATTGATTATTATAGTATTATAGGCTACACAAACTATATGCTATTATCAATATATTTATGATTGTATTATTGTACTTATGATATTATATAATAGGCTACTATTCATTACTACTTTATTTGCTGTATACTGTTTTATTATTTTTATTATTTACTATTACTTCTCACTTTATCATTTACTATTTGATTTGCACTGTAGTTGTACCATATCATATGTATTACCAAAAAGGATCCATCAGATCCATAAAGGATCCATCAGATCCATCCCCGCCCCTCTGAATTGAATCATTGCAGACCAGTAGCACTAAACATGAGTTTTGACCACCACATCACAAACATCCACAAACAGTGTCAAAAAATACTTTTTGTCATCCGTAAACTTAGGACACTCTCAGTCAAACCACACTTACTGCTTCTCCTGTACCGAAGTATCATTGAACCCATCCTCTTGTACTGTGCTGCCTGCTACTTCACCATGCTCTCTCTTACCAATAAGAATAGCTTCTTAAAATTACTAACACCTCATCCAAAATGTGATGGATCCCTCATTAATACCTCAACTGCTCGTAGAGCAAATCCCAGCCATCCTCTCAACTCAAGCTTCACGCTTCTCCCATCTGGCCGTAGATACAGACAGCTGCTCTACAAAAAGGCACGCTTCAGAAAAAGCTTCGTACCCTGTGCTATAAGGGCGTTAAATTTACAAGGTAATGATGTCACTTCTGTGTTAGGTGTAGATACGTGTATATTGTCCATATATGTCCATATGTGTATACTATAGTTTGTGTTTAGAATTCATAAGGGGGATGTCCTTTGTACAGACTGTGAAAACAAATTTCCTCCACAAGAGGACAATAAAGAATGAAACTGAAACTGAAACAGTTTTCTTTGTTATTGCTAAAATCGGGTCAATCACAGAAAATACTCTTTCCAGAATAAGAAAACTTTATTATATTTAATGTGAAAATTAAATTATATCTAAGTATGGGGGTCTTCACAATTCTTATCCAAGAATAAAAAGCCAGATACAAGCCGGAGCTTTCACAATTCCTTATTTAAAAAATATGTTATAAGTCTACTATCGAGATTTTAAATAACTATGGAACTTTTTGTAAACCACATACAAACCATTAAAATCGGTTGATAAATGTAAAAACACTTTTTGTTTTTATCCAGAAAAAACGCAGCTCACCACTTGCATTTGATTGTAGTGCAGTCTTTCCCTCCGCAAAATGGCGGACGCGTTGACGTATCGCAGCAACGGTCCAAAGTGGCCAATAGGGCGTCTATGTATTTATTAAGTCTATTGGTGCGTTCAAGTCATCTCGTATAGATCGTATTTACGAGTTGAACGCACTTGAATGCCACCACAATGTCGCAAATACCAGTGGGGAGCTCGGGATTTTCTCTAAGGCCCGATCTGTCCGATTGTGGGCGTGTCACTGAGAAACATGGCGGAACACCACAATATACTTAAATATTATGCAGTGATATTGTCAAGGTTTTCTATTTACAGCGCAGTTAAGCGAATTGCCTGCATAGAATATGATGGCATTATAATATAACAATGCAACATGTAACGATTAAGTTGGCAGTGGCTTCATAAATTAATTAAAAACATTAAAAAAACAAAGTACATCCGATGCACATTTCTTTTTTCTTCATTTTCTAGAACAAGAGTTTAAGAACCTTACTGTATTTTTGTGTAATTAATTAAGAGAAAGTACTCCGCCATCTTACTCCGACGAAAGTGACTTGAACACACTGCCGTCGTAAACACGACTTCTCACCTCGTACGTACGAACTTCCCCAGGAGGACTCGAAACCACACAGGCTACTCTCTGAGTAGGTACTTAATTTCAATAAGTAGCCTACTTACTTAATGAGTGCTAAAAGAGTAGGTAGGCTACTTTATCACAAGCGCAAAAAAAATACCATATAATCATCACTTGTAGAGGCCTCTGCACTTCCAAATGTGACCGTGTTTGCCCATGTCCCTTCACCATCAGGCCGGTTTGGTTCACTGCCCTGCTGACTGGACCAGCGATCTCCAACCGTACACTTTCCGTACATGTTGTTTTCATGAACGCTGGCGACCAGCGTCCAGCCAAGACAAAGTCACCTTTGTCTTACATGATGAGATGTTAACTTATTCAAATGTTATTTTCTTAGCCAAAGCGGAAGTTCCGGGGTATTCCCGGATATTGATAGCGGCTCCCTGATATGCCCGCAAATTAGTTCAAATCTCCCGGAATCAAGAGCGAGTATACCTTCCTGAAATTAGTTTTTGCAGGTTCTGGGATGTCTGAGATAAGACATTGATATTTTTCAATATTGAACATAGGCGTTGTCCTCGTACATAAGTTGAAACCGAGAAGGAAGAACAAACTCGGGATCAAGTTTGGCTTGGGATCATCAAGTTTATACAGTCCAGCCAGAGAGAAAGAATGAAAGAGCCATCCCCAACTGATACGTATAGGATATGGTGGCATAATTTCAAAAGTGTGACATACAGATTGGTCGGACAAACCGGACACCCCCCCCCCATATTAAAATCAATATTAAAATCAATATTAATATAGGTGTTAACTTATTCAACTGTAATTTTCTTTGCCAAACCAAAGTTTACACATATTATTTTCCACATTCAACTTAGACTCGGGTAACCTATCCTGCATTCCACTCCTGAGTATAAATATACTAAAGTATACCTGAGCTTTATTATCGGACTCGCCCAGAACCCAAAAGCCTTGACAGTGCTGGGCAACAAGGAGAGAAACACAAGACAAGAAACAAACGTAAGAATTATTTTGCCACACAAATGAAATTTCTAAATATAAGTAGTCTAATGATTTTAGTAAGCAGTCTTTCACAGAAACATGGAACCAATAATATAATAATTTCAGCTTTGCGGTGTTGAATGTAATTGTGAAAAACTTTTCTCCTTTTGTTCGCAGACTATGTTTCTTACAAGAGCGTTTTTCGGGATCCTTTTCAGTCTCTCACTGAATTCATGGCTCTGTGAGACAGCAAAACTAATTTGTAAGTAAGAAGTATAATATTTTTTTTTTTTTTGATTGAAATGAATTTACTTTAAAATGTTGAAAATCAAATTTTTTATGACTAAATATTCCACTAAATCATTGTCTTGGATTGCAGTGGATCCACAAGAAGCATCAGATAAAACCGCTGATATCAATCTTGAGAATACACACTCCGCTCGAAGCTGCAAAGAACTTCGGAAAAAGTATCATGTTTATGATGGTACGCTCATTTTATGTTAATATTTGATCTTAAGCAACAACTGCAGTGAAGTGGAGTGAAGATGATTGGTGGTGGATGAGGAGATTCTTTGAGCACAGAGAAAAGCGCTATACAAATGTAATGAATTAAGTGACTCAGGAATGCTCTTGTTGACGCAGACGGCCTGTACTACCTGAACTCCTCCAGAGGGGTCCTGTACCAGACCTACTGTGACATGACCACTGCGGGCGGAGGCTGGACGCTGGTCGCCAGCGTTCATGAAAACAACATGTACGGAAAGTGTACGGTTGGAGATCGCTGGTCCAGTCAGCAGGGCAGTGACCCAAACCGGCCTGATGGTGAAGGGACATGGGCAAACACGGTCACGTTTGGAAGTGCAGAGGCCTCTACAAGTGATGATTATAAGGTATTTTATTACATTTATGGTTTTACAGCAATAGTTAAACAGGAGGAACAGAAATGATCAAAGGATGTTTTTGTAGAATCTGAAACGATAGTCTGTTTCCTTCTGTCACAGAATCCTGGATACTTTGACATTCCCGCACAAGATGTGTCCGTGTGGCACGTTCCTAATAATATGGAGGTTGAATCCTGGACCGCTTCCTCCATCCTGCGATACCACACTGAGAATCGCTTCTTAACTCTCCACGGGGGAAACCTTTACAGTTTATTCAAGGTCAGATAAACTTCAATACCATTTTTGGCTTTGAAACATTCACAGAAATAAAATTGTGAAATTACAATTACACAGTTTTTTGTTTTTTCCCTCAGAAATTCCCAGTGAAGTTTGGCATAGGAACATGCATGACTGATAATGGACCTGTTATTCCAATAGTGTATGATACCGGAAATGCGGATTCCAACAGAAATCTCTACGGTCCTCATTCAAGAAGTATGGCTCTTTTTTTTAATGTATCATTTATTTAACCAGGCAAGACTTTAAATAAAAACAAATTCTTATTTACAGCAATAGCATACCCCTTGAGCCAATAATTTTTTTTTCAAATATTTTTAATAAAAGTGGCTTCATCAGTTGTGTAAAATCTGTCTATTATTAAGTGATGGTGTATAAGGCATCATCATTGTTGAGATTCAATCACTTTAGTGTTCATGGACATATCATGACAGATTATCATCACTGATACTGTATATTCTGTGTATTTTCCCAGCAATTTTTCAGCCTGGCTTCATCTCATTCAGAGTCTTCAACCATGAAAGGGCAGCATCGGCTCTTTGTTCAGGTGTCAAACCAACCGGCTGCCACACTGAACATGTGAGTGAACATGATATTCTGGATTATTTATATATCACCGTCTATGGACAGCATTTGAAAAAATTATATTTATAAATTTAGCCAACAATGAAAATAAATCAATTGCACAGATGTAATTTACGAAGTGCATGGCTTGTCTTGTTGTCAGTAATGTCCTCGTGTTGTTGCAGTTCTGTATCGGTGGAGGTGGACACTTTCCCGAGGCGGCCCCGAGGCAGTGCGGGGACTTTGCAAGTTTCGACTGGGATGGCTACGGCACTAATGTGGGATGGAGCGCTTCTAAAGAGATCACTGAAGCCGCCGTGCTTCTCTTCTATCGCTAAATCTCAAATCACCAGCATCCTTTCCTTCTTTCTAACATATTCCACATTGATTAACACCTGAATTTTACATACACAAATATTTGATCAAATGATTTCTTTACGATATATATATATCCAGTGGTTGTCAATCATACTGTTCAGACATCAGATTAAAATACTTTAGTTTAACTTCTAGTCTACAAGATATTTTGACAAGGTTTTTGAATATTGTGGATGAATTTTAAAATATTCTTTTGAAAACTAAATGTCCCCAGCACTGGGGCAAAATAGTAAAAATTCTGGACACAGCTAGACAGTTATTGAACAACAAACTAACAACCCTTTTGAGTAGATCTAAATTTGCTTTGACAGTAACAGAGAAGGGGATTTCTGAATTTGCACATTATGTTGAACCAATCATATTAGAGAAAAATGGTGTGATGATGTTGAGTAATATGTCATGTTACCTTTACTATGTACCTATCCTATATAAACTCTTGTATTCTTCTTGCTGGGGGGATTCTCTCTGAAATGTGTGAGATCCTCCCAGCCGTGATTAAAGCATATTCAAAGGCATTGAGTCTGTCTGGTTACTGATGCGCAGCGGGTTAGTGGAGCACTAGATCTTATTCACAACTGATAGTGTTCACAGGGGACGTCAGGGGTTTGGAGATGCGCTAGAGGACACATTTGTAAACATCGATTAGGTGACGCCCCAGGTAAACTTAAGTCAGGTGCATAGGGGAATTTCAACCACGATATTTAAAGGAGCTGTATGTGAGAAATTTATTTCAATTAATCATAAAATGGCCCTGATATGTCACTAGACATTAAGAAATCATGTTCATTTCAAATACTTATATCACTTACAACAGTAGTCCGGCCAGGATATTGTCATTTAAAAAGTGAAGTTGCAGCCCTCAACTGATGTTGATGTTGTCATGTTGTGTTTTGGTCTGAGTGCCACCCTCCGATCTACCAATCACGGAGTCAGTAATGATGCTCCACCCTCCTCCGATCTACCAATCACGGAGTCAGTAGTGTTGCTGCATTCGGGTTGCCAGCTCTGCTCTAGTTCCCACAGCTGCAGCTACAAACGTTCCTGCTGGATCCTGCAGCCTATCTGGCAACCTCGAGTCAGTTCTACAGTAATTTGAAAGTGATTGCAGTACCAGTTTTGGCCACAATCTTACATACGGCTCCTTTCATTTATTAACTTTATTTAGATTTATTTTTATTTTTATTTTAAACATGTATATTTCTACAAAGCATTGTAGAATAGTGATCAATGTAATACATTTGAAATGATAAGGATGTAGCGTATCTGGGTAAATCATGAGTCACTCCTCTGAACACAAATAAAGCACATTCTTCCTAAAACCCAAAGTCTTTTAGAATGAATGTAAATTACGGACATTGGCACCAGAATGTCTGCATGAGACTGTTTCTGACAACTTTTATGGCTCGGAGATTCTCTCCAGAGACCACCATACACTCCTCTCTACTCACTTTGGCCACTTCAAAGGAATTCCCAAACGTCTTCCCTCACTGCAGGACCTACCAGAGACACCACACACACACACATAAGAACTTTTACTAATGTCCTCATTTAAAGACATTTACTGAGATATATTTCATAAGTTGTTATGTTGTCCGAGTGTATTGTAGTTCTAAACTAACGATAAATGCCTGTATTATGCATTTTAATGTATAACCTGGCAAAATCATCCTTCTCATGTTGTTTTGATACCTACGGGATCCCCTGGGGCTGTCCAATCCATCTATGTATATCAACATACTGTAAAATGTATGATTGCATGTATAACATTTCCCCGAAGGAAAAATTTCTGTCATGTCATAAAATGCAAAATAGGCCCTCCTTTTGCCCTCCTGTATGTACAGCTAAATACAATCCGTTGTGTTTGGTTGCCCATAGAGAGAGTGGCAACGTATTTCCTTTAAGGGGAATGTTTATTCTGTAAGTGATAACTCATAACCTGTATGATTATTAATTATGAAATATTAATCAAGTGTTTATCATATTAATCCCCATTATTGAGCTATTGAGGATTCCTTACAAGGATGTGTTAAGGAAATTTTAATTTCACATTGATCAGTTTGATTGTTGGGTCATGTGTTTCTATTCATTCACTTACAAATAGATAATGCAGAGGAAGGTTATGGGCTTGGGAGATAGATGACTTAAGATAATGAACAGGTCAGAGGTCAGTTAGGCAAAGGGGGACTGAAGGGACTAGTTAGTCATGAATGTAGACTAAGCAATATAGAGGTGTGTCACTCCTTGCATGGGAAACTGTGTATGGACTGAACCTATTTGTTCTTGCAAGAATAAATACTTTTCTTTTTACTAATTTGACTCTGAGTGTCTCTTACGCATGTCTGTTTAATGAGAATTTTTGCCACAACAGATGTCTCATAGAATTGTAAACATTCAACATCTTTTGATGTTAGGGAACATTTTAACAATATTCTTAATATTTGTCAGGTTTACATACTGTAGAGTAAATATACCCTTTCTCAAAGGCTTCTTCTTGAGGTGCGAAGTGTATTTGAAGATATGCTGCTCTATAGTTGAAGCTTAATTGGGGCTGATGAAGGACCAACGACTCAACGACAACACATCCTGAAGTGCCAGCCTCATCAGCCCTGTGAAGCCTTCATCCACACGACAGCCATCGGCACTGATCCTCAACAACTCGTATCCACACAGACATGATGACTCCGACTTCCAACCAGCTGGAACTGGATGATATTCTGAATGTTCTGATCCAATCTGACCGCTGACCTGTAATGCTGCCTGAATCATAATCACACACTGTTTGTTCATTGGCCAGAGGAGAACTGGCCCCCCGACTGAGTCTGGTTTCTTTTCTCCATTCTGTCACTGATGGAGTTTTGATTGATTACGGGTGAAAACGTAAAAATATTTTATCAGATGTGCCTTTCGTTTACACGCCGACGGCGTTTTTGGGGCTTAAAAATTCACAAAAAATGAATCCACCCTCCAGAGTGGAGATCTTAAAAACGCTCCACCGTCGCGTTCCCGTCTAAATGGTAAAAATGCAAAACTGCTCACGGCGGCTCTCGTAGTGTACGCGTTTAATTGCAGTACAGTACAGGAAAATAACAACCAACATGTCGGATTATTTCCATACGTCGGACCTAGCAGCGCTGATAAACGTACAAGAGTCTTCTCAGCAGTTGTACAAAATATTCTTAGATATTGGTGTTGTTGTGTGGCAGTGCTTCACATCGCCACCTAGCGCCTGTAGTGCACACTACATCGAATTTCACACACTTTTGCGTCACCATATGCACGCAGATTTCCCCCTCATAACGCTCGTCTAAACGCAGAATAAAAAGTGATAATGCAACGCCACTTTTGCGTTTTCTCTTTAGATCGTTTCCGTGTAAACATAGCCTTAGAGTCGCTGTCCGTTTGAAGGAGCTGAAATATAACCTTATATGGAATCGTACCCTGAACGTTTAACCTAATAATCGTCATCAGATGTGGATTAGCAATCAAGACACGTTTATATAAAGCACCTACAGGCGGAGGCCCTGACAAAATGTCTGGAGAAAAAAAACACACACACAAAACAAAACAAAGAAATGAAAATGCTCAAACGTCAATACGGTTTTCGTGCACGTCAGCAACTCATTGACAGATTTTTATTAAAAAAAATTCCCAGTCTTTGAAGCATGTTTTCCACATTACATCCACAAAGATTTTTTTCTTCTTTCATCATTGATTTATTTTTGGTTAAAATTTTAAGATTAATTTTTGAAAAACTTTTTTTACTGCCCTTTTTAATTACTTAATTTATACATTCATTAAACAAAAAAACGAGTAATAAAAGTGTACAAGAAAGTACAATCAAAACCTTATAATCACATTGCACTTGAATAGAGGTGTAATCTGCCGGTTGTCCTGCAGGGGACCTCATAACTCTTAGGCCGGGAGCCAGATCCACTCAGGATGTTTTTTGCTACCTTTTTTTCACTATTATTTCTTATTATCTTATACCTTGGGCCATCACAAGTTGATAATGACCACCCCCAACTCTGCAAAAAAAAAAAAACTTTTTGGGAAAAGCTTTTGGCAGAATTATGTAATTGTGAATTTTAAGGTACTGCACCTACATAAATGGTCATATAACCCTAATATTTTGCATGGTGTATCCTGACACATAGGGGAAACTAGCAGAAATGATTTGGGGGATTACTGCCTTTTTTTCTGTCAAATATCACCCTCAACAAACTCCAAAAGACAGAAAATGTCTGTCCGCCTGACAAATTGTTACCAAAAGTGATCATTTAAGCATTTTTTTATACATATCACTGCCTCAAATGTACATAAAAAACGTACCAAGTTTATAAGCTTCAATTGAAGTCCAAAATGACCTTTATATCTAGAGGATTACAGCTGGTACAACCAAAGTTCTCCTTACCTCAAATCGGAGAAAACAGAACTTTCAATCATTACCATATGGGAGTAATGTTATGCCCCATGTGGACTGGGGTCAGGTTGCAACACAGGGTACAATCACGCAAAATCAATTAACCAAATGTGAGATTTATTAAAGTCGACTAAGTCCTGGCAACACAAGGAATAAAGATGACTCTAGTGTGCAGCCTGTTATCAAAAAGCCAACCTTCAATTCTTTACAGCCAAATGGTTAAACTAAAATACAGCTAAAAAATAAAATAGAAAACATTTGTTTGGTTCTTAGATCTTTTTGCTGCTTATCCATGCTGTTCTTTGACGACTGGTCATGTTAGTTTATTGTATTAGTGTAGAATATTAACTCTCAATTATCATTTTCCTCCTCTTCCTCATCTTCACATATATTCGTATGGATTTCATCAGTCAAGTCATCTTCATCTGTTTCATCTTCATCTGTTTCAATCTCTTCCAAGACATCAACAAGGGCTTTGAATTTTGATTAAGAATCTTCATCGGGCGGACCTATGAAAATAATTCTTACGTTTGTTTCTTGTCTTGTGTTTCTCTCCTTGTTGACGAGCACTGTCAAGGCTTTTGGAGTCAGATAATAAAGCTCAGGCATACTTTAGTATATTTATACTCAGGAGTGGAATGCAGGATAAGTTACCCGAGTCTTAGTTAAATGTGGTAAATAAAGCCCCTTTCACAAAACACGATGATCCCGGCAAATTGCCAGAACCCCTTCTGTGTGAACCCAAACACGACCCGGGATTGATACCGGTATCAATGCCGGGTTGAGGACCGTCATTGAGTCTGTTCTATGCACTTCCATCACTGTCTGGTTTGGTTCAGCTACCAAATCTGACATCAGGAGACTACAGCGGACGGTTCGGACTGCAGAGAGGATTATTGGTGCCCCCCTGCCAACCCTCCATGACCTGTACTCTTCCAGAGTGAGGAAGAGAGCAGGTAAAATCATCACAGACTCCACTCACCCTGGACACCACCTGTTTGAACTGTTACCGTCAAGACGGAGACTCAGATCACTGGCCACAAGAACATCTCGGCACAGGAACAGTTTCTTCCCACAGGCCATTTCCCTCCTGAACAGTTAACACACCTCCCAAGGCATGTGCCTTTAAGTGCAATACCCCCACTGTTTTAATGCAACAACTTACAACTCAGGTGACACTTACATGTAGATTTATTTATTTATAATATTCAAAACACTGTCAATTTGTTCATAATCTGTAAATCTGTAAATCTGTAAATGTTTATTCTGGCTAAACCCAACTGTGAGACTTTTATTCTCATATTTTTATATTTTATATTTTATTCTTAAAATTTGTATTATTATGTTTCTTGTTGTAAATTATGTTTCTTGTTGTATTTGTATATGTGCACTGGAAGCCTCAGTACCAAAACAAATTCCTTGTGTGTGCAAGCACACTTGGCAATAAAGCTTTTTCTGATTCTGATTCTGATTCTGATTCTGGTAACATTGCCGGGATCAGTCCCGGAACAGTCCCTGTGTGAACAAAAGCCAGGACCAATGTCGTAAGGGGTGTGTTAGTGATGACATACGCGACTCTGTTGCTCTTAGAAGAAAGTTTGTGTTCGTCATCAACAAAGAAAGAACGAAAAAATGTCTGAAAACTGGAACAAAGCCGAGACCAGGAGCTCCTCACTATCCGCGCTGAAGCTGAGAGCGTTCGCCAGCTTGTGGAACGGTACATGCGTGTACATGTTTTCGAAGCGTATGTTACACGTCTCATCCTGACATCATGTGTCTTTATGGGATCTTTACGGGATGTGTGTGAACGCACTCACAGATCCCGGAATCTCTGTGTGATAGGGGTTTCTAAGGAGTCTAAGTTAAAAGTGATAAATAAGGGAAACCGGAGTCTAAGGGGAACATGGATGCGGAAAAGGGACGTTTTTCTGCTTTGGCTAAGAAAATACCATTTGAATAAGTTAACACCTAAATTAGGCAAGACAATTATATTGATCTTTCATCAAGCTGTTATTGAATTAACATTTTAATTAAATTAAAACTATGGTTTAAAACAAATATGTTTGTCCGACCAATCTGTATGTCACACTGGGAAAATGTGAAATTGAGAAGTAAGACCAAGCAAACGGGAGCCAGATGTCTATGGGTTCAATTATTTGAGGCCAGTGGCCATCTACGCCCGTCACTAAGGTAGAATCAGAGATCAGTGAGTTGAGGAAAGCTGCATTCATCGGCACTGTCAAAGTCGCCAATAATTTGCTTGTGAACCCCGATCAATCTCACACATGGCTAGAGCTCATTGAGACCACTGCCAGGTCCCTAACACGGGGCGGCCGCTGCAGACAGTGTCATGATCGATCAAGCGGAAGCAATAATCCAAGTAGAACTCTTTATTTAACAAGGCACAAGTAATAAGTCTCTGAACGGGCGGTGACGCAGGGACTAGATGGTCAGCAGTTCCAGGACACAGGTGCAGAGGTGATGGTGATGATGACAGGTGAATAATCCAGGCACGAAACGGAAACCAGGAACAAGACCACAAAACTGCAACAAAGACTGGAACAGGACCGAACACACACGAGGGACATCAAACAACGATCTGACAAAGAGAGGAGAATGTGATGAGTATTTTTGGGTGAGTAGACTGGAGGCAGCTGATGAGGAGATAGGATCAGCTGGATCGCTGATACACTTGAACGAGCAGTCACGGCCACTGACACACACGCCCACAGACAGACAAAACAACAGTTACACAAGACAAGAAGGAAGCAATGAATATATGAACCGTGACAGACAGTGACTCTTCACTGCAAGCTGATGACTATGTTGAAGCAGAGAAACTTATCCTGGGCCTAGCTCAACAGGACTCATTCCCACTAGAAGTCCAAGCTTTGAAGACTGGACAGCCGGTTCCAGCTACCAGCCGTTTGGCATCCCTTGCACCAGAGTATGATAAAGACATTACTCTTATCAGAGTAGGGGGGCGGTTACGTAGAGCTTGATGCCATTCACCCTAAACTGTTGGACCCTGGTCATTCTACAACAAAGCTGTTAATTAAAGAGATGGACCGCCAACTTCTGCATCCTGGTTCTGAAAGGGTGCTAGCAAAATTGCGTCGCCAGTATTGGATACTTCGGGGCAGGGAAGCCATCCATAAGCATCAACACAAATGCCAAGATTGTTAGTTCTGGCGAGCCAAGCCTGAAGTTCCCCAAATGGATGATCTTCTGTCCTGCATGCTGCAACTTCACCAACCGCCGTTATATTTTACTGGGGTAGACTGTTTCGGTCAAAGTTGGTCGTCGCCAAGAAAAAAGATGGGGCATCCTTTATAAGTGCATGACAACCCGATGTGTGCACCTGTGAAAAGTAATTCCCCGAGCCCTGTTTTTGAGCATGAATATGCTGCACAGTGCTCTGGCATCTTGCTTTCTTCAGCTGTGCAACTATACGACCGGTTCAAGATGGCGGCCGTATTTCTTGCGCCCAGCGGCCAATAGGGCGTCTAACTCTACATGATGTCTATGGTTGTAACCAGACTTGGGTATAACGCGTTACAAAGTATACATGCATTAATTTGTGGCGGCCCGCCACAATATCACGCTGACCGCCACGGATTGATTTTCAGATTTAATATGGGTAAAATTGTATTTTATTGTAGAGCTTTATTTTATCCCTCCCTCACAAACTGACAATGGAGGCGCGCGCGCGAATAGCCCCTCCTTTTCGAGCACGATCTGAATCAAAACATGCGCATGCGTTGAGGACGGATTGTTGTGTTTATTCCCCCAGCGAAGATTCCAGAATCAATCCGGAGTTGCATGGTTAGTATAATAATGAACACTGTTCTAAAACATAACTCTGATAAGTTAGTCTATGTTAAACGCTGTCGTGTTTCCATTACAGATTCGCGCAAAACTTTTGCGTTTTTTTTTTTCCCTCTAAATATTGATCAAAAACGATTGCGAAATGACGGCGTTTCCATTAACTGATGTTATGGGACTAAGCGTATTTTTTTCCTCTTGCGATCAGTCATTCCAAAACTCATGACAACGGACGTTGGTAGGTTTATATCACAGCCACCGCACTAGACATTATTATTATTAATAATAATGCCTAAGCGTGTTATCCAAGCATTAATGGCAAGGAAAGACTTATACTGTGAGCGGCACATAAGAGGTGTTTTCTCACTCATTTCTGCTCCGAGGTCTTGATTGTGGCATTTATTCTCTTTATTATGTTGACCCTGTCCTGAGGCCTTCCCATATGATAGGGCATTGGAATATTTTTTTCAGAAAGCCCCGTAAAATAAAATCTCCCGCTATCAATATGCAGGAGACTCCCGGAACTTCCAGGAGACTTGGGATGTCTGCAATATTAAATTACAGAAAGAACTGAGTTTCACTTTGTAGTGTATTCTTGTGGTTTTAATAGGTTTTCAAAGTAACTTGAAAGTAAAGTACTTAGTAATCTGATTACTTTTTACATGCAGTAATCATTAATGTAATCAAATTACAAGTTTAAAGTAGTAATTAGTAATTTGTAGTGGATTACATTTTTTGAGTAACTTACCCAACTCTGGTTGTAACACTGTGCTACAACTAACCCCGCTGTGTAAAAATATTTTAAGCCAAGCTAACAGTTGCTAGGAGTTGATGATATGTTTCAAAATGGTGCTATGTTTTAGCCAACAAGACAGTGATTAAGGAAATATAAAGTTAGATTTGGTGACACACCCAACTCAGAAACCGAAAAAAAACGTGTGATGATGTACTTGCATGGTGTCAAAACACTCTTTGTCCAGTATCTTTACAAAATCATTTTATCGATTTAAGCGACTTACATTGCATTTCAAGGTAGCCTACACATTTTTACATTCTTATCAGTTCTTACTTTCCCTGGGAATCAAACCCATGACCTTGAGACCCATGAGAGCGTCAACTCTCTACTGTTTGCGCTACAGGAAATCTTATCAAAACTTTCCACAGATCCGCGGGAGACCGTCTTCTGGTAGCGAGAGAAAAAGAGCGTAGACGCAACCTGCTTGACCCTGACTAGGTCCGTGTTACATTTAACCCCGCGTTAGGTTGTGCCTCGCACTCCCCATAGACATCTGGCTCTTTTCCTTCTCAGTTTCACTGTACGAGTTTCTGTATGAGGACAACACAAGCCCCTTGCGAGCCATCCCCAACTGATTCGTACAGGGTGGCATAATTTCAATAGTGTGACATAGGCCTACAGATTGGTCGGACAAACATATTTGTTTTAAACCAACGTTAATTCAATAACAGCCTGACGAAAGATCAATATAATTGTCTTGCCTAATTTAGGTGTTAACTTATTCAAATGTTATTTTCTTTGCCTAAGCAGAAAAACGTCCATTTTCCGCATCCGTGTTCCGCTTAGACTCGGGTTTCCTTTATTTACCACATTCAACTTAGACTCAGGTAACCTATCCTGCATTCCACTCCTGAGTATAAATATACTAAAGTATGCCTGAGCTTTATTATCGGACTCACCCAGAACCCAAAAGCCTTGACAGTGCTGGTCAACAAGGAGAGAAACACAAGACAAGAAACAAACGTAAGAATTATTTTGCCATACAAATGAAATTTCTAAATATAATTATAGCCTACTGCTTTTAGTAAGCAGTCTTTCACAGAAACATGGAACCAATAATATAATTGCGGTGTTGAGTGTAATTGTGAAAAACTTTTCTCCTTTTGTTCGCAGACTATGTTTCTTACAAGAACGTTTTTCGGGATCCTTCTCAGTCTCTCACTGAATTCATGGCTCTGTGAGACTGCAAGTGTATTTATTTGTAAGTAAGAAGTTTAATATCTTTTTTTGATTAATATTAATTTACATTAAAATGTTGAAAATCTAATATTTTTTTATTACAATATATTCCACTACATCATTGTCTTACATTGCAGTGGATCCACAAGAAGCATCAGATGTTAAAACCGCTGATATAAATGTTGAGAATGCACACTCCGCTCGAAGCTGCAAAGAACTTCAGAAAAAGTATCATGTTTATGATGGTACGCTCATTTTATGTTAATATTTGATCTTAAGCAACAACTGCAGTGAAGTGAAGATGATTGGTGGTGGATGAGGAGATTCCCCCTTCCATATGTAAAGCGCTTTAAGTACAGAGAAAAGCGCTATACAAATGTAATGAATTATTATTATTATTATTATTATTATTATTAAGTGACTCGGGAATGCTCTTGTTGACGCAGACGGCCTGTACTACCTGAACTCCTCCAGAGGGGTCCTGTACCAGACCTACTGTGACATGACCACTGCGGGCGGAGGCTGGACGCTGGTCGCCAGCGTTCATGAAAACAACATGTACGGAAAGTGTACGGTTGGAGATCGCTGGTCCAGTCAGCAGGGCAGTGAACCAAACCGGCCTGATGGTGAAGGGACATGGGCAAACACGGTCACGTTTGGTAGTGCAGAGGCCTCTACAAGTGATGATTATAAGGTATTTTATTACATTTATGGTTTTACAGCAATAGTTAAACAGGAGGAACAGAAATGATCAAAGGATGTTTTTGTAGAATCTGAAACGATAGTCTGTTTCCGTCACAGAATCCTGGATACTTTGACATTCCCGCACAAGATGTGTCCGTGTGGCACGTTCCTAATAATATGGAGATTGAATCCTGGTTCGCTTCCTCCATCCTGCGATACCACACTGAGAATCGCTTCTTAACTCTCCACGGAGGAAACCTTTACAGTTTATTCAAGGTCAGATAAACCTTCAACACCTTTTTTGGGTTTGAAACTTTCACAAAAATATATATACAGTGAAGAAAATTATGCTGCTAACGACCTCAAACAGGTGCATCTAATTTAGGATAATAAATGGAGTGGAGGTGGACATTTTAAAGGCAGACTAAGGCTGCGTTTACACTTGGCATTAACATGCGATCACTGTGATCTGATCAAGCAGATCGGATCATTAGCCAATCAGGACACGGTGCGTTTACATTTGTTCATATTAAGTAGCCTCTGTATCTGGATAACCGATCAGATTTCTGTTTTTGCATAATATTTAAATTAGGTCAGTAGCCAAATTAAGAGTAAAGATGATACAAATTAAGCAATGTCCCGATATACTTTCCTATGCAATCTCCAGTCTTATATCAAATTACGCTTTTTGAATGAAGGAAAGAGCTGATCATACAAAAATAACTGGGTTGATCATGTTAAACAATGTCACATCATCGATCATCGCGGGGTTTAAGGTTATAGCGTGCAATGGCTATATTAACAGAAATGGGAGATTACTAAACATGCTGAAACAACAAAAACATTCAACATTTAAAACATTAAAAAATAAAAAGTGTATTCCCATTATTCCTCTGGCAAAGCAGCGCACGCTCTTCATTAAGATCTCATGACTCACAGATGTGATTGTACAGGCGATCGCCTCGTTCAGATAATGTTGCACGCACAATTAAAATGAAAAAAATAACACACACAGTGTTTTAAATATTGACGTTTATTTGTAAGGTTCTTCAAATGTGTTTAATTTATTGTCTAAACTGCGTCTGGTCATTATTTTCTGACAGCACGTGGGGAGACTGGGTGGGGATTTAAATGACGTGCACCTGTGAATGCACACACACACACGATGGCTGGATTGCGTTTACATTACACTGAGATCCGATCACAATGCGTCCTCGACTACCTCTGAACCAGGACACGCTGATCGGATAACATTCCGATCAAAAACGCGTTTACACTTGTCTTTTCAATGTGTATGTGGACAACATCCAGATACAGGTCGCATGTTAATGCCAAGTGTAAACGCAGCCTAACAGGTCTTTGAGGGTCAGAATTCTAGCTGATAGACAGGTGTTCAAATACTTTTTTGCAGCTGTATCTTACAAATAAATAGTTAAAAAATCATACATTGTGATTTCTGGATTTTTTTTTTTTTTAGATTATGTCTCTCACAGTGGACATGCACCTACGATGACAATTTCAGACCCCTCCATGATTTCTAAGTGGGAGAACTTGCAAAATAGCAGGGTGTTCAAATACTTATTTTCTTCACTGTATTTTTTTATTTATTTTTTGGTGAAATTACAATAACTGTTTTTTTTTAAATGCTTTTTTTCCCTCAGAAATTCCCCGTGAGGTTTGGCATAGGAACATGCATGACTGATAATGGACCTGTTATTCCAATAGTATATGACAACGGAAATGCGGATTACAACAAAAATCTCTACGGTCCCAATTCAAGAAGTATGGCTCTATATTTAATTTATCCTTTATTTAAGCAGGCAAGACTTTTAAAAACTCTTATTTACAGCAACAGCCTGGCAATACCCCAATTATATTTTTCAAATATTTTTAATAAAAGTGGCTTCATCAGTTGGCAGTATCTGAAAATCTGTGTATTATTAAGTTATGGTGTACAAGGCATTATCATTGTTAAGATCCAATCACTTTAATGAATGAAAGCCATGTCATGTGTTCATGGACATATCATGACAGATTATCATCACTGATACTGTATATTCTGTGTATTTTCCCAGCAAATTTTCAGCCTGGCTTCATCTCATTCAGAGTCTTCAACCATGAAAGGGCAGCATCGGCTCTTTGTTCAGGTGTCAAACCAACCGGTTGCAACACTGAACATGTGAGTGAACATGATATTCTGGATTATTTATATATCACCGTCTATGGACAGCATTTGTGAAATTAATACATTTACAATGAAAATAAATCACCAATGTCATTTTGAGAAGTGCATAGGCATGTCTTGTTAGTAATGTCCTCCTATTGTTGCAGTTCTGTATTGGTGGAGGTGGACACTTTCCCGATGGGGCCCCGAGGCAGTGCGGGGACTTTGCGGGATTCGACTGGGAAGGCTATGGCACTAATGCGGGATGGAGCGCTTCTAAAGAGATCACTGAAGCCGCTGTGCTTCTCTTCTATCGCTGACACTCCCAGTAATCTCAAATCGCCAGCATCCTTTCCTTCTTTCCAACATATTCCACATTGATTAACACCTGAATTTTACATTCACAATTATTTGCTCTAATGTTTTTCTTTACGATATATATCCAGTAGTTTTAATCATACTGTTCAGAGATCAGATAAAAAAACATACTTTAGTTTAACTTCTAGTCTACAAGATACTTTTACAATGTAAAAAAATATATATATTGAATAATCAACAAACTAACAACCATGTTTGGGTAGATCTGTTTGCTTTGACAGTAACAGAGAACAAATGTTGACAGATGTTGAACAAATCATATTAGAGAAAAATGCTGTGATGTTATATGTCATGTTACCTTTACTATGTACCTATCCTATACAAACTCTTGTATTCTTCTTGCTGGGGGGATTCTCTCTGAAATGTGTGAGATCCTCCCAGCCGTGATTAAAGCATATTCAAAGGCATTGAGTCTGTCTGGTTACTGATGCGCAGCGGGTTAGTGGAGCATCAGTAACTTTTTGTCGGCACTGCCTGATGATGCTCTGGTGAAATTTTGGTGAGAATCGGACAAACCGTCTAGGACGAGTTCGAAAAAGTCATTTTTTTGTACAATTCAACGTGGCGGACATATTTTTATGACGGAAAATTATGTCATAGGGTGCAATTGAATCGTCAGGAATCAGGAATTTTGTTGATAGGCCTTACGGTTCAAATGTTATTAGCATAATACGAATGATTTTGGACAGGTGGTGGCGTTAGAGGGAATGAGTTAAGAGACACCAAAATTGGTGTATTTAATGTTGGGACTGTCCTCTATCAGAATGTCAAACCAAAACAACTTTCCCGCAAACGGTTTGTAAGTCCCGCTAAATCGAACCAATGGCGGCATCCGATCAGCGGCGAAGGTCTCGCACGTGTTCCATCCTTTCCACGCTAATGGGATTTTTGATCAAATGCCATACACGTTCTCATATGTATTAACTCGTTATTTCATCTGACTCCATATATAAAAGGGTTTTAATGATATCTGTGCATCATTAAATTGTGAGTGAATATTTGACTATTCCTTTTAACCATTAGCTAAATGAACAATGTTAAAATCTGTTAGAATAATCAAATGTAACAATTTATTATGTCGGGTAAAGTATCATGCCAATTTCACAATCAGTTCAAAGATAATCAATACAATAACATTGAATGCTCTAGGATAAGAGAAAGATGCAAACCCAACATTTTAAGAAATACATGAGGCTGAGTTTTGGAGACTCAACCTCACGGGCTCTCTGAATTACAGAAAAGGCCTCGAGATTCTCACTGCAGTCCATTAAATAAAGGAAAACCTGCTAATTTGCATTAAGAAGATACACCTCTTTTGGGGGTGGGGGAGAAAGACCATTTGCCTTTCTTTGTGTGTCAGTTATCTCTAAACTCTTAAAAACATTAGTACCTTGTGTTTTACTCTTTGGGAATGAGACCATTGTACCAGTCGCACTGAGACCTTTAAAATGATACTAAACACATTCTTTAATGATCATCATTCACATTAAAACCATATATATACACTTTTAGTTGTCTCTGAGAGAAAGAATGGTGTGGATAAGGTGAGACTTTTGTCTCAAGGAAGAGGGGGGAGGTCAAATGTTCATTTCCAGCTTCAACCACCTATTTCAGCCTTACAGGTTCTATGGGCTGCCATAGACGCCCAGTCGGAAGAAGAAGAAGAAGAAGAAGAAGAAGAAACGCCAGAATAATAAGAACAGGAACAGATACAATAATAGGTACCCCCCTAATTATTATGGGCCAAGCAATATTTTAGCAGTTGATTTTAAAAATGGTGTTAAGAGTACTGAAATCAAGAACGTTGAGCCCACCCTCCGAAAGAGTTCTAATAATCGGTTTTCACTTTATATATTCAGTCCTGTTTTTCCAAATGAACTTAAATATGGCCCTGTCAATATCTGTGCACATTTTAGAGTTAACACACAAGGAGAGAGAAGGATATATACCAGCCTCAAAACTCCCCTAACTTTGGAAAGCAGAACACGTCCAAGACCAAGATAGACAGGTTTCTCTGAGACCAGCAATTAAAAAACATTTTTGCTTTATGTAAACACGTAGTACAATTATTTTCAACTCTTTCATGTGGACATTTATTGATTATAATGCCAAGATACCTAACCTTTTCTTTTACCTTAATTCCACATATATCTGGGATAGCAGAATGATCAATTCTCATAATCTCTGATTTACTCTGATTAACAGAAAGGCCAGAGGCATTTGAACAATGTTTAATGCCTCTAATATAATGGGGACTTGACTTTTATCCTTCAGGAAAATACATGTATCATCTGCCAGTTGACTGGTTAAAATAGTGCGGTCTGCTATTTGGATGTCTTCGATATTCGAAGAATTCACTATATAAAGGTTAAGAAGCTCTGCAACCAACAGAAACAAAAAAGGAGAAATAGGGCAGCCCTGCCTGATGCCTCTCTCAATGACAAACCGTGGTGAAGTCCCATTAGACAAGGACACATTACTATTGATGTCTTTATACAGGGTTGTTAGAAATGAATTGGCCAACGAGAGTGCCAAATCTTGATCTTTATACAGGAATATGTGGTCAGTTTCCGGCTAAATCTCCACATATGCATCTGTATCCAAAAGGCCCTTCAATGCTTTAGAATAGGGAGCCATAGACCCTTCCTCCAGAGAAACACTGAGGTCCTTAATGAACAACAGATGTGGCCATTAGGGGTGTAAATCGGAGCCTTAATGACGATTCGATACGATACCGATTTCTTAAGCCAACGATTCGATTATTTTCGATACTTCAGAATTTCCCACGATACGATTCGATTCGATACGATTCAATAATCGATATTTTTTTGTACATGATATCTAGTTTCAAATAAATCAACAAAAAATAATAATAATTAGCCTTTTATTGAGAATACAGAAACAACATTTGTGGCGAGCAGGACGCGGCCGACGTGAGATAACGGCAAAAAATAAATAAAAAAATAATAATTATTAGCCTTTTATTGAGAATACAAAAACAACATTTGTGGCGAGCAGGACGCGGCCGACGTGAGAGTGTTAATGAACGTCACCTGTGAGACGCACCGGTCTCTCGATCTTCAGCTCGTCGCTCCTCTTTTTATGCTTCCGCTCCTCCGTGAGAGATGCGAGACGTTCTGTTAATGAACGTCTCACAGGTGACGTTCATTAACACTCACACCACCGGCCTCGCGCCGTTCTCTCACGTCGGCCGCGTCCTGCTCGCCACAGTATTCTATTCACATAATGTGTATGTTACACTATAGCAGACTTCTTTGCAAACAGCAACATCTCTTACCACTGCTCCATATTTTTTCCTGAAGCCGAAATAATTCCACACCCTTGACTTGACGCCGACGAGTGTGTAACATTTCACTTTCATTGCCAGCTCGCTCTGACGGTTCCATATCGCTCTTGAAAGTCAGACTCAACAATGTGTGTGAAAACAGATAGACTGTGAAACGTAAGTAACGTGTGTGAAGCGTGTGAAGTAGAAGACAATAATGAGGTTAGCGCCACCCGCAGTTTAGGAATAGGTTGTACGCATATGTCGGAGCTGATGCTGAAAATAGACAGGCGGCAAAATAAACACATTAATCGATATTCTTGCGGACGCATCGATGCATCGAATCGTCGGCTGTATAATCGATGGATCGATACGAATCGATTATTATTTACACCCCTAGTGGCCATCATACAAAGGCATCTGTATATAGCATACTTAGACATTATTCTGTGGATTAATGCTGAGACTTAAGAAAGTTAAACTAAAACTTCTAACGAGGGTCTGAATAGTTTTCAATTTTGGACCGAAGCCAAATCACGTGCAGCGTCACACTGGGACATTTAGGGATGGATAGAGAAAGCCGAGTGGGAACGGAGAACGAGCAACTGTTGTCCTGCGCCGCTGATTTCTCTGTAATAGTTCCAACATTTTCAGGTTAGTTACACATTTTAGGTGACTGCAGATGTTTATAAGATAATATGAATCCCAGATGATGTGTGCTCTGTAAGCTAAAAGTATGTCAAATGTGCAAACAGTTAAGTTTGAAAGTATGCAGTTGAGAAAATGGCGGCCGACTTCCGCAGATTGTTTATTTTATTTGTTCCTTACGGCTCCGGGGCATTTGTGGGCTATTTCAGTGTGTGTGTAAAACAGCTGTGTGTAGTGTGTAGTACAAAGGGTAAAAAGTTCATGTGAATGTACAGCGTAAGACCAGTTACGGCTGCGGCCTTGTTTAAGCCAGGGTTCTACGCTAAGGTTTTTCCCAAGGAGCACGTGCTCCTAAATGAAAAGCAAAATGGTCGCACTGTAGAGCCCTGGTTTAAGGGCGCACGCACGTTAACCCTTCAACAGGCAAGAGTGGAAAATGCTAAGCAAAAAATAATTTCATGTATTTTTTTATATCAACTGATTCTGAACTTAAATAAAACATATCCAAAAGAATTTTTTTCGCTTCACCGTCGCCTCCATCATCAAAACCTTCAGGGAGGAACACAGGTACAGTAGGTGTACTTCAGACCGCTCTCTACTGTAACTTTTGAGTGCTGTACTCTGTGCTGTGACAACACATAAATACGGAGCTGTTGCACTACTGTAATGAAAAGAAATGCATCAAATTGCCTCACATACAGATAGAGTTTCTGTATGCTTCCATTTTATAAAAAGGATGCATTATAGTTACAGTAATCAGTGCTTCTACTTTTGTAGGACACGATGGAATGGAAGAAGCCTGCCTGGACATTTCATTTCATGCGTCCCAGGGGCGGATCAGGCATGCAAGAGGATTTTACCCCCAATGCCTGGGGCCAATATAGCCTGTGATGTGACAAGATTCTCTGGCCTGTGGTGAAGTATCCCTTTAAAGGCAAGTGTCCAGAGGCTCTGTCTTCGGACAGACATGAAGTGGCCCGACTGAAGTGTCTATGTAAGTGACAACAGGTCAGGCCGTCCTGGAGGCATTTCGGCTGGTACATCCCCGAATAGTGACTGGCTGGGGTTCCTTCGGGTTCCCTAGCCATATTCCCCTTCTAATTTGAAGCTGTGGTCCTAGGCCCTTGCGCAGGCCCAGGTATAGGCCTCTCATCAAACAAAGTTTATGGAGGATTTCCTTTGGAGCATATAGCTTGGGCTATGACCGTAGGGAATGCTGTCACTGACAGCCCAGTGTGACCTGAGAGTAAGTGGTTCAGGCATTTCATTTAAATTCGCTGGTTGTGACAGTGTCATGCACTCATGCACGCATGCACTCGCTGGTATATCGTTCCCCAAAGCGTCATTGATGCAATGCGTGTTCCCTTTCGAAAGGGGACGTCTAGGTTACGACTGTAACTTCTGTTCCCTGAGAACAGGGATCGAGACATTGCATCTTTCGCCATGCCTGTAGGCCAAACAGACGATAAGGTGATCTGTCATGTTTGCAAGACGCCCTTATATACTTCCAGGTCGCACGTTAATGATTCACGGGCTGTTGCCGGTCAATGTGATTGCCGTGATTTGATAGTGATTTCAGACACTTGTCACGCCGTGTCTTGTTCCCTGTTCTCAGGGAACAGAGGTTACAGTCGTAACCTAGATGTTTTCTCCAAATGGAGCACACTTTTAGACCAAAAGCCCTGAGGGACGTTGTTTAGTAAAGGGCTCTGATGAGAAGTATGAAGAGATTTGTTTCTTAAAGGGATGGTTCGGAGTAAAATCAACCCAGGGTCCTTTGCACCATGACCTCGAGTCCGGCAGAAAGCGATGCATAAGGACGTAGTTTAACGATACCCAGTTCTGCACTAATATTTTGTTGGTAGTACCATTTTGCAACAATTATTAGTTAACACTAAGTTGTCAACACTTAAAAACTAATAAAAAAAATTAGAAATACCAAAAAAAAATTTCAGCAAAACAGACTTTTTTGTCTTTTGCTTCTGGTTTAACGCTTAACGGAATCATTGAAGGTCAGCAGGAAGTACATTGGTCAATAAAGTAAGATTAACTGCATAAAAATAGTTGTTTTATTTAACATAGGCCTATTTAATTATTGGAGGTTTGCGTATATTCTGATTTTGCATTTCACTGATTTTATTCCTTTTGAGGAATACTGAATCTGTTTTTGTGCAAGTTAGATGAGTAAACGCACGCTCACATTTAGTCTAGAACAACAATAACCATCATGTTCACACACAGCGCCTCTGCACTTATGGTGCATTCACGTGCTATGGTAATTATGGTAAATACCAAAAACCGACGTGGAAAATGCACATGAACACCCCCTCATGTGGTATTTTCCACTGGGCAACTCGTAGAATATTTTGATGGACGAGTTGCCGAGATGAGATAACCTTTGACTTTTTCAAAATGGCGGAGAGCATCGCAAGAGTCGTGAATGGGAAGCATTGTACACAACTAAACGTTTTTTGCTACTGTTGGCGGATAGTTTTTGTAGCCTATACAATGTTGTGTCATTAACAATTGTAATATAATGCATTAACACTCAGTGTCAGTTTTAAAAATACCGTTATGGTTTGGTGTTACCTACCCAGAGCAGATGCTAGCTAACGTTAGCAGTCAATAGAAGCCTCCTAGTAATGAGCTGGAAGGAAAGATTAGGCTAGTAGCTATGCTTCACATAAGGATAGACCTAGCGTTTGCAGCTAAAACAGAAATATTAGCTCTTTTAACTCCCTTGTCCTTAAAAAAATCTCTAGTATTTATGATCTAGAAAATGTACAGCATATTATTTACTGTTTGAGTTTTGATAAATTAACGTTATCTTCTTGCTGTAGCAGATGACTTAAGCAATCTAAAATTGTTTTAGTCAAATAACAGGTCTGGGTCCATCTTTTCACCACATTACGACAACAAAAGCACTTGAACGCAACACACTGGTAAATACCAGTTCACAAGTGGAAAATATAATCTTTTCCATAGCACGTGAACGCACCATAACTCACGCTTTTTGTCAACATGGGGACAGGAGAGCTGTCAGTCAATAAATGGGAAAACAAAGTAGCCTAACTTGAGTTACTAATTTCAAAAAGTAACTCGATGATTACATAACTCGATTTATGTATCTGCCCCGACCCATACCCCAACACTGCTCAATACATAAAAATGTGTTTTAAAGGGCGCCTATCATGGCATTTGAAATGTTCCTATTTTTGTTTTGGGAGTTCCCAAAAACAGTTTTACATGCATGCAAGGACAAAAAACACTTTCATTGTCTTATAATATGCATTTATTTTTACCTGATTTGCTCAACGACTCCCAAATGATTAGTTCAACGATTCATTTTCCCAAACACTACCTTTGCGTGACGCTAATCTACGGTGATTGGTCAGCGGTGTTTACAGACAAAATACTTCTACTGGTTAACACGGAGTACAGTATACAGTATACATCACTTACATTGTGTTATAATAATGATGGTGTGTAGTACCGCTTTGTTGACAAAATAAAAGAGACCTAGAAGCTGCACGGAGCGTAACGTTACACAACACACACAACAAAATACGTATTGAGTATGCTACAAAAAACATAACAGCAAAAATGATTAATAATACTTACAGGTTCTGATTCGGAAGCGGATCCATATTCTGGGTACCGACCCTTCCTTCAGTAACAACCGGCTTGCGAATCCAATGATAGCATTTATGTCGGTGAAACAATCGTAAGTAAAATGATGGGAACACAGCACAAGGTTCGGGCTCTTGCTCAGGTATCGTTGTAAATATGAACTTTAACTACTGATTCTTCACATGCTCATCCCTGGGCAGAAAAAAACTAATTGGTTCTAGCTTTGCATTGTAGAACACAGCGTCTTCTCGACATGATGCTATTCAGCTTTAAGTTTTCACTTGACTTAGTGGCGGGCTAATAGGCTTGTTTGAGATGAGCAAAATCTGCGCAGAACCGATCACCGGTGATCAGCGCGAGATGCATGCCGGTTAGAAATGTGTCCGAGGGCAGTCCGCCTTGCTCTGATGTCATGCTGACGTATGTCAAAAAACTCTCGCGAGCGCAAGGCACACGTGTCGGATTTTGCAGTCGAGCGCAGTTGCTCTCCACCGACTGCGCTGATCAAAAGCATGATGGGAAACGACTTTGCTGACGACACAGCTTAATGTTCATTGGTTTAAACAACCGTGATGTATTGTTCTCTTTAAAAAAATGTATTTTAAAACTCTGGTATCATGTTTTATGTGTATACGTACGTTATGTGTGAATAAACTCTCTGACAGTGCGATATGGGTTATGTGATGTGATTTTTATAGAAAATAAAATAATAAAAACACATGTCTGTATTAAAGAAAAAAATATTGATAAACGCGTATTTGGAATGGAATTAAATAACAAGTACTTTGGGTGTCTTGTTCATTATATTTATTTTCATATAAAAGCAACAGAACTTAAATTACATCCAGTTTATTAGCAACACCGTGCACGAGCGTGAATCCCGCGATATCCGCCTTTGATCTCGCAGGAGTCTGATCCACCGTGAGAAGAGAGATCTGTCCGTCTTGCCTGCGCTTTTTTCACTCCTCCCCTCACTGCAGCCGCCTACTCTCGACTACAATTCAGGCGAGGCAAGGCGCATCTCAAACAAGCCTATTGTTTCGTCTTGACGTCACGACGAAACGGCTTATGACTCGTTTGAAAAACAATTCATTTCATTGACTCAGAGTCGACTCTTACTTTTAAGAGACAATAACTATATAAGGTGCACTTTCATGTTTAAGACTTTAAAGGATGTTTTCACTTTTTGTTTTTACGATATTACACACTACAGGGTGTGACCCTTTAAACGCCTACACAGCACACTGAACGCAAATAATGTTTCTCTGTTCACTATCCTCCCCGACTTCCCTAACGTTACCTCACCTGTTGCCCATCACACAATCCATAAATGCACTAATTAATTATAAACACTTCCCTCTTCAACGCCAAGAAGACCGATCCGTATAGGGGTCATAATCAGATCCAAACTAGAGAATCGTTTTTAAAATAAATAAATACATTTTAAAAAAATCTACATAAGACGCGTGTGAAATGACTAAATTAGTGATTATGTACACTGAACAAATCTATTTCTTTCGTTCTCCATAAATTAATGAGGGTTTCTTTTGTCTGTCCAAAATAATAATTTGGGCAATACGTCACAGGGAAGTTAAAAAAACAATTATATTGTTTGTTTTGTTCATTCATTTTTTTATTACATTAACAGTTACGCTGACTGAATTCCAACTAAATTAATGAATAAGTGGGACCCTTTCAATTAAATGAAATGTTCTCATTAATTTATGGAGAACGAAAGTAATAGACTCATTCAGTAAATGAAACGTTTTTAAGCAACATGATGGCAGAGCTTTCAGCTTATAGATTCCCTTATCCTAGAGTGTAGTGCTACGAAGTGCTAATGTGGATTTCTGTCTATATAATAAACATTTACCAAAACCTCAATAAGGTTAATTATAGATAAAGTAAGACAGAAACACACCTGTTCACCGCTCATTTTCCCATGGGCAAAGGCAAAGCACGCGTTTCACATCAGTGTTTCTCCCGAGAGACTAGCGCGAAATTGATCCCCTATCTTAGCGCCATCTACTGTTCTAGAAGAGGAAGTTGCTCAAATGCATTTGTGAGAAAATCCGCGTGGATATATTTGTGAGAAAATCTGCCTTGGACGCGGAAAAATTGTGCCAAAAGTCACGTGACAGTTTTTCATACTTGTAGAATTTTGTTTTGTACTTGAAGGTTTTTGTTTCGTACTTGTAGAATTTTGTTTTGTACTTGAAAGATTTTAGTTTGTACTTGGAGGATATTTTTGTCATTGAAGAAATACGTTTCTATGTATATGTAAAACATACTGTATTTGTTTGATATGTACGTTTTTTATTTGCAGAACAATATGCATTAGTTTGTGAGTGATGTTTTGTATTTACAAACCACACTGAGTTTGTTTGTGAATCATTGGGTGTGAGTAAAACACGTTTTGTGTGTGTGTGAGGTTTTGGCACATAATTCGCTCCATATGTACAGATCTAAAACTTACTCAAACACTCAGACAGTACACACACAAAACACTGGGTTAATATCCAACCCTGATCAATATCCTGAAGCCTCGGAGCCATTGTAGGCCACAGCGTATAGGTGTGTTTTCAGCATAGATTTAAAACATTCTAGCGAGTCACAGGATCTGATATGCAAAGGAAGACTGTTCCAAAGACGCGGGGCTGCCACAGAAAATGCACGGCCTCCCTCGGTTTTCAACCTTGATTTGGGAACATGTAGGAGCAAGCTCTGTGATGATCTAAGTGGTCGAGAAGAAAAGTGATGCTGTCTCTGTAACAGACATGCTACGTATTCCGGAGCCAGTCCATGCAGACTTTTGAAAGCCATGGACAGAACTTTATATTGGATTCTAAATTCAACTGGAAGCCAGTGCAGAGAGGCCAATACCGGAGAAATCCTAGACCATTTCCGTGTGCCAGTCAATAGTGGCTGCTGCGTTTTGCACCAGTCTTATGTTAAAACGACATATTTTCTTGGCCTTATATAAGGACATGTGTCGTACAAAATATGCCTTTATCCACATAAAATGTATAGCCAATCACGCCTTTATCACACTTCTACGTTCAAAAAGCTGAAGCAAATAGTAGCAGCCCCCAATCAGAGTTAATCAATGAGGCCTTTTAAAATATATATATTTTATATAGGCCTATAATAGCCTATATTATATATAAGACTTATTTTTGTTAATAGGCTATATCTTCATTACCTATAGATATAATTAAACAAAAAGTAGCTAAACACATCTAACAGAATATAGCCTAAGTTGTTTATTTTTTACAACATTGCGTTCTTATTTTGTTTAATGAACGAAATGTCAATCTTCGTCTTTATAACAGAATAATACAATACAATACAAAAATCTTCAAGATACAGCCTACAATCTTCACATGTATAACGAATTGTCACCTTTTAAACAGTCCTTTGTGTGGTGAAATAAGCAATGCTATATAGAAATATAATGGTAAGTATCTTAATTTAAACTTTATTTTATTATTGTATTAGTTCATTAACTAATTATGCTAACTCAACTAATTTATTTGTAAAGAGCTGGAAATGACTAATTAAATAATGTCAAATATTAAATGTAGGCTATTGATTAGAGTTGCCAGACTAAAGTTTTTTCTAGACTAGTAGTCATTCATTTAAGGAATTATGACTAATCGCAGGTTTATATTCAATCCTGGGTGTATATTGGATATACTCCAATATAGTTCAATATTGGAGTATAGCGCTCAAGCGCATGCAAAACTTGCCGCAAAGCACCGGCAAAAGTAGGCTAATGACAATAAATGTGTCTGAAAAAAATAACGAAGCATTTTAATTGTTTATTAAGTCTTTTCTAAATCAGGCTGCCTGCAAACATATCTCCATACATCTCCCCTGTAATGTAGTCTAGATGCGCCTTTCATATGGACAGGATTACATAATCAGATGGTACAGTACGTATTTGCTTTCGATTGTTTTGGTTTTTTTTTGTTGGTGGACATTTTTTATAAGCTTTGTATAGAAGGCTATTTCTCATGTCTGCGAGGCTAAATTTGACGTCATTTGGTTGCCACCTGTGCAATAAGTCCATTCGTGAAATTTCCTCACTACTAAATATTCCACGGTCAACTGTTAATGGTATTATAACAAAGTGGAAGAAATTGGGAACAATAACAACTCAGCCACTTAGTGGTAGGCGACGTAAAATCAGAGTGGGGTCAGCCATGTGGGTGTGCAGAAGTCGCCAACTTTCAGCAGAGTCAATAACTACAGACCTCCAAACTTTATGTGGCCTTCAGATTAGCTCAAGGACAGTGTATACAGAGCTTCATGGAATGGGTTTCCATGGCCGGGCAGCTGTGTCCAAGCCTTACATCACAAAGTGCAATGCAAAGCATGGGATGCAGTGGGGGTAAAGCACGACCGCCACTGAACTCTAGACCACTGGAGACGTGTTCTCTGGAGTGACGAATCATGCTTCTCTGTCTGGCAATCCGATGGACGAGTCTGGGTTTGGTGGTTGCCAGGAGAACAGTACTTGCCTGACTGCATTGTGTCAAGTGTAAAGTTTGGGGGGGGGGGGGGGGGGGGGGGGGATTACAGTGTGGGGTTGTTTTTCAGGGGTTGGGCTTGCCCCCTTTAGTTCCAGTGAAAGGAACTCTTAAGGCTTCAGCATACCAAGACATTTTGAACAATTTGATGCTCCCAACTTAGTGGTAACAGTTTGGGGATGGCCCCTTCCTGTTCCAACATGACTGCGCACCAGTGCACAAAGCAGGTCCATAAAGACATGGATGAAGAGTTTAGTGTGGAGGAACTTGACTGGCCTGCACAGAGTCCTGACCTCAACCAGATAGAACACCTTTGGGATGAATTAGAGCAGAAACCGTTATCCAGGTGTAACATCAGTGTAACACCTCACAAACGCGCTTCTAAAAGAATGGCCAAAAATGTTATAGAGGCAAAGGGTGGGTCAACTCCATATTAAACCCTACAGATTAATAATGGGGTCATTAAAGTTAATTTGATTGTAAAGGCAGACGTCCTTGCATATACCTACATGTGCATACTGTACATAATATATAAACACAAACTTTTATGTTAGATGTGATTAATCAACTTGACAGCACTAATTCTTTTATGTATTAATTACTTGCAGTTTGTAGTTTTTACTACAATTTAAAATGTGCTTTATTGTTCTCAGTTTAGGGAAAGATTAGTAAATGTTTTTTAGTTCCATAAATATTTGAAATGGAATTGGCAGTATTGAATTTAATTTAATGTTTATCAACTGAGCACTTTAGCCTGTATGTTAAGTTTGTGCAGATTGTTGTGAAATAAAGACAAACGTGTTTTCATTTGTGTTTTTATGTGATTTAATACACACCAGTAAATAATTTTGTTAACCTCTGTATAAATCTTATTACAATTTTTTTTTACCAAATAATAAATCCTGAATAAAACATTTTAGTTGAATGAACTATAAAACTAGTTGAGCAAACATACTTTTAAGTTGGAGTCAAGTTTGGACCAATTAAAACATTTTAGTTGAATGAACTATAAAACTAGTTGAGCAAACATACTTTTTTGATTTGGAGTCAAGTTTAGGCCAACTAAAAAATAATAATTGAAGCAACACTTTGAAGAGAGAAATTGAGTGAACGTAAAAATTCTGTGGAACTAGTTACTAAATAATAATTAGTTGAGACAACTTTATTTTTTTTTACAGTGTGGGTCAACCCGCTCGGTCAGACGCTCAAAAGTACAACACGGTCGGATAGACGTTCTTAATAAACCTTAAATTTAAGGTAAATACATGTAAAAAAAACAATCGTAAAAAAATGGTAAAAAGTCTGGCAGCAAAGTTGCCAAACACTTACCGTCAAATTACAGTAAAAAACCTTAAGTTATTCTACAGAATAATTCTGTTTTTTTAAATACAGATATTTACTGTAAACATTTTCTGTATTTTTACAGTTCCACTGAATGAAAAGAAACTCTCATTAAAAAACATGTTCACGATATTGGGACCGACCTTCAATGTTGAAATATGATTGAAATAATGTCAGTCGTTGAAACAACGTTGAAATAACGTTTAATGCTAAATGGTTGAAAAAGGTTAACAAAAAAAACACTTCTAAATCAACGTTGAATTTTTGTACAAGATCTGTACATTGAAACAACGTAATGTTTTCAACAACATAAATATCTGCCTTTTAACGTATTATTATGATAATTAATTAGCATTTAATGTTTTTTTTTATCATAACAGCTCTTCAATGTATATATTTGTAAATATAATTATTATCATTATTAATAATAATAGTTTCACCCTCTCAAGAGAGCAGCAGAAACCTTTTGCCTTATGTGATTTTGTGTGAATTTACAATTTTGTCTGCTTGCCTAACAGTTTACATTGCATTATTGCATTTGTATTCATACACTGTCATGTCATTTGACCAATAGGCTCTATGCACGAACGCTGCAGACGTATTTCAGCCAGCGTCTTTACTTCCGCATAGCGCGTTCTATAGTGAAAAAGACTTTAATAAAATTAATTTTCTCAGAAACGGAGACTGATTTTAGAAACTGATTCGCTAGTCGGATTTAGCATGATATGAGAGAGTACTCACCCTCAAAATTGTCGATGTAGCTCGAAATATATAATTTAAAGCCCTTCTCTTTTTTACTCTTATGTGTGACAGATAACGGCCTCACAATATTATTAACATCATTCACGTTAACCGCGGGAAGTTTTTGTAAACAGCGAGTGTAATTTGACATTATCTCCACCTAATGCAATAACAGCTTCAGACGCAGCGGCGGATGTGACTGGGCGGGCTGAGACAGAACGCGGAAGCGATTGTGCATAGAGCCTATTAATTAATAATACAGATTGCAAATAAAATGTAATACACAGCTATGTTAACTCGCGCAAACTATTGCTATTGTTATTGGTTGTTTCGCCGGTTTACTTTGAGCATGATTGGTTAATCTGTCTGTTTTCCAGGAAACTGTCCAATGAGAATGTGCGCGGCTCTGCGCGCCTATTTTAAATTTGAAAATACGTCCGTTACTCTCGGTCGGTGAGCAGCTGCTGCTTTGCGTTGATTACTCGGTCAGATACGGTGGCCGAGAGAGCTCAACGCGCTGCAGCTGAAGAAAACACATGCAAATAGAAAAAAATACATGCAAACAGAAAAAAACACATGCAAATAGAAAAAAAACACATGCAAACAGAAAAAAACACCCGCAAATTTAAAAAACATCTTCATCAGTTTCACGACACACGTGTGCTCCAAATACTCACAACACAACCAAATACAGAAACGCGCTGCAAAAGTTCACAACACAACCAAACAGAAACGCGCTGCAAATAGCACAAAACACAACGGAAATGTTTCCAGGGGGACCCCAAAAAGTGACGGACCCGGCTGGGACGCGCTTATTTCTCGTGAGTCGTGAGCATCCCTATGCCATATACTCCCTTCGAAGGACAGACAGCAGAGCCATTGAAGAGGGAGCAGGGCACTAGTGTGTCATTAAGTTCCGTTTGGAACGCACTTGATGAAGCGAGCAACGAAAGACAACGTAATTTCCTCATTATTTTCACCTGGAATGCATTTTCACCGTGTATTCTTGTTCGTACTTACGATAGACATAATGCTGTTAACATTACGGTTGCATGCATATATATATATATTCATCTGTATTATTATTATGATTTTTTTACATTTTTTTTTTACAAAAAAGCTTTTAAAATATGCGTTATATATCTGTGTGTCTCAAATGTAAAACTTTGGACCCATACATACCTAACATTTCTTATGAAACTTTTCTTTATGCAAATTTAAACATAACATGAAAAAGTTTGTACCATGTACTGTAATTGATGTATCAATAATATATTTCCCTCATGTTCTTTTTCTCTATCTTTTTTATTTATTTATTTTAGTTTTCAGCTCATTGTTCTTTTCTCATTTGTATTCTGATGACATTGAACATATTGTTAATACATTTTGTATATTGTATACAAAGTTGTATGTCATACAAATGTAATCTCTGTATGTTTTGTACACACACACACACACACACACACACAAAAAAAAAGAAATAAAATAAAATAAAGTAGACTTTTGAGCAATAAGCACTTGGTTTCATTATAAATTACCTCTTGATTTTCTGAAGATGATTATTTATTTATGTATCCCCAATGTTATTTTTTTCTAATTACTTGTATTCATTTAGTTTATTTGTAGTTTCTATGCATGTTTTGTGAATTATTATTTTTGTAGTAGACTATCCCTTATCTACTGCCTTGCTTACTTTGAATTTACTTTGTCTTATTTTTATTAATTTTTTTGTGCTTGATATATGTATCCCCCGTGCTTTTTGTTAAATAATAATAAAAAAAGCAATAAGCGCGTCCCAGCCGGGTCCGTCACTTTTTGGGGTCCCCCGGAAACATTTCCGTTGTGTTTTGTGCTATTTGCAGCGCGCTTCTGTTTGGTTGTGTTGTGAACTTTTGCAGCGCGTTTCTGCATTTGGTTGTGAGTATTTGGAGCACACGTGTGTCGTGAAACTGATGAAGATGTTTTCTAAGTTTGCATGTGTTTTTTTATGTTTGCATGTATTTTGTTCTATTTGCATGTGTTTTTTTCTGTTTGCATGTATTTTTTTCTATTTGCATGTGTTTTCTTCAGTTGCAGCGCGTTGAGCTCTCTCGGCCACCGTAGTACGACCTGGATTATCTGCCTGTTGAATTCTTACATTTTGAGCAAATTTTAGTTGATATGTCAATGAAGAACAGAAGCTGGAATGTGAACAGAGGAAGAGGTCGTACATGGTCTGTAAAAAATACTGGCGATATCAGGTAAGAAAACATTTTTCAGTCCTTAACAGACTAACGCTAACGTTTAGGGACACGGGTAACTAACGTTAACTTAACTGTCATAGGTTTAACGTTACTGCAACGTTATCAGAGATATAAGTTATCTCTGTGTGTGTTTTTGTAACGTTACGGCTTCACTATTAGCGCAGCGATATTATCACGTATTTCAATGTGTTGGTAGCTAACGTATAAGTTACCATCTTACTTTGCTGTGTTTTGTTGTTGGCAAGTTAATGTTACGTGTTTAATGTTGTCAGCTAACGTTAACTTAGTTTAAAACTCAAACGAATGAGAGGTAAAAAAAAAAAGCGTGGTAATGAGTAAAGTGATAAAACTGTCATTTATTCGTTAGAATTTACATAACCTCTTCAAACACTGATAACGATATTGAAAAGATGTGTTTACTTTTTTTAAACTTTTTTTTTTTTAGATCAAGCATTGATTGGAATAAGATTTCTATCGGGGAGAACACCCAACAGAAAGACCCATTCACCAACTACAGTAAGTCAATTTTACCACGTACTGTTCGAAAACCTTAAGTATGATTTTCATACTGTTAAGTTACTGATTAACTTTGTCCTTTTGTCTTTCTTCTGCTGAAGTGGCGCACTGAAAGGAGAGATACATGTCACCTTCATCAGTCCTTTCTTTAATCACTGGAAACCATTAAGGGATTGCTATCAAATATTGTTTACATAAAATAAACATGTGTATTGGAGAATTGCTTGTAATTACTGTCTATTAATGTTTATATAAAGTGAACATTGAGTAAATGTCATGTTGATATATTGCAAAGTTGATTTTAATTAGTATAAGTTAAAGCAATGTTTATATAAAGTATACCTCATACATTGATGGTAACAGTATATAGATTTATTGAATCTAATATGTAGAAATATTGAAGAGTTGCTTGTAATTACTACAAATAATGTTTGTATAAAGGTAATCCCCTGTACTTAAAGTATGTAGAAATATTGGAGAGTGTTGTGGCAAATCTACGATCTTTGGTTCAGGTCTGTAAGTCTGGTTCTGGTCTTCAGAAGAAATCTTTCAGAGTCTAAGTTTCAGGTCTCAGAAGAATAACTTTATTGAGCAATTCAATAAAGGAGATGTTAGCTACGCATCTGATCTTTCATGGTCAGTGTTCAGGTCTTATACATTTGTCTTCTTGCTAGGTACCCAATTAGCGCTCAACTCGTTATCTTTTTCTCTCTTTGCTCCTCCTTATTACTCCTCCCAGATTAAAAACACCTGCATCATTATTTTATTTTTAATTGGGGCAACTTTCTTTGCGCATGCGTATCTTTTTTTAAAATGGCTTTATACATGGTTTTCAGGTACTTTTCCATGCCCTTTCACCCAGTTTCTTCTCCTGTCCTTATCCGTCCTGGCTTTTTCATGTCCTTTCACCCAGTTTCTTCTCCTGTCCTCATCTAGCCTGGCTTTTGGCCTAGATTTCTGTTCATCTTCTCCCCTCAGGCCTAGCTTTCTGATGATCTCCTCCCCTCAGGCCTAGCTTTCTGTTCATCACATATTACAGCATTTAGACCCATGTATGAGACAGATGAAATTCTCCAACAAGAGTTGCCTGTAATTACTGTCAAATAATGTTTATATAAAGTAAACCCCCCGTATTTAAATGGTAAAAATATGTAGAAATATTGGAGAGTTGCCTGTAATTACTGTCAAATAATGTTTATATAAAGCAATAACTGTTAAAAATATGTTTCTGAAACTTAATAGCACAAGATCTTGTTTTTTTGTACAGGATAAAACCAATATTTAACAGGATTTTACTGTAGATTGAATAATGACATAAAATTAAAGTTTAAATCAATCAATATACTGGTATTGGGCTTTAAATTAGGGTATCTGAAGGTAATTATACAACATTTTCTGTGTGCTTTACATAGAAAAGTCTTTACTTTGCCAAGGAGTTCTTGTAGATGGATTGGATTATCTTAAAAATATACCAAATAATACTGTATTAAAACCGAAGTCTTTGTTTTAATTATGTAATTTTAAGGTATTTCTGCAATATTTTTACGTTTTTATACAGATAATATACATTTGTTTAACATTCAACAGAGATTTTTTTATGAGATTTCTTTTTCTTTCTACAGCAGTTTGACTGTAAAAATACAGAAAATGTTTACGGTAAATATCCGTTTTCAAAAAACAACATTTTTCCGTGAAATAATTTAAGGTTTTTTACTGTAATTTGACGGTAAGTGGTTGGCAACTTTGCTGCCAGACTTTTTACCGTTATTTTACGATTTATTTTTTTACAGTGTAGGCTACTGCATTGATTGAAGGGCGGGAGAACAAACGCACAAAAAAGGTGATGCAGACCCAGCTGTAAACCCAGATTTTGATTCAACTCAAAGAGATTGAGTTCATATTACTTAAATGTGTCTAATTTATTGACATTAGTTAATTCTGAGTAAGCTGAACTTTTTCATGTCATTTCTTATTGTAATTTGTGTTTTTAAGTTGAATCAGTAGTTTCTACTCAAACAAACTGAGTTTGTATTACTTAAACATATGTAATTTCTTTACATTAATTATGAATTCTAAGTAAACTGTACTTTTTAATGGCCTATCTTATTGTAATTATGTGTTAAAAACTCAATCAACTCAATATCATCAAGTTTTGCCTGTTACTAACAAGACTGGCTGCAGCCTGGCGCTTCCCGTGTCATGCCATTCAGAGAGTCAAAAACAAAATACGAAATCGCGAATTATTTTGGATGGAGTCACGGTTAAATTTGTGATTTCTGGATGTTAACGTAGGCTACAATTGAAACCACAATTCAAACCTCATTTAAAACAGCATTAGCGTTGGTTGACATTTGTTAGGGAATATTAGCTAACAATTTGCTGATTTCTGGATGTGAGGGTGACGTCACGCCGTGTTGCATTGTGGGTACGGCGCCATATTTACAGGATCGCGCCCTATAGAGAGCCTAAGTCCCGCCCCTCCGCTTCCCGCTCATGGGACCTTATTTCGGAAAAAATATGTATGGTAGTCAATGGGGATAGACAACTTATCTTTTTATTCCGTCTGAGCTGTGCCCTGAATTACACATCACATATGATGTTTGTCAATTTAAAAGGTAATTATGAAAGTCAAGAAAGTCGCAGTTTGTCATAAAACAGGAGAGTGACAGTTAGTTTTATGTGAAAATCGCTCAATGAACTACATCTCTCGTCTCGCACCAAGCTCGTGTGTGTACAGTGCAGTCTGGTACAAAACACACAGGCATGACGGCGTAACGTTACGATTATAAAGTTAGACTATAGAAAACAGGACAGACGTTAGCTTAGCTTCATTCATTGAGAGAAGGTATGCGCGCCTTTTGGGTTTTGTAGTCTTTGTAATTACGTATTTTCACAGTCTTATACCTCGCCAGTTTTACATCAAACTGCGACTTTCTTGACTTTAAAATGTATCTTTTAAATTGACAAACATCATATGTGTAATTCAGGGCACAATTCAAACGGGATCAAAATATTTGCTGTCTCTCGCCATTGACTTTCATGTAATATTTTTCCGAATTAAGGTCCCATGGTGGTTAACCGGAAGGGGAGGGACTTAGGCTCTCTATCCCGCTCTACCCCGCTGTATTTGAATTTGTGTGTTGGCTGTGTTTGGATTTTCTGTCGAGATTTTAATAAACGTCGATATGGTTGGTCAGTGCTGCTCCATCAAGAACTCCCACAGCAGGTCACACGATCGTTCAGGGAGGAAACTGAACAACGGAATAAGTTTTTTCAGCTTCCCTTCTTGGGAAAAAACAACAAGGGAAGCAGTTCCCTTATAAATTTCCCCTTGGGGGATTAATAAATTAAAGTAAATCAAATCAAGTTCGAGTAACGTTACGTTAGCTGATGAGAAGACGCCGAATCGCGTGGGTTGCCGCAATGAGGAGGAAAAACTTTACTTTTCACAGCGTCTCTGCATCAACGAGAGTGTGTTCTCTGCATTTTCCGTCAGGTGAGTTCTCTGGTCTATAACTTTAACCTAAATACAATATTTTCATTTTGCTCTCATTGTCTTAAACGTCGGTGTGTGTTGACTTCCTGAGCAACGCATTATTTATGGCTATCAATAGATAATGTTCCATTTGCAACTCCAATCACAATATCTAAGAAATTGATCAAACAAATTGTATATTTGAAGTAGTCACACACTGTCAATAGTTTTATCAAGATCACTTTAAATTACTGTGTTAGCTTTAGTTTATCTTCTGTTCTATAGTGTATTCTAACTAACATCATTATGTGTGTATATATATATATATATATATATATATATATATATATACATATGTATGTATGTGATATTTGTGTGTCTGTGTATATATAAAAAATGTGTAGAAAGTATATGAACATGTCTATAACCTACAAAATTGCTGTATTCACTAGGGGTGGAACGGTACACAGAAGTCACGGTTCGGATCATACCACGGTTCAGACATCACGATTCGGTTCTGTACAATGGATGGAAAAGCAAAACAAAAGAATGAAGAATGCCTTTGCCACATTCTTCATTTAACGGACAGGAGAAGCACGAGCGGCGCCATGAAGGTTTCACCGTCAACCGGAGAAAAGACACAGCACTTACATTCACCGTAAGTCATTTCCATGCATTTTAAATGCTTGTTTTAGTTCAATTTTGTGTCCACGTGGAGGTGAAGCATGTCCGCGGCTGGGCTCGCTTTCCGGGTTTACAATCTTTGTGCACTGTGCACGGCACCAGTCTGGTGCAGACATGTTACTGTTTACCTTCCTGCAGTCTTTGTCTGTTTGGTTTCAGGTCAGACAAGCGGGGCTACAGATTATACTGTACAGATTATATGCCAGGTTCAGATTACACGATTTTTTTGTCTGTTACGATAGTCACTGTGTCAGATTACGCGATTTTAACTCCTAAAATCTTGTCGTGTCGTGGACAAGAAACATGTCAGACTACACGTTGCTTCCTGACCAGTCATCGCGTGCCGTCTTTAACGACGGCGAGTATTGTATTGGCTGTCCTGTGTTCAGAAAAACGTACAAAAAAAGAAGAAAGAAAACCCGACAATGGACACGTTCCTGGATTGATCGAGGAGGACAGTATGGGGTGAAATTAAATACATTTATTAAAAAATCTAAATTTGTATTTTATTTGTATTAATAAACTGTCTTATGTGTCAGTGTCTGCAAAGATGAAATTGACGAGCAGCATCTCTGTAGTGAACGCGCCTATAGAGAGAATGCACGTATGCCTATGGATTACATAATCAGAGAGTATCCTATTTATTTTCGTTTTAATTGTTTCGTCTAAAGACATTTCAAGCTTTCTATATAGATATATTTTGCATAGGCTATGTGAGGCATGCGCTGAGTCTCGGTTAATTTATGATGAGATGAGCTCCAGTTCACGTGCTGGGACGGCGCCCGCGCCTCTATATCATGATTATTATTGTATATTTAGCCTACTTCTTATTTATTAAATCCAGGCAATTGGTTGATGAAAAAATTATTAAAATTAAGATATAATTTATACAAAACGAAATTCACTTTAAAGAAAGGCTTTCTACAAGACAAAACTTAATTATGTGGCCAAAATCATGTCTGACCATGTCTCTCGATATAGGCTATTGCACATCATATCTTACTCATGCTGTCACTTTCCATAATCAACATAGATGTGGAAAAAAATAACATTATAATAGTTTAACAAATATGACGTTGTTAATGAACAAGTTCTGTTCCCGAGTATTGATTGAAATTGTCGGGCAGGGTTGGTGATCTGTAATGTAGGCTATTGTTGAAAACAATTAAGAAGAATTGTGAAATATTCGGTCTCATGTTATACGAGCAGAACTAAATATGCCTATATGTTTTGGGCAAATATTACATTCCTGACCTCTTTTACAGTCTAAATATAGGCTATTATAGTTTAGATTATTTTTTTATAATATCCCATGAGTCCTAATAAATGCAATTTCAACAATTTTTTAAGTGCTTCTTTTATAAAGAACATCTTTATATCTTTTATAAAGATATAATTTATTTTATCGGGAAACGCAGCCCAGGTATGATGCGTAATGGAGATTCCAAAGCGCTCTTCTTTGGTCAGAACCAAGGAGAGCGATCTCGGATAGGTCCATCCCATAGGTCTTTTTAACAATGCAACAAAATATTTAAAGAGCATCAAGCTACTAAAATCTATATTATGTATAAGTACAGATAATATAACAGTATATTAGTCAGTAATTTTTATTAGGTTAAACCGTGATTGGATAACGTTTTTTTTACCCACAATTGGTCTGGCCCATCCAGCAGAAGACACTTTATGACTCTCTATGGGCTTCCCTTTACTTTATCGGACTTTATGCCTCCACATCCCCGCCGATTGCCCGCGAGTTTCTCCGCCTGTCTATATGGTAATTTCTCTACTGTGCAACGGAGAGTCGATTGGTTATGACACAATCGTTAACCTATTTTTACAAAAACTGCTTTTACGGGGCCATAACGTAAGATACAAAGTAATGGAGCCTTTTATACATTGTCGTGTTTCTTTAGAAATAAATAATGGACAAATGGAGCCTTTAAACGCCTCAGATGTAAAGTTATTCGCTGTCAAAGTGACACCAAAATGAATGGGAGTCAATGGGATGCTAACAGCAGGTGATAGCCAGCTACAATGGTGGCGCCCGGGAGGCTTCAGTTTCCGGCGGATGGATTACCCCCTTGCTTGAAATGCGTTTCTACTTTGTTTCAGTAGTTCCGTGTGGTTTGTTTATATTTGTAACCATAGTAACGCAGTGCTCGTGCATGTGGGGAAACAGGAAGTAAAAATTCCCATGCGGTAATCAGATACAGTAATGTGTGAGCTCTATCAGTCGTCAGATTCTGCATCGATCGCTTTTCCTTCTTCCTTTTTGCTAACGCAACGTCTGTGAGTATTTATCATTGTTTAACATTAGGATACTGCTTATTTTAATTTTGTAAGATTATTGAGAAGGATAAGTTAGCTTTGTTTATTGCTGCTCGTTGTTTTTTACTAGCTCAATTGTGTTTCTCATATGAGCTACACTGCTATGTTTGCTAAGCCATGTTATTTACACTGTTACTCTACATCTGGGTTCAATTAATAATATGGACATCTCTTTGTACTGTATTGCAGTTTCACAAAATTCCCAGTAAACTTCTTGCAAATGAATTATCTGTGTCCTGGAGTTTCTCGGAAGTGTTTAAGCTGAATGGAACATAGTCCATGATGACACACGTCACAACACATTCCCCGCTGCATTGAGTGGTTGTTGCAAGATGTTTTCTTACTAAGAAAGCAAAAAACACCCATAACCACCACATCTGCTCTGCTCACAAGGCGGTTCCTCCAAGCAGCCAATCGCATTGATTGGTCAGAGTATTGTAAGAGAGGGAGGGGCTCAACATTCTATTGGCTGTTATGTGGTAAAGAAGGGAGGCTGAGTTTGGAACAAGCATATAAAAGCAAGCTGGGTAAGTCCAGCATTCCGCAAGAACAGAAACGATGAGCTATTTTTTCCAACCTTCCTCGCTGTCACAAGTGAGTAAATCTTCACATCCTATGAATCTGTTAATTATGGCGCTTTTCCACTGCATGGTACGGTACGGTTCGGTTCGGTACGGCACGCTTTGGCGCTTTTCCACTGCATGGTACGGTACGGCTCGGTTCAGTACGGCTCACTTATGGCGCATTTCCACTGCATGGTACGGTACGGTACGGCTCGCTTCGGCTCGCTTTAAATGGTACCTGGTCTGTTGAGGTTCCAAGCGTACCGTACCGGTACTAAAATGTGACGTGCAAACACTGCAGATCACTGATTGGTCAGACAGAATCGTCACTACCAGCGTCATTGTATTTGCGACACGAGACGAGACACTAAACCCGCTAGATTTAAATAGCCAGTAGACAACAGCCAATGCTGTAGCGTCTGTTTTTAAAGTACTTGCTTGAAAAAAGAAGATGAAAACTTTGCAATGGCTGAAGCGTGGTCAGCGAGGTGCAGATGTTCCTCTCGTTGGTTGCCGAGGAGTCGCGCAACTATAACGATCAGTCCCACCCACTTGAAGCGGTACTAACTGCAGTGGAAAAGCAACCGAGCTAAAGCGAACCGAACCGTGCCGTACCGAGTCGAGTCGTACCACGCAGTGGAAAAGCAAAGCGAGCCGAACCGTTCCGCGCCGAACCGTACCGAGCCGAACCGAACCGTACCATGCAGTGGAAAAGCGCCATTAGATATAACCTAAATATGACTGTATGTTATGCATTGTTTAATAAATAGCCTATACAATATGCCATGCCGTTTTAAAGTAATATGAAAGAGCATTTGTTTTAAAACTCGGAATTTAGATAGTGGTTAGATCGAGGCTTCGTGAAACTGAAACAGTTGAAAGCAAATGTGGTGTGTCGATCTGGTGTCGATCCTTTACGCCCCTAGCGGTCAGAACAGTGTAACTGCAACAAAACCCCGGGACAAACGAGTAGTATGAAGCAGTGGAGCCTGTGAGTGTCGTCAATTTTATTTAGCGAATCATACTCATTCGATTTCTTTTTTTAATCAAACTACTTTATAGCTCATCGATACACCAACATATGAATAGTCCATTTAATATTTGTAAAGATAGTTTGTAACAATTTAAGCCATTAATGTATGTTTTTTCGCCTTTTTCCTCAAATATTTTGATAGCTAACGTTAGCCTTTAACCTTGGACTTTTTGTAGACAAGCCATTGTAAAAATTTGATTAAATTTAGTTGACATTAAAGTAGACCAATTAAATACATTAAGTATTAAAGGTGCATTGCGCAACTTTTCATGTTAAAAATACCTGTTTTCTATCCTATACATGCTTAAAGAACTGCCTGATGGGCTGAATGAGCCCTTCTCTGCTCACTGAGATTGCCTCTATAATCCTGTACAGTAAAATATATAAGAGGGATTCGGGCTCGAATTTGAGACTGGGCGTGACGTCATGCGCGTTCACGCTCACCAGGCTATGTCTCGCAGGTTTGTGTATAAGCCGCCATTCTCCGCATCAGCGAAGACAACTCGTGCGTCAAAGGTAGATCGATTCAAAGAGACCGGCTTGTAGTCCATTCCAAACCCCAACGCAAACTCCACGTAAAGTAAAGAAAAGAAAAATGTTGTCTAGTGCCACCAAAAGGGCCAAATTGGAGTCAGACAGGCGTCGGAGTAAGACGAGATCGAGTGCTTCTCTCCACAGTAACATCAAATTGGTCAGAGCTCGTATTCTATCAAAACGAGGAAAACGTAAAATATTTTGGTATTGTGATAAAATACATGTTTTATTCTGAACATTGCAGGAAGGGAAATACAATGGTAAAGGGGTAAATATTTTTACTTTACTCATACTGTTTAGCAGACTAACTAGCCTATTTACTAAATAAAGTATTGACACATTTCACATTAATGTTTGTCAGTGTGTATTGTCCCTGTCAAAATATCTACTAAATAAATCAGCGCTACATGTAGTTTAGTGATTAGCAAAACAGTTCAAGATTCTTGAGTGTGATATAACATGCTGAAAAATATGACCGATAATTAGACACAAATTTTGAGTAAATTCTAACAGAAAAAGGATGTATTGTTATTGGAATATTCTACTTAGCAGATCAATAAAACAGGCAGAACCCCGCAAGTCTTTCGGCGGATTTGCCTGCTTTTATGAAAACGTCATGGTGACATTTGATTGTTTATTACCTTGAGACATTTGAGTGAACGTTGTTGACCAACCGTGTACGGTATGATTATTATTTTGAGCTATTGCGAAGTAATCAATTATATTGTTCATGAACGTGTTTTCATAACAATACAATCATAGGATACAGTAAACACATAAACAAAGTTTTCTACTACCCCCGTTTTCCCCTCACACATAAGAGTAATTTACTCAAATGTCTTTCCTTCCATATATTTGAAATGACTTGCAGATTTATAACTTTATTACCCCTGAAGACCTTTTGGCTGTACACCAAAGATCTGTGCGGCAGATGCTCCTTTAGTTATATGAACAGCTCGTGCTCGTGCATGCATGCGTGTGCGTCTGGTTCATGAGCGTGCACAACTCTGGTTGCAGTTTCGCTTGTCGCCAGAGGGGGCGTAGTTCTGCAAAAACTCAGAAACCTGCGCAATGCACCTTTAATATCAAAGAATGTCATCATTAATTATTTAATAGTGTTTAATAATAAGGTGTTCCTCTGTGGCCCAACTTATCACCCTAGGTATGCTTGTAATTTGCATTTGCAAATTTTTATTTATTTATTATTACACAATATTTTTGACAATGGCATTCATATTTTATTTTAGTGAAGTCGAGGAATTTAACAGAGCGATTGCAAAAAGAAGGAAATCATTTTACCTTATGCGTTTACATTACATTTATTTATTTAGCAGACGCTTTTATCCAAAGTGACTTATAAATGAGTTTAATACAATTGAAGACGAAAAGTAAAGTCACTAACAATTCTTTTTTCTTTGCTTTGTCCTGTTTACAGCCAGATGGTGTTTAAGTGATCGTTAAATAAAGTACACAATTGTTTATTATTGTTGTTTTGTCTATTCTTATTTGAGTTTTGCTTCGCATTCAAAATATAAAAGAACAGGTTTTGTAATGTTAACGTGGTATAATGTTAATTAGAGCATTATAGGTTGAACTGAAAGAAAAATTGGAATTTGAATTAAAACAAACATTATAGCAATATAATATCACATAATATTTTTCAGAAGATACTTCAATCTGTAATTGTATCCCTTCCATCAGTAGTTTTCTTTCAATTAGCCTACATCCACGCTCAAAAAATAACTACTGAGTAGCCTAATTTGTTAGTCAGAGAACACTATGAGTATTTTTTTTTTTTTGGCACATGCATTAAGCAGGGAAGGCAAGTATTTATTTGGATAACTTTAAATAAAACGAGACGTAATATTGCATCCTATTGTTTTCAATGGCATTTGGATAAGGGTGTTATACGAGGGGTCTGAGAACGCGGGACTCTGTGTGCGGGTGTTATACGACCTTCTGAACAGCAGGAGGCGCTGTCTCGAAAAACGAGGGGTCTGAGAATGCGGGACTCTGGGTGCGGGACTGTAGATGCAAGCTCCGAGTCTGCAGCTTCATAATGTTGGGACAAACAGCCATAAAACACCTTTTACAAATCTATTTCAATTTTTCTTATTGAAAGTAAAACCTTTCAAATGCAATTATCCAACCATCTAATACGATTATCAAGGTCCTGTTCTTTTATCAATTGTCAGGGTTTGTTTTGTTTGTTCTCTGAATGGTTCAACTAAACAGGCCAATAAGAGACTATTAACTACCATTATTCATTTTAATTATACTAATGTCTATTTAAAACGTCTACAAATGCATAAAACTGATCAGAGATCAGGTAAAACCCACAGACACGCGATTCATGGGTTGAGCATTATCGCCCCCCAGTGGTGAACCATTGAAATTTAGAAGTGTTTCGAAACAGTTATGACGTCATGAAGAAGCTTTGAGGTGTTCGACATCGGCTGCGGCTGGATGTAAGCGATCGGCGAGAGTAGCCGCGTGCAGGCGGGGAGGAGCTGCAAACGGAGACGTGAAGTCGGACACTTCTGGTTCCCGCAGTGACCGCTCACGTGGTGTTTGCATACTTTATCACAGCTGAAGTGAAATAAATGCAATATTTGCAAAATAGGCTACACAGATGTTTCAGAGACATTTTCATTCAATACTTTATGTACTGCTCTGCTTCATACTGCGTATGTTTGAACAAGAATAAAGTTCACCATAAGCCTACAGCTACTATCAATGAAGTGGAATCTACATTTTTTTAATCAGTTTTATTTGGATAAACATGACACAATATAACATCGCGACTACATGAAAAGAGTGCTTACTGTTATAAATAATTATTTGTGAGCTGTAGAGGAACTAAAGGTGTTCGAATAAACACGAAACACACCTGATCGTTGTCATGCGGTGAATCCGGCCAATCGTGGAACTGCAGTGTCGTCATCAGAGCTCGTGCAGCCCAGAGCAGCCGCTCGCCCGCTCCTGAGAAGCTGTGCTGGCGACCGGATGGAAGATGGCAGACCGGGTGCACGCTCGTCTCTAAGCTCTGTCTGTTTGTCCCAGTTTTGAACACTCTCTACCCTCCAACCCTCATTTTGAGACGCCAAACTCGTTAAATATTAAAGAAAAACCTGCACCATGAGCTCCAAAAAATCCTCAAACATGAATGCTACTTCACCTCGCGGCAACGAGGCTTATGCTTGCCATGACTACGCCGCCAAGATGGAAATCTCCACAGAAACCTCCAAGAGGAAAGACCCTTTCTCGCCGGCAGAGAACCCACCTTCCTCTAAAAAGAAAGACACTGGGACAGAGGGAACGGAAGGTATGCTTGCTGTCTTAGAAGCTATTAAGCTGCTTACTGATAAGGTGGACACACTCGCTTCCCAGATGCAGCAGAACTCCGTCATGCTAACTAGCATCGCCAAAGCAGTCGAATTTAATGCTGCTGAGATCAAGGATTGCAAATCTCAGCTACAAACCTCTGTGCGGGAAGTTTCTGCAATGAAGAAAGTCAACGAAGAGTTAATAGAGCGTGTCCTTGACCTCGAAAGATACAAGCGCCGCTGGAACCTCAGGATCCGTGGGATAAAAGAAAAAGAGGGTGAAGTAACTCGTGAAGTGATTTCTAACTTGCTGACGAAGATTTCTCCATCATGGGCTCCAAACATTAACTTCATCGTGGACTCGGCTCACCGTTTGGGCAGACGCGAGGAAAACAAAACGAGGCAAGTCATCGTCCAGTTCACCCAGAGAGCACACCGAGACGCGCTGTGGAAGATGACCAAAGATTCAGCTGTCTGCAGGGAGCTTGGGATCGGCTTCATTGAAGACCTCTGCAAGGCAGACAGAGAGTCGCGAGCGTTGCTGTGGCCACAGATACAACAAGCGAGAGCTGCTGGAAAACGGGCTTACTTCAAAGGTGGTGCTGGTTACATCAACGGACAGAGAATTACTTAGAAACATAAGGTATATTACCAATATTCCTTATAAAAATGCACTTGAAGTACTTCTTGTTTGTAAAAAACGGGTTGGAGAGTTTTGACTGAATTTTGTACTTTAAAGGGACACCACCTATTACTTAGGCTTCCTTTTTCTCCAATTACAGTTAGTTTAAGTTAATTGTTCTAGCGGTTGCTAGTTTGTTTTCAAAATGAATGTCGTTTTTTCTTGTATTTCACTTAATGCTAGGGGCTTACGGGATAACACCAAAAGAAAATCAATATTTTTATTTTGTAAGGGCGAAAAAGCTAATTTTATTTTACTACAAGAAACTCACTCAAAACCGGAGGACGAGAAATTCTGGATAAACCAATGGGGAGACCAAATTATTTTTGACCATGGTTCCACTAAATCAGCAGGATTAGCTATTTTGTTTTCGAACTCACCGGGTAAATTAGTAACTTCAAGAAGAAGTAATAATGGTCATTGGATAATCTGTGTCATGAGCTTTGATGAGCAGTACTGTATTTTTGTCAATGTTTATGGCTTCAATACCACAAATCAAAACAAACAGTTTATTTTGGATGTTTCTGTTGCTATTGAAGACCTAAAGTTAACTTATCCTGCTGCAAATATAATTATAGGGGGCGATTTTAATATGGTTAATGATGAATGCCTTGATAGATTTCCTCCCAAATGTCAAAACAGCACTTTTAACCCAATCCTTTCTGATTTTTGTAGCTCCCACAATTTATTAGACCCATGGCGCCTAAAATACCCTGATTCCCAACAATTCTCCTGGTTCAAACCAAACAATGCAGCAAAGTCAAGAATTGATTTCTGGTTAGTTTCTTCCTCTGTGATGAACTCTGTTTCTGACTGCAGTATGTCAGCTGCTCCCCTCACAGATCATTCTGTTATTAAGCTTGTGTTTAACCCCCCTGGTGCTCTTCGCAGAAACAAAGGGTACTGGAAATTCAACTCTAGTCTTCTTAAATCCCATTTATTTCATGAAGGTATCAAAACCATAATTTCTGATGTGATGACTGATGTTTCTGTGCCATCCTATGTTTTAAAATGGGACTTCTTGAAATTTAAAATTAGGGAATATTCTATACAATTTGGGAAATCCTACAGCAGGTCCAACAAATTAATTGAAGTTAACATTATTAAAGATATAAACTTTTACTCCAATAAGACACCACCTACTGACAATGATAAACAGGCTTTACTTACTCTGCAAACTTATCTTGATGAAATCTATCTTAGAAAAGCTGAAGGGGCTTATATCAGATCCAGGGCTAAATGGATTGAAGAAGGAGAAAGGAGCACTTCATATTTTTGTCGTTTAGAAAAGAGAAGGCAGGAGAGAAATTCAATCAAAGCATTATTGATTCAGGAGCAAGTAATTACAGATTCCGCCTTAATTGCCAAGGAAATGGTTTCTTTCTACTCTAATTTGTATTCCTCTGCCTTTTCTCTTAAGGACGCCAATTCCTTCTTTCAGCATGTTAAAGATTTCATCCCCCACATAGATGAAGAGTTTGCAGAGTTATGTGATGCTGATTTAACCTTAAACGAGCTGGATAAAGCAGTAGAGTGTTTGTCCTTGAATAAATCTCCGGGTAATGATGGCCTCACAACCAATTTTTATAGACATTTCTGGGATCTTCTAAAAGAGCCATTTTTTCTCATGTTAAAAGAGGCAATTGGGCACTTGACGTTTCCCCCGTCCATGAAACAAGGTATAATTACATTGATCCCAAAGCCTGGTAAGGATCCTAAAATAATAGATAATCTTAGACCAATAACTTTGTTGAACACCGACTACAAAATTGTAACCCTTATTTATGCTAACAGATTGAAAACAAATCTACATAAAATCATCAGTGACTCTCAATCTGGTTTTATGAAGAACAGGTCCATTCATAATAACATCCGTTTAGTGCTCGACATTCTGGACTACAGACACTTAATTGTAGATGACGGTTTTATTTTTTTCCTCGATTTTTATAAAGCGTTTGATTCAATTGAACACCCATTTATTTTTGACTGTCTAAGATTGTTTGGTTTCGGTGACAAATTTCGAAACGTTATTCAATCCCTGTATGATAACACTAATTGTTCCATCTCCTTACCAGGTGGTACTTCTCCCCGTTTTACGGCCGTGGGGGTTAAACAAGGCTGCCCTATTTCCCCATTTCTCTTTATAATAGCGACTGAAATGCTTTCTATTTTCATTAAACACTCTGACATCGCTCCACTGGATGTACTTGGTAGTCCAATTATCATAAGCCAGCTGGCCGATGATACAACTATTTTTATGAAACAACTATCTGAAGTCCCAAAGATACTACAGTCTATTAATGTCTTCTCCAAAGCCTCTGGTTTAAAACTAAACTTGACCAAATGTGAATTAATGCCTATTCATGCTTGTGTTTTGACTGAAGCACACAATGTCCCTATTAGGTCCACCGTTAAATACTTGGGTATGCATATCTCTAAAAATGTGACTGAATGTGAAAACATGAATGTGTGGAAAGTAATAGAGCACTGCCAAAGTAGGCTTAACTCATGGTTGTTGCGAGATATTAGCTTATTAGGCCGTATATTTTTGACTAAAATGGAAAGTATATCAAGGTGTATTTATCCTGCATACTCAGTTGCTATTCCTAAAAGAGCTATTAAAAAAATCAACCAAATCAATTTTGACTATATTTGGAGAAGGAAAGTCCACTATGTTAAGAAAATGGAAATGACCAAAACATTTAAGGATGGTGGCCTGCAAGCTATTGATTTTGACGTTATGAATGGAACCTTAAAAATCAATTGGTTGAAATCCTTCCTGAACAACAATAATTTTTGGTATCATATCCCAAGAGAAATTTTCAAAAAATTAGGAGGAATACATTTCCTACTTAAATGTGATTTCACTATTCAAAGACTTCCAATTAAACTTTCCCTTTTTCATCAGCAGGTTCTGTTATACTGGAAACTCTTATATAGTCACAACTTCTCCCCACATAATTCCCCTGTTTGGAATAATAGATATATTACGGTCAAAAACAAATCGCTGTACAACAAGGTCTGGATGGATAAAGGTATTTGGTCTGTGATCCATTTAGTAGACCGTGACGGTTGCTTCCTATCATATGAGAACTTCTGTCTAAGACACGACCTCACTGCCAACCGTAATCTTTTTAACTCCATAGCTAATGCTATCCCCAACTCCGTTTTGTGTTTAATAAGGGGAATGTTGATGAACTCCACTCCCATCACCCCTTGTCTCCCTCAATTGTTAGTTGGAGGTGTTATCTTTAATGAGGTAAAAATCCCTAACAAAGCAATTAGGAATTTGTTTGACAGCATCTCATATCCTACAATATCCTTTAGAAACTCAATCTCCCAATTTTTCTCAAAATGTACTATTCATTTGTTACGAACCAAATATTTAAAATTCCCTATATTCCCCAAAGCTAAAGAAATCCATTTTAAAATTCTTAATGGTGTGTATCCATCCAGCGACTTGGTACGACAGCGGTTTGGAATAGAAACTAATAATTGTGTATTTTGTGATGACAATGAAACTACTGATCATTTATTTTTCCATTGTATGTATTCTGAAGCGTTATGGCTTGATATACATGACTGGCTTCACCCAAAGGTTTTCCATCTCAAGAACTTTTCTCTGAAGGACATTATCTATGGTTGTGTTATGGACAACAACAAAGATGACTTTTTGATTAATAACATTGTCATGCTTGGGAAATTTTATATCCACAAGTCAAAGTTTTTGAAAGTGATCCCTAAGTTTTGTGTATTTCATAATGAGTTTCTTTCGTTTACCAAAGCCCGTAATGTTATGAAAACAAAGAATGCAATGAGACTTTTTAGTATAATATCAGAATATGATTTGAAAAAAAAAACCTAGCCTTTTTTTTTTTTTTTTTTTTTTTTTTACTTTTTTTTTTATTTTTATTTTATTTCTTTTTTTTTATTGTTTTTATTATTATTTATTTATTTTCTTTTATTATTTTCGATATGCACTTGATCCTTTCTGTAGTATGTGACAACTTAATGCCATGTTTTGTAAATGTATTTTTTGTCATTATTATTAAAAAAAAAAAAAAAAAAAAAAAAAAAGAAAAAAAGAAGCTGTGCTGGCTGAGTTCTCCGGCTACTCTCGAATCGCACTCGCGGTACTTTGATGGCATACGTCACAGTCACGTGGCGTCGGCGCTGTATCAAGTCGGACAAAATTTCTAACCGGCATGCACTGCTTCAAGTCAGCCGCCGATCGTTCTACGCAGAGCTCCATGAAGTCGAACAAGCCTCTTATCTTATTGTCTGACGTCGTTGAACAAAATAACCCTGATTGGTCATATCGTCGTGTAAGGCGGAGCAATCGGAATTATGGGTGTGATTGGACCTTTTAGCTCCACCTGTTATTGTATAATTTCTTTTATATTCTCTACGTCTACACCATATTCAGCTGTCGATTATGCTCGGCTAAAATGTCCAACGAATCGGCGTTATTTGATTTGAAAAACATACTTACCGAGGTGGCCTGTGGTGGCCCTAACGGTGCGTGTCCACTACAGCGGCAAAACTACGCTCAGTGCCGCTGGCAACGCTGTAACTTCCCCGCTTTGGGGTGTGTCTGTTGCGAGTGTGTTTAATCTAAGTTTTTTTCAACACACGGACAGTATAATCATCAGCAATGCACGCGATTACATTTAGAAATAGACAATCTTTGTTTCCAAATGCACCAAGCAAAGATCTTTTCAATTTTATAAACTTTTACAAATCCAGCCAATATAATCACAATGAACACATCCAAAATAAAACCTTTAACATATATATAACATATATACAACTGCAAAGCGTCTAATTTGTAAACAAAATTATTTACGCACTAAATGCAGCATAAACTCCGGCACAATTTGCATATTTTTAAACTCTCAAAACAGACGTCACATCCCGAACCTCACAGCAATTGGCTGCCGACTGCGTTTTTCGCTTGATATTTGCATAAAGTCGAGAACTGCCCAACCTTTTTGACGCTTTCGGTCGCTCTCAACGCTTTCTCCGGTCCGCTGTCAATCCCAAAATGCAATGCGCGAGCGTGAAGCTCGACTTCCATAGGAATGAATTGAAAACGCACGCTCCGCTCCGCTCGCACCGTGCCAGTGGACACGCAAGGCGGTTGCTGTCGAACAATTTTGGATAGCCGCCAGGACGGCTCTGCCGATGTTCTCGGCTTATGCCGATTCGATGGGCATTTTAGCCGGGACATTTTAGCCGAGCATGAGCGACAGTACCGTACCTGGTCAGGGGCGTGCGAGGAAAGGCTCTGCTGGCCTTTTTGCAAGCGAACATGACAGATCAGTCAAAGTGAGCCCCCTCATGGCTATTATGGCTACAGGTCATAAGTCCCGCACCTTTCATAAAAGTCACACTAAAACCTTATAGCCTACTCTTCAAATACAGTTTCTCCAAATGTGTTTATTATTTTAGGTAGTTATTATCGCGATAATTCATGTCCAAGAGTCCATTTCCCCGGATGAGATGGTTTTTATTCGTTATTTGACACCATAAACACACACTGACCTCCTTAAGCTTTTATTTTGGCACTTTCGGTTACCAGCATTTTGAATTTGCATATTAGCTAAATATTTAGTTTCACCCGAAACATTTAGATTCAACATTTAGATTTAGATTTAACATTTAGATTTAGATTCAACATTTAGATTTAGATTTAACATTTAGATTTAACATATTTAACATTTAGATTCAACATTTAGATTTAGATTTAACATTTAGATTTAACATATTTAACATTTAGATTTAACATTTTAGATTTAACATTTAGGCTAGATTTAACATTTAATATTTAGATTTAACAATTTAAAATATCAAATATTATTAAAATATTATTTTTCATGTAAACAATACTATCATCATAATATTAAATTTTTTGATCTATCCACCTTTTTCTGCTCTAAACAATGCGCGCTGCCATGACGACGACTCCGGTTGCCAGCTTCCGGTTCGAATCTGGGGCACGTTCAAGATCACAACGGTGCGCAACGTTTTGCTACGGTTTCCGGGTTGAACGTCATGTTTCCTGGAAACGGCTTGCACCGGGGTTTGAGATGCGTTTTCTCTTGTTTGGTGGGTGTGTCAGAACTGCAGTCCAATCAGCAACAACATGTAGGCTATATACAGCACGTGGTATTAAAGTGAACGTGCACAATGGAAGTAATTTACAAATGTGTTCAATACGCAACAAACTTAGAAGACATGTTTGTCGTAAGTTTTATTGTAAAATATAGGATATCAACATAATGATGTAGTTGTTTATATTTTTAGCTTCATTGCAAGTGTATGACATTTGGTATAGAAATAAACAATGCATGTAAAGTGCTTTTCCTAAAAATGAGAAAGAAAATACAGGGTATTAATAAAACAGTATGAACAACAAATAAAGTCAGTATGAGGCTAAGTAGATGTGTTTTAGTCTTTATTAGGTAAGATGTGTGCTTCCATTTCAGTTTCCACAAATCCCTTCACTGATTGGGATGTTCTCTTGAGTTCTGGGCGGCAAGTGCAGTAACTGTAACATCGGGCATATTTTGTAGTATTAAACACATATTTATACCGACTTCATCATGCTCTGAAAATTCTTCACAAAGAACACAAAAAGCCTTCTCAGCTGCCGTAGTTGCAACTCTTGCGTCATCACAACCGTGCGTTCAACGCGTCACCGTTTCTGTTTAAAAAACGTTCTGCAACGTTTTGTCAGGGTTGAACGCAGCCCAGCTCTATGCTTTTGCCGTGCGTTTCAGATTGTGTCATCCCCACATCGCTAAACTAAATTGAAAAAAATATTCATCAAATGTGATCTGATCACGTTATTTTTTATTAAATCACAGATGAAAAACAAAATTTACTTTTTTATTTTCTTCATACCTTCCAAAAGGATAGCTGATGCATGACTGCACGATCTCCCTAATATAATACATGGACATCCGACAGTCTCTATCACCCCAGACTGCAGCAGAATAACCCAAGCAATAAGCTTAGGTTGGTTATCACTATGATTCCTGTCTACCTCTGCTTTCAAAAATACATTTCCGTGCTTCAGTAAAGAAATGCGCTAATGTTATATGCTGAGTTTTGGTTCATTAATAAGACGAGAGTCCAGTTCACGCGCCGGCGCCTCCGTGTCATGATGATCTATTTTCTACTACGTTTACTACTTATTTATTAAATCCAGGCAATTGGTTGATGAAACATTGATTAAAATTAAGATACAATTAATAAAAAACGAAATTCACTTTAAAGAAAGGCTTTGTGCTTTCTGTTTGGTGTCTGTGAAAGTTTTAAAGTCGCTTTCAGAGCTGTCATGTCTGTAAAACTGTCACGTCCGTAACAGTTTTTTTTTTCAATCATAAATGTGAACACGGAAAATAAAATAAAAATGTTATGTTATGTTCTGTGGAGGCCGATCCTTCTGCATCTGTGATATAGTGGATTACTACGGTTAGTAGCCTATTACTTTTGTTTTGCGCAGTGTAATTCATAGAATTACTAAAAAAATATTTTGCCACCTAAAAGTTAAAGATTTGTTGTGTCATGTCACATGTGTATTTCGCTCATATAAATATAAAACGCATGTGTAGACTGATATTTTTCTAATGTCTCGACTAGAGTGCTAGCATTCTATGTAGACAAACACTTCAAACGGAAGTAGAAAACCGTTTAGTCAGTTGAACCCGCTATGAATCATGGGAAATTAAGAAAAAGGTGGACAGTCTAATAAAGTTGAAAGAAAAAGAAAATGGTATTCAACTGCAGTAGTTTCTGATTATTTCTTAGTATAAATAGTGTACATAATGAATAAAAGTCACATGACAAAAACAAGTTGAATATTTAGGCTACCACGGAATATCTGAGAATTATTAATATATATATTTTTTTACTGTTATCAGGGTTCCCACACGTCCTGGAAAACCTGGAAAATGAAAGACCAATTTTCCACTCCTGGAAAACACATGGAAAATTGGAAAACACAAATGTCCTGGAAACATTTGCGTTGTCCTGGAAAATAATTTTCCTTCCTTGTGGATGAATGCAAACGGGTTTATGTTTATAGGGTTAGTTCACCCAAAAATGAAAATTAAGTCATTAATTACTCACCCCCATGCTGTACCAACCCCGTAAGACCTTCGTTCATCTTCGGAACACAAATGAAGATATTTTTGATTAAATCTGATAGCTGGATCACTCCTCCATAGGCTTCCTAAGGGAATGAAACTTGACGGCCCAGAAAGTCATTAAAGAATATGTTTAAATATTCCATGTGCCTACAGTGGCTCAACTATAAGTTTATCAAGCGACGAGAATACTTTTTGTGCGGAAAAACAAACAAAAATAACGACTTTATTCGACTATTCCTTTTCTTCCTTGTGGGCCTGAGACGAGAGTTCAAGAGATTTCCACGACGCATGCGCGAGAACTGAGAAGAGGACGTTCTTCTTCTACTACTTGTTCAGTTCTTGCGCATGCGTCGTGGAAATCTCTTGAACTCTCGTCTCAGGCCCACAAGGAAGAAAAGGAATAGTCGAATAAAGTCGTTATTTTTGTTTGTTTTTCCGCACAAAAAGTATTCTCGTCGCTTGATAAACTTATAGTTGAGCCACTGTAGTCACTTGGAATATTTAAACATTTTCTTCAATGACTTTCTGGGCCGTCAAGTTTCATTCCCTTAGGAAGCCTATGGAGGAGTGACCCAGCTCTCAGATTTAATCAAAAATATCTTCATTTGTGTTCCGAAGATGAACGAAGGTCTTACGGGGTTGGTACAGCATGGGGGTGAGTAACTAATAACTTAATTTTCATTTTTGGGTGAACTAACCCTTTAACATTTTATGCATGAATGTCTTTTTTCAGCTGCCTTCAACGGGTAATATTGGGCTGAAGCGCTTGTCTGCTTTCATTTCTGCATGTAGCCAGCGGCCCACGTGACACAAACCTGCCAATATGTACGCATTTTGCGTAGCAAGTACACAATTTGACATCTCAGTACACTGGTAGGACTTGCCCCTCTAAACTACGGACATGTGAGTTCTGTGGCAAATGTGCACGTGCGGTACTCCTGTCTGACAACACGATGCAGCAGCGTGGGGAAGCAGTTTCAGCTAATCATTGTAGAAAAGCGGAGAATAACTACCGAACCTTTAACGTAACATTCCCGTCCCTCTCCTGCTGCCCTCTGCCTCAGCACCGCTCTACTCAATGGTACTGCTCTGCCTCACTCTCTGTACCCCGTTCCCCATTCGCTGCAGTTGGGCTTAAAAAGGTAAAGTGTGTGTGTGTTCAACCCACATTTTGAGGGCCAAAACATAAAAATATGGATGGGTGGTGTGAGAAATGTTTTTCTATATCTCAGCTCAGTCCAGAGTTAATGCTTTGTCGACACATTCCTTTTGTCTAAGTCAAACATCTGTTTTATATTAAGGAAGGAGTGGAAGTTCCCCCTCCCTCCCTTTCTATTTCTTTCTGCATTATGTATGGTAGAAGGTCTGCTGGATCTCCAGGTTCCAGAGGAGACCTAACTTTTCTTTACCATTTATGGTGTTGTTATCTAACCTATATATGATCTGTATGAAGTCATGTATGATCTTATTGGTTAGAGGGGGATAACTCCCCCTGTATTCTAATATATATTCTGTCTGCCACGTATTGGAAAACTGAGCTATCTTGCTAGTTCCCCAGCGCTGGTCTTCTATTTTATTCATTCACAACTTAAAGGGATAGTTCACTTTGAAATAAATTTTTGATATGTTTTAGCTTACCTCCAGTGCATCCAAGATGTAGGTGTCTTTGTTTCCACAGTATCTTCAATTTTGATAATTTTAGGTAAAACCGTTGTTGTCTGTCAGTCATACAATGGAGGTGAAGGGGGTCCACCTCAAAGAGCAGTCAAAATTAAACATTATTTAATGACTCGAAAATGTAAGTACACATTGATGCCCTAAGACACGAAACGAGTGGTTTTTGTGAGAAAACGAACAGTATTTATATCTTTTTTACCTCGTGTAAGCATATCCACGTCCAACTGATCTGAGAGCAGGGCGCTTCGGTCTGCGCATGCGTACGGCGTTCGCCGGAATGCCCCGGAAGGGCTCCCTCGCGTGTGTTCACGTCACTCATTGTTTACGCTGAACTGACATTGTAGTTTAAGACGGCTAATTAAAATGGTACGAAATTGTGCTTATCCGGGATGTTTAAAAATGTTTAGATCTTCACAGTGTAAGGTAAAACTTCCGAAATCTCTGCGTAAACAATGAGTGACGTGAACACGCGCGAGGGAGCCCTTCCGGGGCATTCCGGCGAACGCCGTACGCATGCGCAGACCGAAGCGCCCTGCTCTCAGATCAGTTGGACGTGGATATGCTTACACGAGGTAAAAAAGATATAAATACTGTTCGTTTTCTCACAAAAACCACTCATTTCGTGAGGTGGACCCCCTTCACCTCCATTGTATGACTGACAGACAACAACGGTTTTACCTAAAATTATCAAAATTGAAGATACCGTGGAAACAAAGACACCTACATCTTGGATGCACTGGAAGTAAGCTAAAACATATCAAAAATTAATTTCAAAGTGAACTATCCCTTTAATAAAAGGACGGAGAGAAAAAGGCACTTCGTGGTTGATAGATTTTCCTTTCTCACAGGTGGCTATACATTTTTTTTTATATAGGCTATTGCATTTTTATAGGCTAGCTTATTGTTGGGGTTGATATGTTTTTATCTTTGATCATTTTAATAGGCCTAGGCTGCAGCACTTTGGTATATTAAACATCAGTGGTCGCCAACTCGATCTCGTCGACTGGTATGAGATCGTTTCTGTAAATCATTTTAAATTTGTGTTGGTCAAGAGACTCGTAGTGGTGAACATTAGGTCTATATACACTCACCGGCCACTTTATTAAGTACACCTGTCCAACTGCTCGTTAACACTTAATTTCTAAGCAGCCAATCACATGTCGGCAACTCAGTGCATTTAGGCATGTAGACATGGTCAAGACAATCTCCTGCAGTTCAAACCGAGCATCAGTATGGGGAAGAAAGGTGATTTGAGTGACTTTGAACGTGGCATGATTGTTGGTGCCAGAAGGGCTGGTCTGAGTATTTCAGAAACTGCTAATCTACTGGGATTTTCACGCACAACCATCTCTAGGGTTTACAGAGAATGGTCCGAAAAAGAAAAAACATCCAGTGAGCGGTTGTTCTGTGGGCGGAAATGCCTTGTTGATGCCAGAGGTCAGAGGAGAATGGCCAGACTGGTTCGAGCTGATAGAAGGGCAACAGTGACTCAAATAACCACCCGTTACAACCAAGGTGGGCAGAAGAGCATCTCTGAACGCACAGTACGTCGAACTTTGAGGCAGATGGGCTACAGCAGCAGAAGACCACACCGGGTGCCACTCCTTTCAGCTAAGAACAGGAAACTGAGGCTACAATTTGCACAAGCTCATCGAAATTGGACAATAGAAGATTGGAAAAACGTTGCCTGGTCTGATGAGTCTCGATTTCTGCTGCGACATTCGGATGGTAGGGTCAGAATTTGGCGTCTACAACATGAAAGCATGGATCCATCCTGCCTTGTATCAACGGTTCAGGCTGGTGGTGGTGGTGTCATGGTGTGGGGAATATTTTCTTGGCACTCTTTGGGCCCCTTGGTACCAATTGAGCATCGTTGCAACGCCACAGCCTACCTGAGTATTGTTGCTGACCATGTCCATCCCTTTATGACCACAATGTACCCAACTTCTGATGGCTACTTTCAGCAGGATAATGCGCCATGTCATAAAGCTGGAATCATCTCAGACTGGTGTCTTGAACATGACAATGAGTTCGCTGTACTCAAATGGCCTCCACAGTCACCAGATCTCAATCCAATAGAGCATCTTTGGGATGTGGTGGAACGGGAGATTCGCATCATGGATGTGCAGCCGACAAATCTGCGGCAACTGTGTGATGCCATCATGTCAATATGGACCAAACTCCCTGAGGAATGCTTCCAGCACCTTGTTGAATCTATGCCACGAAGAATTGAGGCAGTTCTGAAGGCAAAAGGGGGTCCAACCCGTTACTAGCATGGGGTACCTAATAAAGTGGCCGGTGAGTGTACATGCTATAACAACTTGTTCTTTGGAAATATTGACAAGAAACAATGTCAAACAAAAGTTAATAAGATAATTTGTGTGAATTAATATTTAGCCTACTATTTGAAAAAATACATGTATAAGCAAGGTGGGGGGGGGGGATATTATTCATTCCTTATGAGCTATGTGGTATACCCCCCATGGGCGGCGCGCGCCAGAATTTTTAACGCAGCTGCTGAGGGGGTACTAGATCATTGACAGGGGGAGCTGCGCAATTATATATATATATACCTATACAGTACACATATTATATAGTTACAATTCAGGTGACATATATGTCAGACATGAGACATCGCATATAAGTTACACATGCTTAATGAGTAAAATGTTTTTATTTAATTTGTTGTCTTAAATTATTTTATTATTTATTAATTAGAATACTACTACGAAAGCATTGATTTTTATTAATAAACTGTTTTCTGTGTCATTGTCGGCTGGCTGCAAAGATGAAGTTGATGATTGCCATCTCTGTACGCCAGGGTTCCTCAGCTTCGGTCCTGGAGGGCCGGTGTCCTGCACAGTTTAGCTCCAACCCTGATCAAACACACCTGAGCAAGCTAATCAAGGTCTTCAGGATCACTAGAAACTTACAGGTAGGTGTGTTTGATCAGGGTTGGAGCTAAACTGTGCAGGACACCGGCCCTCCAGGACCGAAGTTGAGGAACCCTGCTGTACGCTATTGAGAATGAGAATGTGACGTCACGGGATTCACTCCGCGTTGGATTGTGGGAAGGCGTCGCCTTCTTGGAAGGATACGCGATACGTTGTCATGGTTACTTCGACGGTGAGACCTAGAGAAATAGCGACAGAGAGAGAGCAGCTTGATATTTGTTTGCATTTGCGATAAGGCACAGTTTCTTGGGAATAAATGAAGAAAGGGGAAGCAAAAGGAAAGGGGCTCTATCGGGAGAGACTAAATAACAACACCAAGCAGCGTTATTTATAGACACTAAATAACAACACCAAGCAGCGTTATTTGTAAACCTCAAGACTTGATTGCCTTTCGCAATGTTACACAATAGGTGTGTGATTATTTTATATGCAGGCTTTTATATACACTTAAATTATACAGCAACACATTTAAACACAGATGACGACGCATTTAGACGTCCAGGGACACGCAGAAGAGACGTGGAATTCACGGTCAGAAGACGTCGGTTCAACTTTCATTTTGGAACTATTTTTCAACCATGACGGGTCGGACGGACGTCTTTTCAACGGTCCTTAAACGTCCAAATGTTTGCTGGGTAGTCTCATTTTATAGTTTATAGATTATAGTCTCATAGACTGTATACAGGCACGAGGGAGCACACCGTTTTTGGGTAGCGCACAAACTGGATTATACTGCTGTATCTGCAAGGAATGGACTTGAGATTTGTATTTTGTGAACTTGAAAGATTGACACCACAGGAAGAAATGTTTATTCATTCAAGCAGAAAGACACTGTTTGCATTTTACACGTCTTTACACTGTAGCTCGTTCTTCTAACTTGCTCACTCACTCATGTACCAACACCAGCGGCTTAGTGGAAAGCTAATTAGTGAAATTAAAGGGATACTTCACCCCTGGGAAGATGAATTTGTATTTAATATTGGTCATTTATATAGTAGAAATGTGAGATTATTTTTGAAATTGAAGCATTCTAGACTGAGAAAAGGCAGAAAATGTATTTTTTACTCATGTGGCTGAAAGACAACAACTCCCAGAATGCACTTGCTTTGCTGCTCGTACGAGGCCACTCCCAAACCACACCTACCGGTTACAGGCGGCAGAATCCGAAAAATGGATACAACTAGGCTTGCTTTGATACATCATGAGTTATTTGATACATTTCCATTTGAAATGGTGCTAAATTGCGTTGTACCGGGATGTATAGCCTAATGTATATAACACAACTTACACTTTCACATTAAAAATATGATGCAAGGCAGGACCATGTCAACAGAGTAGCTTAGTAGCTCTGCATATGAACTGTTTTCCTCCTATTGAAATCACTATTTCTCTAAGCTAATACATTCTCTAGGCTAGTCCACTCTAATAACACTAAAGGTTTATAAAAATAACCACAACCAATGTGAGTTATAACTTTTATTTTAAAAATTATTAATATTAACACTTTTACACAAAGTTCTGTGGATTCAGCGATCTCCTCCAGAAGAAAACAGCATCGCTGAGATTCGTGACAGCAATATAATAAATAGCACTCTATATCTGTTTCCATCTGCGCACAGCGAGAGCACTGACACCGCCAGTCCGCCCCGGCTCCGGCTCAGGTCTCGCTCCGGCCGCCTCTTGTTCCTCCATCTCCCGCGACTGTTTATCACTGTATTGCGCCTCGTACAGGTTGCCGCGAGCATCAGATTCTCGCAACAGATCTTCGAAATCCCCTTCTGCCATTTCAACTTCAAAACTATCTTCCGCCATCGTGATTAGCCTACTATACAAACTTTCTACACAGAGCAAGAGGCAAGAGCCTGTTAGCTTAGCTTCTACAAAAATATGGCTGACACTCTCTTTACATTCTGTGAGTGAGATCCCGCCCCATATGGGCGTGGTGAAAACATGCGAAACACTGGCTGTAGTCTTTAGCCTCTGGCACAAAAATCCTCCGATGACGCAAAATGACGATTTTTGCGTCATCGGAGGATTTTTTCCAGACTAAAAATGAATTTTTCTCTCATATCAGGGGGATATGAGAGGGGGAAGCACGGTAATTCGAAAATAATACTGGTTTTCTACTAATACAAAGCTTAATGCTAAATCCTGAAGTAACCCTTTAAGTTTATTTTAATGGGCTTGAAAACCAATGCATTCAAAATTTGGAAACTGTTTCAAGTAGGCTAATTCATCATATGGGGAGAGCGGGGCACAACCTGACTTTGACTTTAACAGTTTGTGTAAACCTACTTAGGTTTCAGGATTTATTTTTTCTCACATTAATTTCTCACATGTCTCAATTATATTAGGCTACATCTGGCTCCCGTTTGCTTGTTCTTCCTTCTCGGTTTCACATTCTGTACGAGGACAACAAAATATAAGTATAGCCTAATGCTTAAGAAGTCTTTCACAGAAACATGGAACCAATAATACCGGTATAAGAATTTCAGCTTTGCGGTGTTGAGTGTAACTGTGAAAAACTTTTCTCCTTTTGTTTGCAGACTATGTTTCTTACAAAAAAGTTTTTCGGGATCCTTATCAGTCTAATAATAATTTGTAAGTAAGAAGTATAATATAACTTTTTTTTGATTGAAATGAACTTCTTAAATCTCTCTTTTTTTTTTATTACAATATATTTAAATCTGTGTCTTACATTGCAGTGGATCAACAAGAAGCATCAGCTCTTCAGACTACACACGACGCTCAAAGCTGCAAAGAACTTAAGGAAAAGTATAATGTTAATGATGGTACGCTCATTTTATGTTAATATTTGATCTTAAGCAACAACTGCAGTGAAGTGGAGTGAAGCAGGGCTCCAGACTAACTTTTCCACTGGTTGCACTGGTGCTACCAACTTTCTCAGTTGGTCGCACCAACACATGATTTGGTCGCACTTTTTTTTTTTTTTTTTTTTTAACGCTAAAGCATGATCTTTAGCACGCGCAGCTCAAACGGCAATGCACGACTTATAATGACTATTGGGACTGTCATATTACGTAACATTATACAATATTGTAATAAAACATTGCATGTTAATGATGGTACGCTCATTTTATGTTAATATTTGATCCTAGCCTACTTTTATTGTCTCTCGAAATAAATTATAGACCCATCTTTTGAATGTATATAGAATATTATCTAATCATTTACAAATATTAAATTTTGCATCATTACAATGCAATCAACAACAATAACTTAAGCAGATTATTTAACATACCAATTCGTGTCGCTTCTATGTACAGCCCAGTCGCCGTATATCCCTCTGACCACTGGAGCGAACTTCTCATTTTCCCCACGTTATCATGAGCATACAACAGACAAACAAAACGTCATCAACTAACACACATTTAACACTTTACATTCGCTACACATGGTACTAGTGAAATCACTGTGGTTGGTATAGTCAAATGTTTCACTTTTGAATGTCCATATTTTTACCTGCAAAACAGGATTGAAAAGACACAAGAGAGTCGCGTCTGCTCTTCAAAAGCTCCTCAGCAGATATGAGGGAGCATGCGCAGTTCACGGTTCCGGTCGCGACTCTCCAGACAGAATGTCAAAATAAAAGTCCTTCTTATAAATGTAAATATATATTTGTATATGGACACAACATAAGACAATAATGCAATCACTTTTCCCATGACAATTTAAATATTCAAAAGACAGAAAAAAAACACAATTGTGTACATACTTTGTGTGTATCACACATGTGTGAATTTAACTGAGTAGTACATGACCATGCACTCGCACAAATGCGACCACATAAGATTTTAACTCGCACATTCTCAAAATGCAGTCTGGAATCCTGTGAAGTGAAGATGATTGGTGGTGGATGAGGAGATTCCCCCTTCCATATGTAAAGCGCTTTGAGTACAGAGAAAATTGAATTATTTAAATGAATTATTATTATTATTATTAAGTGACTCAGGAATGCCCTTGTTGACGCAGACGGCCTATACTACCTGACCTCCTCCAAAAAGGGCCTGTACCAGACCTACTGTGACATGACCACTGCGGGCGGAGGCTGGACGCTGGTCGCCAGCGTTCATGAAAACAACATGTACGGAAAGTGTACGGTTGGAGATCGCTGGTCCAGTCAGCAGGGCAGTGAACCAAACCGGCCTGATGGTGAAGGGACATGGGCAAACATGGTCACGTTTGGAAGTGCAGAGGCCTCTACAAATGATGATTATAAGGTATTTTATTACATTTATGGTTTTACAGCAATAGTTAAACAGGAGGAACAGAAATGATCAAAGGATGTTTTTGTAGAATCTGAAACGATAGTCTGTTTCCTTCACAGAATCCTGGATACTTTGACATTACTGCGCAAGATGTGTCCGTGTGGCACGTTCCTAATAATATGGAGATTGAATCCAGTTCCGCTTCCTCCATCCTGCGATACCACACTGCGAATCACTTCTTAACTCTCCACGGGGGAAACCTTTACAGATTATTCAAGGTCAGATAAACTTCAATACCATTTTTGGCTTTGAAACATTCACAGAAATAAAATTGTGAAATTACAATAACACAGTTTTTTTGTTTTTTCCCTCAGAAATTCCCAGTGAAGTTTGGCATAGGAACATGCATGACTGATAATGGACCTGTTATTCCAATAGTGTATGATACTGGAAATGCGGATTACAACAAAAATCTCTACGGTCCCAATTCAAGAGGTATGGCTCTTTATTTAATTTATCCTTTATTTAACCAGGCAAGACTTTTAAAAACAAATTCTTATTTACAGCAACAGCCTGGCAATACCCTTTGAGACAATATTTATAATAAAAGTGGCTTTATCAGTTGAAATCTGAAAGGACGCCTGAAATCAGTTATGGTGTACAAGGCATCATCATTGTTGAGATCCAATCACTTTAATGAATGAAAGCCATGTCATGTGTTCATGGACATATCATGACAGATTATCATCACTGATTCTGTATTCTGTGTAAATTCCAGCAATTTTTCAGCCTGGCTTCATCTCATTCAGAGTCTTCAACAATGAAAAGGCAGCAATGGCTCTTTGTTCAGGTGTCAAACCAACCGACTGCAACACTGAACATGTGAGTGAACATGATATTCTGGATTATTTATATATCACCGTCTATGGACAGCATTTGTGAAATTAATACATTTACAATGAAAATAAATCACCGATGTAATTTTAAGAAGTGCATGGCATGTCTTGTTAGTAATGTCCTCATGTTGTTGCAGTTCTGTATTGGTGGAGGTGGACACTTTCCCGAGGCGGCCCCGAAGCAGTGCGGGGACTTTACGAGTTTCGACTGGGATGGCTACGGCACTAATGCGGGATGGAGCGCTTCTAAAGAGATCACTGAGGCCGCTGTGCTTCTCTTCTATCGCTAAATCTAAAATCACCAGCATCCTTTCCTTCTTTCTAACATATTCCACATTGATTAACACCTGAATTTTACATTCACAATTATTTGCTCAAATGTATTTCTTTACGATATTTATCCAGTAGTTTTAATCATAGCCTACTGTTCAGAGGTGAGATAAAAAATTACTTTAGTTTAACTTCTAGTCTACAAGATACATTAACAATGTAAAAAAATAAAAATTATGGACACAGCTAGACAGTTATTGAAATATAATAGCCCTATGACATATTGAGTAATCACCAAACTAACAACCCTATGTTTGGAGTAGATCATAGTTTGCTGTGACAGTAACAGAGAAGGGAGGGGTTTCTGAATTTGCACATGTTGAACCAATCATATTAGAGAAAAATGGTGTGATGATGTTGAGTAATATGTCATGTTACCTTTACTATGTACCTATCCTATATAAACTCCTGTACTCTTCTTGATGGGGGGATTCTCTCTGAAATGTGTGAGATCCTCCCAGCCGTGATTAAAGCATATTCAAAGGCATTGAGTCTGTCTGGTTACTGATGCGCAGCGGGTTAGTGGAGCATCAGTAACTTTTTGTCGGCACTGCCTGATGATCCTCTGGTGAAATTTTGGTGAGAATCGGACAAACCGTCTAGGACGAGTTCGAAAAAGTCGTTTTTTTGTACAATTCAACATGGCGGACATATTTTTATGACGTAAAATTATGTCATAGGGTGCAATCGAATCGTCAGGAATTTTGTTGATAGGCCTTACGTTTCAAATGTTATTAGCATAATACGAATGATTTTGGACAGGTGGTGGCGTTAGAGGGAATGAGTTAAGAGACACCAAAATTGGTGTATTTAATGTTGGGACTGTCCTCTATCAGAATGTCAAACCAAAACAACTTTCCCGCAAACGGTTTGTAAGTCCCCGCTAAATCGAACCAATGGCGGCATCCGATCAGCGGCGAAGGTCTCGCACGTGTTCCATCCTTTCCAAGCTAATGGGATTTTTGATCAAATGCCATACACGTTCTCATATGTATTAACTCGTTATTTCATCTGACTCCATATATAAAAGGGTTTTTAATATCTGTGCATCATTAAATTGTGAGTGAATATTTGACTATTCCTTTTAACCATTAGCTAAATGAACAATGTTAAAATCAGTTAGAATAATCAAATGTAACAATTTATTATGTCGGGTAAAGTATCATGCCAATTTCACAATCAGTTCAAAGATAATCAATACAATAACATCGAATGCTCTAGAATAAGAGAAAGATGCAAACCCCAAATTTTCAGAAATACATGAGGCTGAGTTTTGGAGACTCATCCTCACGGGCTCTCAGAATTACAGAAAAGGCCTCGAGTTTCTCACTGCAGTCCATTAAATAAAGGAAAACCTGCTAATTTGCATTAAGAAGATACACCTCTTTTGGGGGTGGGGGAGAAAGACCATTTGCCTTTCTTTGTGTGTCAGTTATCTCTAAACTCTTAAAAACCTTAGTACCTTGTGTTTTACTCTTTGGGAATGAGACCATTGTACCAGTCGCACTGAGACCTTTAAAATGATACTAAACACATTCTTTAATGATCATCATTCACATTAAAACCATATATATACACTTTTAGTTGTCTCTGAGAGAAAGAATGGTGTGGATAAGGTGAGACTTTTGTCTCAAGGAAGAGGGGGGAGGTCAAATGTTCATTTCCAGCTTCAACCACCTATTTCAGCCTTACAGGTTCTATGGGCTGCCATAGACGCCCAGTCGGAAGAAGAAGAAGAAGAAGAAGAAGAAGAAGAAGAAGAAACGCCAGAATAATAAGAACAGGAACAGATACAATAATAGGTGCCCCCCTAATTATTATGGGCCAAGCAATATTTTAGCAGTTGATTTTAAAAATGGTGTTAAGAGTACTGAAATCAAGAACGTTGAGCCCACCCTCCGAAAGAGTTCTAATAATCGGTTTTCACTTTATATATTCAGTCCTGTTTTTCCAAATGAACTTAAATATGGCCCTGTCAATATCTGTGCACATTTTAGAGTTAACACACAAGGAGAGAGAAGGATATATACCAGCCTCAAAACTCCCCTAACTTTGGAAAGCAGAACACGTCCAAGACCAAGATAGACAGGTTTCTCTGAGACCAGCAATTAAAAAACATTTTTGCTTTATGTAAACACGTAGTACAATTATTTTCAACTCTTTCATGTGGACATTTATTGATTATAATGCCCAGATACCTAACCTTTTCTTTTACCTTAATTCCACATATATCTGGGATAGCAGAATGATCAATTGTCATAATCTCTGATTTACTCTGATTAACAGAAAGGCCAGAGGCATTTGAACAATGTTTAATGCCTCTAATATAATGGGGACTTGACTTTTATCCTTCAGGAAAATACATGTATCATCTGCCAGTTGACTGGTTAAAATAGTGCGGTCTGCTATTTGGATGTCTTCGATATTCGAACAATTCTCTATATAAAGGTTAAGAAGCTCTGCAACCAACAGAAACAAAAAAGGAGAAATAGGGCAGCCCTGCCTGATGCCTCTCTCAATGACAAACCGTGGTGAAGTCCCATTAGACAAGGACACATTACTATTGATGTCTTTATACAGGGTTGTTAGAAATGAATTGGCCAACGAGAGTGCCAAATCTTGATCTTTATACAGGAATATGTGGTCAGTTTCCGGCTAAATCTCCACATATGCATTTGTATCCAAAAGGCCCTTCAATGCTTTAGAATCAGGAGCCATAGACCCTTCCTCCAGAGAAACACTGAGGTCCTTCTTAATGAACAACAGATGTGGCCATCATACAAAGGCATCTGTATATAGCATACTTGGACATTATTCTGTGGATTAATGCTGAGACTTAAGAAAGTTCAACTAAAACTTCTAACGAGGGTCTGAATAGTTTTCAATTTTGGACCGAAGCCAAATCACGTGCAGCGTCACACTGGGACATTTAGGGATGGATAGAGAAAGCCGAGTGGGAACGGAGAACGAGCAACTGTTGTCCTGCGCCGCTGATTTCTCTGTAATAGTTCCAACATTTTCAGGTTAGTTACACATTTTAGGTGACTGCAGATGTTTATAAGATAATATGAATCCCAGATGATGTGTGCTCTGTAAGCTAAAAGTATGTCAAATGTGCAAACAGTTAAGTTTGAAAGTATGCAGTTGAGAAAATGGCGGCCGACTTCCGCAGATTGTTTATTTTATTTGTTCCTTACGGCTCCGGGGCATTTGTGGGCTATTTCAGTGTGTGTGTAAAACAGCTATGTGTGTAGTACAATGTTAAAAGGGTAAAAAGTTCATGTGAATGTACAGCATAAGACCAGTTACGGCTGCGGCCTTGTTTAAGCCAGGGTTCTACGCTAAGGTTTTTCCCAAGGAGCACGTGTATGGCGTTATTTTTAAGTCAAAAGTTACGAGCGCGTAAAATTTGCTCACGAGCACATTATGTTATTTCACAGGCGCGAAAATGAACCTTCAGCTGGCATGATAAAAGTAATCGCGCACAAATTCAACAACCGAGAGGTGCACCGGTAGCTGCGAGCGAGCGCCTGGCATACTCTCATAGGTTAACTCTGCTTGTACAATGGAATCCTGCTCGCGCGCAGCGGGCTTCTGCTCGCGGACTGCTGTTTTGCTCGCTCAGCTGATTTCTGCTCCCTCGCGTCGACATGACTTTTGACAATTTGGGGGCGGGACCTAGGGAGGGGACTGGCCCTCTTATGATTGGTCACTTTCATCGTAATCACAACCACAGAGACATCCTTCTACCTTGATTGACAGCTCTCATTACAGGAAGCACGGAGTTGGGCTAAGTTACCACCAAAGAAGAGTGGTAAGTGAATGAATTAGAATGAGGTTTTCTAATATACATAAAATGTCTCTGCACGTATAAAATGCATATAGTTAAATCAGTTACCATCAATGTATATATTTGCGAACGATGACGCCTACGTTTTGTTTAGTAACATTAACGTTACATATGAGTAATAAGTAACGTAACTTTAGCTAGCATATTCGTTCTGTAGCTAATGCCTCAGCCAACACTTGTGATGCTGATCGCCCGACACACTCATTTTAAAACTTCTTAGACAACTAAGAATCATAACATAATTGTTTTCACATGTAACGTTAAAAGTGCTATTCTTATTGAGGCTGAGTTAATGCATTTGATTTTGCAGGCTAACATCCAATGCAGTAAAATACTGTTTTGAATGTTGATTAACTTAGCCACACATGTTCACATTGTCCCTTGTTGTATTTTTGTGTGGATCCAGCCCATCTTGTCATTTATAAATAGATGTAAAAGAAAATGGCGGACGCAAAAGAGGAGGTGAACTATTTTCAAAAATGTTTATTACGTTAAAGTAGTTCATTTGTGGTGCTGTTTGTTTCAGTTACATTTCTTTATTTCTCCCCATTCCTCTAGGAAGATTTGCGCAATATGGCCCTCGATTTGGTGGCCAGGATGAGAGCTACATTGAGTAATCCTAAACCAAACGGTATGTATCATGACTCAGTAACTATCTTTACTAGGTTGCGTTGCCATCTCTAGACAACATGTGTGGTTTGATTACATTATGTTGGTTTCCCTGTATACATATAACAATATATAAATACTCAACTTCATAAACAACTTCAACAACATTCGTCATGGAAGTGTTGCTGTCATCATCATGCAGCTCACCTATGGGCTATATGCACGCATAAGTTCCACATTTGACGCAAGGATGCTCTTCAGTTTCCGGTTGGGGAGATTAAAGCGGAGGAAAACCGAGGAAAACGGGATTATGGCAGAGTCTTCAAAATGTACTGTCCTCCCGTCTTTGAAACGAAAATTTCATACGTTTAGATGTCATTTTATATATAGTTATGTTTATTTAATATAATTTAAAAAGAAGCATAAACACAATGAGGGGTGTCTGTTTTTGTGACTAACGTTTCTTTACTATAACCATGGAGTATAAAATTCAATATAAATTCTCGGTATTGCATTGGACTCTACGATCGGCGGAAGATATCGAGCATCCTTACACCTTCACCGGAAATACCGCCGTGCATAGAGCCCATTCATTTAGCTTATATAACAACAGAAGTTACATGTTGTCAGTGAATTAATTATGTTGAATGAACAGTGAAGTTCAGGGACAGTGCAATGCACAGTCAGGCTCAGCCAGGGTATCCAGGCAGGACAAATCCCAGGAACCACGAGAGCACAATGCGGTGCGTGGACCTGCACAGGCACCTTCAGGGACTGCAGTTCAAAAGAAACCTTCAAAAACTAAGCATGTTTATGCTTCTTTTTAAATTATATTAAATAAACATAACTATATATAAAATGACATCTAAACGTATGAAATTTTCGTTTCAAAGACGGGAGGACAGTACATTTTGAAGACTCTGCCATAATCCCGTTTTCCTCGGTTTTCCTCCGCTTAATCTCCCCAACCGGAAACTGAAGAGCATCCTTGCGTCAAATGTGGAACTTATGCGTGCATATAGCCCATAGGTGAGCTGCATGATGATGACAGCAACACTTCCATGACGAATGTTGTTGAAGTTGTTTATGAAGTTGAGTATTTATATATTGTTATATGTATACAGGGAAACCAACATAATGTAATCAAACCACACATGTTGTCTAGAGATGGCAACCTAGTAAAGATAGTTACTGAGTCATGATACATACCGTTTGGTTTAGGATTATAGTTAAAATTAACGTTATATTAATGCAGTTTTGTCCTTTGTTGTGTAATAAGAGGGAAAGGCTTCTAACAGGGGTTAAATATAACATTGGGGATTGTGATAGTGATAGAAGTCATTTAAATGCAGACATCCCAAGTCTCCCGTTAGTTCCGTTAGTCTCCCGCATATTGATAGCGGCTCCCTGATGACCATAACTGTATATTATACACTACTATAATTTGTCCTATTTGTGTCTCCTTTATCTCTTTCAACACAAGAAGCACAAGTGATTCAGTGGATCCTGAAGACTCCCTGCACTGACGCTGTACCCTCACCTTCAGTCTCAGCTCCTTGGATTTTGCAAGACTTTCCTTGCTCCCTATTTTTAATAAACATTAAACTTCCCAGTGTTGGTCTTTGTGAAAAAGTGTAGATACACCTAAGTATGATTAGCACAAAATTGAGCATATTTTCTCCTCTGTGTCAGACAGTACAAGAACACTAGAGGAAAGTAAAGACAACATGCTTGACGTTTATTAGACATTTATGAATCCCATTGTGCTAAATAAGTGCAAAAGTATATATATATGTCATTGACAAATTAACCTTCAAAAAGTTTTTTTTTATCTTTTCAAAACTTATTGTTATTCTTAAGACACCATTTAAAATAGGTTTTTTTAGACTTCATTTGTGCGGACAGTTGCACAACCTGACATTTTTAAGGATTTAAGATAACAAAACATAAAATATCTGTTATTTATATAGCCTATTTTAAATGTACTAAAAATGAAATTAAACTAAATAGGTTTTATAGATTAAAGTGATGTATGTCATGAATTTGTTCATTATTTTAAAAGGAAATAATGCACTTGGACACTTATTAAATATGTGTGTGTATAATCATGATTTGTTTTAAAATTAATTAAATATATTATGTATTAATGTATATAGTAATAAGTGCATGGGGTGCATAAGCGTTGTAAACATTAAGATTAAAGAAAGTTTACTTGTTTGCAATAGCCTAGATTTTTTTAAGACAATCACCTGTTTCCTGCAAGTCTCCTGTCCTTGTGAAACCATAGTGAACATTATGTGATACCCTTAAATAACATACAAGTTTAAGAACACAAAAATACTTCAAAACAACTGCAATATGGTCTTTATCCAAGGTAACGTTAGCCAGAAATATGTTAACAAAGGTAGATAAGGCTGGTTGAACACACTAAAAATGAAATATTATCAGATTTTTATCTTTTAAAAACAACATTGCTGTACCTACATACACATACTATATTCACGTATCAGTGTATTATACACATATTGTAAATCAATGCATTTATTGACTATAAAACTACCAAAAAGCACAGTTCTGCTCTCTAACTCCATCGATTTGAATTGGCGCCGAAGCACTTCCTGGAACTATCTGAGGTCTACGCGAATCACGTGACAACTAAGCATTTCGAACTTCCGTTGTCGCAACTCTCTCTATATGGCTCTGGTGATTACGATGAAAGTGACCAATCATAAGAGGGCCAGTCCCCTCCCTAGGTCCCGCCCCCAAATTGTCAAAAGTCATGTCGACGCGAGGGAGCAGAAATCAGCTGAGCGAGCAGAAATCCACTGCGCGAGCAAAACAGCAGTCCGCGAGCAGAAGCCCGCTGCGCGCGAGCAGGATTCCATTGTACAAGCAGAGTTAACCTATGAGAGTATGCCAGGCGCTCGCTCGCAGCTACCGGTGCACCTCTCGGTTGTTGAATTTGTGCGCGATTACTTTTATCATGCCAGCTGAAGGTTCATTTTCGCGCCTGTGAAATAACATAATGTGCTCGTGAGCATGTCTTACGCGCTCGTAACTTTTGACTTAAAAATAACGCCATACACGTGCTCCTAAATGAAAAGCAAAATGGTCGCACTGTAGAGCCCTGGTTTAAGGGCGCACGCACGTTAACCCTTCAACAGGCAAGATTGGAAAATGCTAAGCAAAAAATTATTTCATGTAATTTTTTATATCAACTGATTCTGAACTTAAATAAAACATATCCAAAAGATTTTTTTTCGCCTCACCGTCGCCTCCATCATCAAAACCTTCAGGAAGGAACACAGGTACAGTAGGTGTACTTCAGACCACTCTCTACTGTAACTTTTGAGTGCTGTACTCTGTGCTGTGACAACACATATATGCGGAGCTGTTGCACTACTGTAATGAAAAGAAATGCATCAAATTGCCTCACATACAGATAGAGTTTCTGTATGCTTCCATTTTATAAAAAGGATGCATTATAGTTACAGTAATCAGTGCTTCTACTTTTGTAGGACACGATGGAATGGAAGAAGCCTGCCTGGACATTTCATTTCATGTGTCCCAGGGGCGGATCAGGCATGCAAGAGTATTTTGGGTAGGGAATGCTGTCACTAACAGCCCAGTGTGACCTGAGAGTAAGTGGTTCAGGCATTTCATTTGAATTCGCTGGTTGTGACAGTGTCATGCACTCATGCACGCATGCACTCGCTGGTATATCGTTCCCCAAAGCGTCATTGATGCAATGCGTGTTCCCTTTCGAAAGGGGACGTCTAGGTTACGACTGTAACTTCTGTTCCCTGAGAACAGGGATCGAGACATTGCATCTTTCGCCATGCCTGTAGGCCAAACAGACGATAAGGTGATCTGTCATGTTTGCAAGACGCCCTTATATACTTCCAGGTCGCACGTTAATGATTCACGGGCTGTTGCCGGTCAATGTGATTGCTGTGATTTGATTGTGATTTCAGACACTTGTCACGCCGTGTCTTGTTCCCTGTTCTCAGGGAACAGAGGTTACAGTCGTAACCTAGATGTTTTCTCCAAATGGAGCACACTTTTAGACCAAAAGCCCTGAGGGACGTTGTTTAGTAAAGGGCTCTGATGAGAAGTATGAAGAGTTTTTTTTTTTCTTAAAGGGATGGTTCGGAGTAAAATCAGCAGGGTCCTTTGCACCATGACCTCGAGTCCGGCAGAAAGCGATGCATAAGGATGTAGTTTAACGATACCCAGTTCTGCACTAATATTTTGTTGGTAGTACCATTTTGCAACAATTATTAGTTAACACTAAGTTGTCAACACTTACAAACTAATAAAAAAAATTGGAAATACCAAAAAACTTTTTCAGCAACACCGAGTGATCGCGCAAGACTTTTATGTCTTTTGCTTCTGGTTTAACGCTTAACGGAATCATTGAAGGTCAGCAGGAAGTACATTGGTCAATAAAGTAGCATAAATGCATAAAAATAGTTGTTTTATTTAACATAGGCCTATTTAATTATTGGAGGTTTGCGTATATTCTGATTTTGCATTTCACTGATTTTATTCCTTTTGAGTAATACTTAATCTGTTTTTGTGCAAGTGAGATTAGTAAATGCATGCTCACATTTAGTCTAGAACTATAATAACCATCATGTTCACACACAGCGCCTCTGCACTTACTCACGCTTTTTGTCAACATGGGGACAGGAGAGCTGTCAGTCAATAAATGGGAAAACAAAGTAGCCTAACTTGAGTTACTAATTTAAAAAAGTAACTCGATGATTACATAACTCGATTTATGTATCTGCCCCGACCCATACCCCAACACTGCTCAATACATAAAAATGTGTTTTAAAGGGCGCCTATCATGGCATTTGAAATGTTCCTATTTTTGTTTTGGGAGTTCCCAAAAACAGTTTTACATGCATGCAAGGACAAAAAACACTTTCATTGTCTTATAATATGCATTTTTTTTCACCTGATTTGCTCAACGACTCCCAAATGATTCGTTCAACGATTCATTTTCCCAAACACTACCTTTGCGTGACGCTAATCTGCGGTGATTGGTCAGCGGTGTTTACAGACAAAATACTTCTACTGGTTAACACGGAGTACAGTATACAGTATACATCACTTACATTGTGTTATAATAATGATGGTGTACCCCTTTGTTGACAAAATAAAAGAGACCTAGAAGCTGCACGGAGCGTAACGTTACACAACACACACAACAAAATAGGTATTGAGTATGCTACAAAAAACATAACAGCAAAAATGATTAATAATACTTACAGGTTCTGATTCGGAAGCGGATCCATATTCTGGGTACCGACCCTTCCTTCAGTAACAACCGGCTTGCGAATCCAATGATAGCATTTATGTCGGTGAAATGATGGGAACACAGCACAAGGTTCGGGCTCTTGCTCAGGTATCGTTGTAAATATGAACTTTAACCACTGATTCTTCACATGCTCATCCCTGGGCAGAAAAAAAACAAATTGGTTCTAGCTTTGCATTGTAGAACACAGCATCTTCTCGACATGATGCTATTCAGATTTAAGTTTTCACTTGACTTGTGTCTGCGCGCATAATAAGTGGAGGGCTAATGTTTCGTCTTGACGTCACGACGAAACGGCTTATGACTCGTTTGAAAAACAATTAATTTCATTGACTCAGAGTCGACTCTTACTTTTAAGAGACAATAACTTTATATAAGGTGCACTTTCAGGTTTAAGACTTTGCAGGATGTTTTCACTAAACGTCTACACAGCACACTGTGAACACAAATAATGTTTCTCTGTTCACTATCCTCCCCGACTTCCCTCCCTCACCTGTTGCCCATCACACAATCAAACAGTCCATAAATGCACTAATTAATTATAAACACTTCCCTCTCCAACGCCAAGAAGACCGATCCGTAGGATCATAATCAGATCCAAACTAGAGCTGGCGTGATCTCAAATCTCGAGTGTAACCCTCACTTGAAATAATTTCAAGGTGCCCAGTGTGCAATATGTTTCTTTAAAGTTTCTTTACAGGTAGTAACAATTATATTTATAACCATATTTGTCCTGAATAACCCCTGAATAACCCTTTATATGCTGAAATGGTTCTTTGTGTTACAGTTTAGGGTTGTTTATTCACCCTTTTGGTTTTCAATAGTGATGATGAGAGAAAAAGATTCGAATCAATTGCTTCACAAAATGATTCAGTGTTTCTAAGTGTTCGAAACGCGACACGCTGGCGACCTCTGCTGGTCAGAACAGTCTTGATTGAAAATTACAATAGAATCTGTCTGCATCCTGCAAGACTTGAAGTCACGCCCCCTTCCTGTTACGCCCCTCTCTTGCAGTCCGCAGACAGACCCATTATTTTTTACAGTTCTGAGACAGACCCATCTCAAAAATCAGGCCAAACATGCATAAAAACTGTTTTTATAAATCCATTGTAAATGCTTTATTGAAAGTAAAAATCTGTCAAATGCAATGAACTAATCAGCTAATAAGATTAAATATCAAGTGCGTATTATATATATAGCCTATGTGTTATTTTATACATTTTCAGGGCTTTGTTCCATGGATGGCCCCGCTTTAACAGGCCAATAAGAGAATGAGAACCTACTACTAAATAAAGAGAACCTACTACTATTCCTTTTAATTATACAAATGTCTTATTAACCGAGAAACATTGAACAAGTGTGGGTTTCTCTGATCAGCTTTACACAGTTGTGGACGTTTTAATAAGCATGATTCATGGGTTCACATAGATCATCGACCCCCAACGGTGAACTATTGTAATTTCGAAACAGTGACATAACAAAGGCGCCTGTTTCTCAAAATGGTTCTTCAGCGATTTTGCATCCTTGGGTGCTTCTCATTTCTTATTTGTGCATGTAAAATTGGCTACGGGCATCATGTTTTTGTGTGTGTTTTTTGTGTGAATTATTAATGAGACTGATCTGGCTCAATAGTTCCTGTCGTGTCGCCTGTTCTTCAGTAACGCCAAAGCCCGTCTACGGAAAGCCTGGTCCACTCCCTATTAGAATTTTGGTTGTAGTTCCACCAGAGTTCCACTGGGGGCGATCGTCCGAGTGCAGAATGAATGGGAGTCTATGGAGCTAGAGGCTAAATTTGTCTCTTTCACCCGATTGCCGTTGAGAAATCTCAGATTTGATTGTAGGTTTTGCAAGTTCAACATGGGTTATAGGTTGAAAGTTGAATGAACGAGTACTTATGTCCTTTCGATTTCTTACAGGATGAGTTGTTGTTGCCCATAACACGCTAGCATTCTGCTAATGATGCTGATGTGTACGTCATTGACATTTTTAAATAATTTTTAAAGCAAATAAGTGACTCTAAAAAATCTAACGCCCAGCAATCTGTAATTTCTTTGCATCTCCTTTCGAAAACATCATTCAAATGACTACACAAAAATGTATATCCTGAGAAAAGTGGATTTTGAGGGGTAATAGCTCCATAGACCTCCATTCATTCTGCACTCGTCCTGTGAGCGCCCTCATGTGGAATCTGAGTGGAACTGCAACCAGTTCAGAACCCGGAAGTTACTGAGAGTGGGTGTTCTGGAGTTCTCGCCATATTAGACATTCTCTGGTAACGCGGACACTCCCTCATTTCCTTACACTAATTTGTCAAGTTATCTGAAATATTTACTTTTAAAAACTCTTTTCAGAACATTTCTGCGTTTTCTTTGTTACTGTAAATGCACTATAGTGACCGTTACACCATTCGTGTAGTTTCCGTCAAACAGTTTTCCATTCCATCAGCTCTTCAACAACAATCTGACCATTTGTGTCTGTCATAATTATGGCCCTGTTTAAAATACATATACAGGTGAAACTCGAAAAATTAGAATATCGTGCAAAAGTTTATTTCAGTAATTCAACTTAAAAGGTGAAACTAAATATTATATAGACTCTGACTCAGCATGCAAAGTAAGGTATTTCAAGCATTTTTTTTTTTTTGGATGATTATGGCTTACAGCTTATGAAAACCCCAAATTCAAAATTAGAATATTGTGAAAATGTTTTCATAGGCCTAGCTGTAAGCCATAATCATCCAAAAAAATGTTTTGGATGATTCCAAAAAATCATCCAAAATGGATAATTGTAATGCATGTAATGAGTCTATATTATATATTATTTTCACCTTTTAAGTTGAATTAAATCTAAAAGGTGAAAATCAGTTTGATCGACAATAAGTTTAATTTTAATTCCAACACTGAGATGCTCTGCAAAAAAGTCCAACAAAGACTGTTTTACCTTCGCAAACTGTCAAAGTTTCATGTCGATAAGACCCTCATGATCCTTTTTTTTTAAATCACACATTGAGTCTGTATTAACATTCTCAGTAATTTGCTGGTATGGTAATCTCACTGTCAAGGCCACAACTGCTCTTTCCAATATAGTGAAGGTTAGCAGTAAAATTCTAGGTGTCCAGCAGTGTAGCCTCACTGACCTGTATAATAATAATAATGACCTGTAGAACAGACATAGTTAGGAAGGCCAAAACAGTTATTTCTGATAGCTCCCACCCCCTTCATTTGCAGTTTCAGATCTTACCTTCTGGTTCTCGGTTTAGATTACCCCCATAAAGATACAGGCACTCATTCGTCCCGACTACCGTCTCTTTTCTAAACTCAGTCCGGAGGAGTAGATAGACTTAACAATTAAATAGTGATGGGATTGTTTATAACATGTACAGTACTGACGTTGATGATGTTGTTGATGTAATAGTGATTGTCATGGAAATGTGTTGCTGTATTGTTTTATGATGAACATTGTCTGATTTTTTTTAACATATGGCTGTCCAATTGGAGGCCTATTTATTTATTTATTTCAGAAATGGAGCACTTTATTCTGTAGCACTTAGACCTATTTATCTTCTCAATTCTCTGTTGTACAACCAGAGCCTGTAACATTAAGTATTTTATGTATTTCGGTCTTGCATCTGTGTTTGTCCTGTGTCTATGTCTTGCTGCAGAACCAATTGCCCTACGAGGACAAATAAAGTTTAAGTAAAAGTAAAGTAAAAGTAAAGTGTTACTGTTGTATCAGGCTACATGTTGTGGCTGGTATGACATCCTGCTGCCTAACCACAGTATGCTCTAGCTATGCACGTCACCACACATTCCCCGGTGCATTGAGTGGTTGTTGCAAGATTTTATCTTACTGAAAGCAAAAAACACCCACAACCACCAGATGTGCTCTGCGCACAAGGCGGTTCCTCCAAGCAGCCAATCGCATTGATTGGTCAGAGTATTGTAAGAGAGGGAGGGGCTCAACATTCTATTGGCTGTTATGTGGTAAAGAAGGGAGGCTCCCTGTAGGTTTGGAACAAGACTAGGCTATAAAAGCAAACTGTAAGTCCACCATTTCGCAAGAACAGAAACGATGGGCTATTTTTTCCAACCTTTCTCGCTGTCACAAGTAAGTAAAATATATTCACATCCTAGACTATGAATCTGTAAATTAGATATAACCTAAACATGACTGTATGTTAGACTAACATAGGCCTACATATTATAGGCTACATATTTAGCCTAACAGTTAATACATTTGCCTTGTTTAATAAATACTAGCCTATACAATATGCCATGAAGTTTTAAAGTAAAACCTTTCAAATGCAATTATCCAACCATCTAATACGATTATCAAGTGCCTATGTTCTTTTATCAATTGTCAGGGTTTGTTTTGTTTGTTCTCTGAATGGTTCAGCTAAACAGGCCAATAAGAGACTATTAACTACCATTATTCATTTTAATTATACTAATTTATATTTAAAACGTCTACAAATGTATAAAACTGACCAGAGATCAGGTAAAACCCACAGACACGCGATTCATGATTCATGGGTTGAGCATTATCGCCCCCCAGCGGTGAACCGTTGACATTTAGAAGTGTTTCGAAACAGTTATGACGTCATGAAGAAGCCGGGTTGTTCACGCAAGTCACATTTGCCTTTTAGCTCCACTTTAACTCCACCTGTTATTGTATATTTTCTGCGCCATATTGTTATCTATATACAGGCGACACCCAAATAGGACTATACGCAATTCGCATCCACACTGAAGTGTTCTTTGGGCCTTATGTTTTGATTTGTTTTTGTTTTTCTTTAACAAAAGATGTTCACCGTATTCTGCCTCTTTATCGCTACTACAAGTAGGTGGGCACACTGGGCAGTTCTGTGTGGACCTCATAGGGAATGGAGACCCGGTATTAAACTGGCACAAGTGCTAAATAAGACCGTATAAAGTTTATACCGATACGCTTCTTCGACGTTACAGTGTGTGTCCTGTTACCCGTTAGATTGAAATTAGCATTGAATAGGCTCGTGTGTTTTTTTTTTATTTTTTTTATTTTTTTTTTAATGCTTCAGGATCTCTGTTAAGGGAACATAGAGAATGACAATCGTGATGTTTTCACGGTGCATTTTTTACTAAAGTGACCCGCGTGTGCATAAGAACAGTAACACCGAAGGCACGATGTCATATGGAAGTAAACCTGGAGTTTGCTGAAGTGCACGCGCTCCTTTAAACCTTTAAACACTTAATGATTAATTTGGTGACCGGAAATTCTGAATGCTATTACATTTTACAGCATTTTGTATTTTCTGATAATATTTGATATTCTTGACTGTGCTCTGCTACTTACTACATTACACACGCTGCTCTTTGTCAGTACACCTTACACATAAACTGTGCTTGTCAGTGTCAAAATCTTTGAGATCAAATCAACTCAAAGAAGATACTATTCACAGCGTTCAAAATACGTAGTTCTTTTACTAGTTTTCTTCCCTTAAAAAATATAATTTTTCAAAACAATAGTATCATAATATTTTTTTTATTTATTTTTATCTATAGTCTAATAAAGTTTAAAGAAAAAGAAAATGGTATTCAACTGCAGCAGTTTCTGATTATTTCTTGGTATAAATAGTGTACATAATGAATGAGTCACTTGACAAAAACAAGTAGAATATTTAGGCTACCACGGCGTTATTTTAACCGGTGTTTATTTCATGCACAAAATCAGTTTGTTGTGAATGAACAGACTGTACTTTGTTAGGCGTAATTGTCTTCAGTCTTAAAATGTAACAGCATTTTATTTGGTCATAAAGCAATTTTGTTTAAAAATAAATCAAGTCATAGCCTACTTACTATCTCAGATGAGATGAGATTAAAACAAAATTCAAAGAAAAAAGTCTGAATGGTGTTTTAAGTCACAATTAAGTTTATTTATTCTGTGGCAGAAACAGATTTTTAAGACTAATCAGAAGGTTATGAATAATTCACCGGTCCCAATCATCATGATTGCATCTGCTCTAGTAAAATGGAGTAACTCACTGGTGCTGTCATCGGATGTCAATTATTTCACAAAATACTATTTCTTAAAGTATAGTATTCTGTGATAGTTTGTAAGGTGCTTACCTAGGGCTGGGTGATAAAACGGTGTCTATTTATCGATGGTACAGTACACCATTGTCGGTAACAAAAGAAAAAATGTTCGATATTTAAATGTTATTTTCAATGTTATGACCAAAACATTATTTGTTCATCCTTCAAAGATTTCACCCATTTATAAAACTAAAAGTTTCAAGATGTAGGAAAACTCAGACTTATTTAAAAATATTTTTTATTTTAATACATTATTATTATTATTATTATTTTTAATTCAAGGAAATTTCTCTGCCATTTCTTTCTTTTTTCTGTATCGAAAACGTACCGAACCGTAACACCACTGTGACGTATCGAACCAAAATGTGAATTCTGTGAACCGTTACACTTATTACAGATGTTGATCTACCTCAAAGTTTGTCTTGATTGCTCTACGTTTACACTTTTATTGCACACATTTTGTAACATTTAATTTTAAAGTTTCTTTAACACTTATTTTTTTTATCTTAATATAAGACCTAAAGAAGAGATTTTTGTATACATTTTATTTTTGTTTTTGAGTGCTAAAACTAATATAATTTGTTGTTTGCCTTTTTAATAATGTGGATAAATAAAAAGTGGTTTAAATTCAAACTTTTCTACTTGTCTTAAAAAAAAAAAGGGTTATAAAAAATGTCAATAATTATCCATCCCGAACGATATGAAACATTATATTGAATTTGTGATACGTTTTTTAGCTATGTCGCAAAGCCCTATGCTTACCTAACTGTATTGCATCATTTGCCTGACATTTTATGGTTGGGGTTTACAGACTGGTTTGGGTGCCATTTTCTTTCAAGTTTTTTTTCTTTTTTAGAGTGAGATGGTTGAACCCACATGTCTTGTTTGTTTCATGTTCTTTGATCAGCTTTTTGATAAACCACGTATGAATGTTTTTGTTATCTTACCCTCTTCTCAAACTGCATTGCTTTACTTAAAATTATTTTGTATAAATATAATTTTTTTCTAAAGAAACCTTTGTAATTGCTTTGTAAAAAATTGTGGACTGAGAGTAGTGGGACAGGAGACGGGAGCACAAAACTCAATTATTTTAAGTCATTTTGTTACTCTACCCTAGACAGAAAGACTTTACAGTGATCCTGATTTGCAATCATTTTATCGGCAAGAACAAAACTAGTCGCTTTAGTATCTAGGCATTTTATGGTCTCAAACATGCAGTATATTTCTATAGTAAAATGACCTCATATTTCAAAATATCACATGTGATTCATGACCCCTTTAACACATTCAGTTAATAAAAAAAGTAATATATAATCAGGTTTGGAACCAATTATGGTTCTTCTACCTCACTAACGGACGAGGCTGTTGGAATACATTAGACAACAACTTGGAAAAATGTTCTAAAGTGTGTTAAATTTCTTTCTTCCCAAACAGCCGCTGTGTGCGTTGCTGGATCCAAGTTGGAGGCATTGGAGGGACACGATGTCTCCATACTCTTCAAAACTGGACTGAAGAGAGTCGATGAAGTGAGAATAATCTTTGGAGAGAGCAATGTAAAACGTCTGTGTGCGCAGTACTGTTCCCCTGACGCTGCTTACATCTGTGACCCCGTCGAAACATCTCATCTACAAGTTGAAGGAGGAGATGTGTCCTTTATTCTTGTGAAAGTGAACATCTCCAGTGCCGGCCTCTATACAGCACGAGTCATCACTGATAATGTAATGAATGAGGTGACCGCTACACTTGTTGTCAACAGTGAGTATTAGCCTACTATTATAAATCTGTTTGCCTGTAATGTACAAGAATCAAGATTATGAGAGAGACAATATTAATGGTCATAACTGTGCTTATTAAGTCTTATTAACTCCCTAAACTTCTTACTTGACATTTACTTGAAATGGGCAAATGCTTTTCACAAAGTCCTGAAAAACATCGTAAGTTATAACAATTTAGGCGTTGTTAGTGATGTTAAGAGACTCAAGGCTGATTTATACTTCTGCGTCGGACCTACGCCGGAGCCTCTACGCCATAGCTGTCAACCCTTCCGTTTTTTCCGGGTTTCTCACGTATTTGATCTCTTTTCCCGCTGTCTTCCCATTTTAGTATTTTCCCGTAAAATATCCTGTATTTTTACGCTCTGATTGTGTGAGACGTACAAGCTCGGGCAGATTCGGCTTGAAGTCGTTCATCCTCGGATGCGGTGCCGCGCGCGCTGTTACAAAAAAAGCCGTGAACAGAGCCAAACGAAATGGGGTCTTGCCGGTGTTACACCAGATTCTGTGACCATCATTATCTGTCTGTGACCGTAGAGGGCGTGGCTATCGCTGTGCTGCGTGATCTACGGAAAAAGCGTAACTTCTAACTAGCAGAGCCTAAAGGACTTTGCGAAGTGTTTGTTTAGAAATGCACACCATAAATGGTTGGTTTTAATTTATACTTCTGCGTCATTGTCCGCGTTGATGCACGCAGACGGAGCATGTGAAACCCGAGGGAGCGGTTCTATCAGACCAATCACAGCGCTTGCGTCCGCGTAGAATTGATGCGTTGTTACATTTTTGGAGAGGTACACGTCAGGGTACGGCGTATGGTACGCGTCTCTGCGTATGCTACGGCGTACACTCGACGCAGAAGTATAAATTGGGCTTTAGGTGTGTCGCGTTGTTTGATCCACAGCATGAAGTTGGGATTTTTGCCAGAGCGGGTATCGGTCAGATGCAACCGATCCAAATCCAATACTGTGCGTAATTTCACAGGATTTTAAAAATGTGTAAAAAGAAAAAAAAAAAGTCTAACTAATTTAGTTTGTTTGCTAAACTTATATTGTGCCTGATGAAGACCTGAGGGTCGAAACGTTGCGCTATTAATAAATTCATTTGGAACCGTTATTTTCAGTGTGCTGGACTTCACGCTGCTTTTTTGCTAAACTTATGCCTCACATTATTATCAATTGTATTAGTCTCAAATCGTTGATGCAGCACAATAGATGTGCTTTTACTGAGAAATATAATAATAGTGGTTATTTACTGGATTGTGTTTAACACATAAAAGATTGATCATCAGTTACACACACACACACACACACACACACACACGTATAGATATTCTACAATGATGATCAATAAAAAAAAATCGGTATCTGATCTGTGTCGGACGATATTCAGTATTATGGGTACTGAAATCAGAAAAATATCGATGCATCCCTAATTTACAGATTTGGAAAGGAGCAAAAATATTGTTTGCCTTGCTCTATTGCACTATTTCTTGGATAATTTGCACTTGAATCTGTTCAAACAGATCTTCATTTGGCTGATTAGTAAAGAGCTTGTCTGATAGTAACATTTGCTGATGTAGGATTGGTCCGTAATGTTTTAAGGTGATAAAGGTTGTTTGACTTGCCGTTTATAATCCTCTAATTGTCTCTGTTCCTGTTGTGTCTTCCAGAAGCTCCAGTCTCCTCCACATCTCCTCCACACTCCTCCTCCAGTCCAACACCCCCCCGCTCCTCTGGACTACAGTGGCTTTATGCTTTAATTCCTCTGGTTATTGTCGTCTCGGGGGGCGTTTGCTTCTGGAAACTCAGGAAGGCAAGTATTACTTGCATTTAATCTTTTATCAGCAGCTGGTAAACCAGGAGAGTTTAGTTGTCCTCCTGAGCAGTTCTGTATCACTAAAGGCCGGTATACTTTCATTTCCACATCCGGACGCGTCTCGCACAGTCGTATCCGCACAGCTTTCAAAGTATACTTATTCGTGAACCCTCCTATTGACGAACATTACATCATGGGGACGGTCAAAGTATACTTGAACCTTTAAGAGTGCCTCAAATACGATCCGAAGCACGACCGCTTGTTAATCTGTGTTGAATAAATTTGGAATATTATTATTATTGGAATATTACATTTTAGTTTTCAGGAAAGAGGATGGGGCGTGGTTGGGGGGTGAATGCATAAAAAAAAATACTTTACAATAGTTGGAAGGTTGTGAATGCATTTGTCCTTTTAATACATAAAGTAATGCATACTTTCCATTCAACGTTTGGCCTGCAACAATAGAATTATTTTATTTATATATATATATATATATATATATATATATATATATACATACACAGTGAAGAAAATAAGTATTTGAACACCCTGCTATTTTGCAAGTTCTCCCACTTAGAAATCGAGGGGTCTGAAATTGTCATCGTAGGTGCATGTCCACTGTGAGAGACATCATCTTTTTAAAAAAATCCAGAAATCACAATGTATGATTTTTTTTAAACTATTTATATGTAAGATACAGCTGCAAATAAGTATTTGAACACCTGAGAAAATCCATGTTAATATTTGGTACAGTAGCCATTGTCAGCACCTTTATTTGACACTGACACGTACGTGCCAACTTTGCAGGTCATGCATTCAACTTTACACGCATCCCGACCGAACCGAAAACACGGGAATTTTCTCTTTAAATCATCTGTGAATTTACATTTGTTTTTTTTTATTTACGCTGTTAGCTACTTGCATTTTATCTCGCACTTGACCGTAAACTGAAGCGTTGAGCAAAAAATTTGTGAACATTAATGCCTACTTTGATTTGATTAGTCATTTCAAATATTATGACATTGACGAGCAGTGACAGACCACAGATACACACACACACGCACACAAACACAAACACACACCCACACACACAGGCCTCTGTTTTCTGGCGTGCTCTCTGCTTGGAGCCGCTACACATTGAGGAACGCGCTGATTATACCAGACGGGGCGAAGCTGAAGCCGGTTTTCAAAGGCAAGCGCCAGTCAATTTAAAGTACACGTTTAATGGACCCATGAAAAACTGTGAAAACCGGATATTTTCATGAATTTTTTTTTTTTTTAAACAGGACAGTACGTAAAAAGTGGACATGTCCAGGCAAAAGAGGACGTTTGGTCACCCTAACCTAAACAATCCATACAGTGGAGCACAACATGTAGACGGGCGTCATATTGCACAGCTAAAAGGCCACTATTATTGCACAAATAACGGTTGCATAAACACCATAAGACCAGCAATAAATAACAATAACCAACAGTAAATAAGAATGATAATATAAAGTAATAATGTTAGATAATCAGTGCTAACCAGAGACAATCATAGGCCTTTGTCCTCGCCAGTCGAGAGTCTGGCACAATAGAGTCAAGACTGCCATTTGGGCACTTTTTAGATTTTTAATTTCTCAAGAGGATCGTTAGCCAACTATGTTCGACCACTTTGCGACAATATAGTTTCAGGAAACAGTCGTGACTGGCTAGTTGATTTCCTCTACGATGCATCGTACTGTAGTAGTGAAGCAGCGAGTTACAGCGTTGTACAGGAAACACACTCCTGAACAGTATTTAAAGGCTACCGTTTTAATGCATTATTTGTAAATAGTTAAATATAATAGTAAAACATAAGTTACAATAGTTTTTGCTATGGTGAAATTTGACTTAAAATTGGTCCCATGAATGTGAAACGTAGAGCTTTCTAAGCCTCTCTATTTTTCTTTTTATAACAGGCTTAATAATAGCCAGCTTGTGAGTTCAGTATCCTAATGACAATGATGAATTAATAATATGAAGAAGAGGATCTATGATTCTTTCAGTATTGTAGTAGGTATAGGGTCGAACACTTTTTTTTTGTTGTTGATGTATTTGCATAATTAATTCTGAAAACTATAACAAACTAAAAACATGGCTCAAGTTTAACTTTTAAAACGACGCATCTCTAGACCATTTGTCCTGTGAACCCTTACTCCTGTTTATTATTGTGAAGCTGCTTTGAAACCATTTCTATTGTATAAAGCTCTATAAAAATAAAGGTGACCTGACTTTCATCATGCATGTTTTTGATTTAGATGATTTAACAAGTGTAGATGATTATAGCAGTGAATGGAAGTGTTCCTCTAGAGATCTCAGATGTTCCTGCATGGTTTTCCACATTGTTTTCATAGCAACTGTGTAAACCGCACCTTTTCATTTGGTTTACGTTGTGTTTTTGTGTTGACTTGCAGAAGTGGATGAAGAGAAGAAGAAACAACTCCTGTCTCCAGGTATATAGTTCTTCACTTCTCTGGGAACTTTTCAGGCCTTTTGTTGCATCGCATGACTTTATCCATAAAGTAGGATATTTCACTTTGCCATGTTGTTCCTCACTAAGGACAGTTTTCTGTTTTCTTTACAGATTCAGTGTCTCAACAAAATACAGGAATTGGAAAAACCATTGTGGACGGTGATTGTGTAGCCGTCGCCATGACCGGTGGTGAAGAAAAAGCTGAAGCTCTTCCGTCTTAAAACATTCAGTCCAAATCCAATTTTTGTGCATATCAAATCATGTTTAACAAGTGTTAACTGCAAAACAAACAAAAAAATAATTACATGAAATATGATTTTCACAAATCTGGTTTCATTTTAAAGGATAAGTCTGGTACCCTCTGATAGACGACTGCTTTCAAACACTCACATATTTCTGTTTGCAACATGTTTTTGCAGCGTTGTAGCCAATCACAGACATGTTGGTTGAGTGTGTGAATGCAGTGGCGAATTAAATTGCAGGCTTGACATAGTGATAATCATATCGATGAACGGGACTTAAAAACCCAGATCTGTGCATTAAGTGTTGCAGTGTAAAGCCCCTTTCACACACCACGATGATCCCGGCAAATTGCCAGAACGCCTTCTGTGTGAACGCAAACACGACCCGGGATTGATACCGGCATCGATGCCAGGTTGAGGACCGTAACACTGCCGGGATCAGTCCCGGAACGCACCCTGTGTGAACAAAAGCCAGGACCAATGCCGTAAGGGGTGTGTCGTAGTGATGACGCACGCAACTCTGTTGCTCTTAGAAGAAGGTTTGTGTTCGTCATCAACAAAAAAAGAACGAAAAAATTTCTGAAAACTGGACCGAAGCCGAGACCAGGAGCTCCTACTATCCACACTGAAGCTGAGAGCGTTCGCCGGTTTGTGGAACGGTGCGCTTATGTTACGGCATATGTTTTCGACGCGTACGTTTCACGTCTCATCCTGACGTCACGTGTCTTTACGGGATGTGTGTGAACGCACTCACAGATCCCGGAAAATCACTGGCAGTGTGAATTAACCGAAATCAAACAATCCCGGGACAAATGCCGGGTCACATTATCCGTGTGTTTTCCGGAATCTCTGTGTGAAAGGGGCTTTAGTGTTATAGACCTTCTGCTTGTTCGGTTACCTGTAATGTAATGTTTCTTTGCTTTTTCATCTTCTATAACTTTCTTTCATTTTTGTTTATCACAGTGTTTGTTTGTTTTTTACTGAACAGTATTTAAAGGCTACATACTAAAGTTTAATCGTTTTTATTTCTAACTACTACTGTTTTTTTTTTTTTTTTTTTAAATAGTAAAATGAAGGGGGGAAAAAATAATGTCTTCGCATCTTTGGTACCAAAATTGGTTCAGAGAACTGTGAAATTTGACACTTTTGGTGCCTACTACTGAAATGTTTGATCTCCCTTATTTCAATCGGAAAGTCCTCAAGCTGAAATGAATGCCTCGTAGAGTCAGAACCATAGGTTCTGTAACCGTAGCTTTTCACACGTGCTTTACGGTTTTGTGTGCAATATGAATTGATCAGTCAATATGCTGTAGTCATATATGCTGTCTGTTGATCAGATAATGCTGTATGAAGAGAGACTCTATGTCTAATGCTATATTTCCAGAATAAATATCTTTAACACTTTTCTACAGCGTTGACTGGTGTTTTCTGTCAGGTTAAACTTCACTGCTTAAGTAATATATCATAAATGTTAAATACACATTCATTTGAGTGTACAGTTTAATATGACCGCATTTATTGATGTAGTACGAATTTGTTTAAAATGGGGGTGGGGGACAAATCAGACTTGAAGTAATACAGATTGAATTTGAATTTGTATGCTGGTATTGATGCTAATCTGTATTTTTAATCATTTTAAGAACTAGAGTTATACAGATTTGACAATACTGATATTGCAGGTTTGATGTGTCAGAGATGAGCAAATGCTTCCACAACGGATCTTCAATCAGATCCACACATTATGATTTATGTTAAGATATCCATATACTTGCAGTCTTTATAAAAGAGGGGAAAGTGAGTTTAGTTATTTGGCCAGAGCAGCAGCATCATTCTGGAGCTGTAAATACTGAATTGTTTTAGATATACATGCTTGAACTCTTTCATTGACTAGATATATTTAAAATAATATAGGCCACTTTTTACATGTAACGTCAGACATTTGGCATTATCAGGACCCACAAATATTCCCCCATTGCATTATTATACATGATATTTAGTAGTTTAATGTAGTACTGGCACTAAAACTCTGAAAACTTGAATTTTTTTTCTCTCACAGTAATTTTTATTTTTGGTGAACTATCCACAATACATAGTCACTATCATCCACGATACATATTGTTGGATTTTTGTATTGTGATATATTGTAATACGATATATTGTTACACCCCTATAAATTATTCTAGCATTCGACAGTATTAAATATAGCCTATGTGAAAAGGAGGTTTAAGAGGGATGTGTGTACAGTAGGTGGCTGGCTTGAGACCAGTGGAGATGTCGGTAAGAACAGTCAAGTCACTTGTAATTACACACTGTCTTTCTTTATCAGGTGGGTATGGGTGTGTGTGTGTGTGTGTGTGTGTGGTTTCTAGGAGGAAAGGATATGGGATACAATTAGCTACATAATTCCACAATACAAGACCACAATCAAACATTTGTACAATAACTTATAATGCAGGAAATTAGCTAGGTAGCCTACAAACAAAGTCAATACAAACATTTTCTCTGCCCTGTACTTAATAAACTGATAATGCTTATAAATACTCAAATGCACATTCTTACAACTACCTGAGTCACATGAGCAATATAAAATAAATCAAGTTGAACGGTTTAATCTAACAGTACATTCAACAGACAGACTGAAAGGAATGCAAGATTAGTGCTCACTTTCTCATGATGAACTTAACATACCATCAAAGGAGAAACTTCCTCTATGAGGGATTGAGAAAAGGAAAGGGCTGTGTGTACAGGTGCTTCCTAATGAAGTCTGTGGCTGTCTGATTAGTTGAAGATGTGGGGAACTGAGTGGCAAAGAAAAAATAGGGTGTGGGAACTGCTGGACAGAGGAAAACTTCCAAACACTATGTGTTGTTTTAGCATACACAATAAATAGCCTATGACATGTAGCCTAATAAAAATAAAAAGCTTTTTTTTTCAGCTATCTTGATATGAAATTGTGGCGGTGTTAACATTAAGTCACTTAATGTTAACACCGCCTCTCCATAAAAAAAAAAAAAAAAAAAGACCACAAATGAGCAAGAGAGCGGAAGAGCCCATAATCCACGCCCACAGAATCCAAGCTGTAAAACGCGCACCCGCGGACGCGGTGCACAACGGTGTTGTGGTTTACTGGAGGTGTGTGAGGTTCTCTTACGAGAGGTTCTCTCGTATTGCGTAAGCTAGCTTACGCTACGGGAAAGATTCATCTTTTCTGAGAAATTGAAGCCAAAAAAATTATCCTATAATTTTGTATCCATTGTCAACGCAGTTCAACTGCAGCAGAGCATGAGCGGGCTAACTAGCAGCTCATTGGCTCGCTCACAGGGAACTGCTTAAGCCTATGAGGAGACGCGATTGAACTCTCGTCCAATGAGAGTCGACATGCTCTCATTGCGTCATAGCCCGCCGAAGCGGGCGTGGTCAGAGAGTATAATAATGGCGTCGTAGGCTGAAACTCTGATTTTCATCTCTTCAGCGAGGCTACACGCATCTGCTGATCTTGAGAGAAGCCGCCGTCGTCGACAAGGCAACTTAGCGAGCATCTAGGAGACTGAAGAAGCCGGCCGTCTTCGCCACCTTCAGCCGTCCTGCAAGCTACCGCCATCCGACGGAATATATCCTTTTTCTTCTGTCTTGCATATTACTTAGACCTCAGAGTGCTGAACAAAGCTCTCATGAAGAGACCGTTCAAAATGCTCACTATCAGAAAACTCCTCGCGCACGTGCGCCAGGGGGACTGGTTCATTTCACTAGATCTGAAAGATGCTTATTTTCAGATTCAGATAAATCCCCTTCACAGGCCATTCTTACGTTTCGCCTTCGAAGGCCAGGTTTATCAATACACAGTCCTTCCGTTCGGCCTATCCTTAGCACCTCGTACGTTCACGAAGTGCATGGATGCGGCGCTCGCCCCCCTGCGGAGTCAGGGGCTACGAATACTGAACTATTTGGACGACTGGCTGATTTTGGCACAATCACAGAGGGAGATACTGTCTCATCGTACAGTTCTCCTCGACCATCTGAAAGCTTTGGGTCTCTCTGTCAACTGGACAAAGAGCGCACTTCAACCCAGTCAGACTATTTCCTTCTTGGGTATAGAGCTAGACTCGGTCACGATGACGGCTCGTCTGTCAACACAGCGCGCGCGCCGTGTTCAGCGTCTCGCCGCATCTTTTCAGATGAACAGACTCACACCTCTGAAAACTTTTCAGAAGGCGTTGGGCTATATGGCCTCAGCCTCCGCGGTGCTCCAACTGGGGTTACTGCGCATGCGCCCGCTTCAGCTCTGGTTGAAGAGCCGTGTGTCTCACCGTGCGTGGACCACGGGCTGCCAGCTGATAAAGGTAACGCAGACCTGTATTATAGCTCTGCAACCATGGACCGTGACAGAATGGTTTCAGCGGGGCGTTTCCATGGGGACTTGTTCTCGCCGAAAAGTCATCTCGACAGACGCATCCAACACGGGTTGGGGTGCGGTCTGCGAGGGCTCACCGGCCTTCGGCCCCTGGTCAGCTCAGGAGAGCCTCCTTCACATAAACTGTTTGGAGATGTTAGCGGTCGAGAACGCGCTCACGCGTTTTCTCCCGCGCGTTCACGGTCACCACGTGCTGATCCGTTCGGACAATATAGCCGTGGTCTCCTACCTAAACCGTCAGGGCGGAGTCAGATCCAGAAATCTTTTCAGACTGACAGAACGCATATTAGTTTGGTCGCAGTGTCACCTGCTATCGCTCAGAGCGACGCACGTGCCGGGCCATCTGAACGACGGTCCAGACAGTCTGTCCAGGAACCCCATTCCCCCCGGGGAATGGTCCCTGCACACTCTTACAGTCCAAAAGCTGTGGCGAATATTCGGCAGAGCAGAGGTGGACCTCTTCGCCTCAGAAGAGAACACCCAGTGCCCAATATTTTTCTCGAAGAGCGACGACGCGCTAGCCCAGACCTGGCCCAGCCGCCCGCTTTATGCATTCCCTCCGGTTTCTCTGCTACCACAGGTGCTTCAGAGAATCAGGGAAACACGCCACTCGGTGCTTCTCATAGCCCCGCGTTGGGAGGGTCAGACTTGGTTTCCGGAGCTCACTCAGCTGTCACAGACAGCCCCGTGGCCCATTCCAGTCAGAGCAGATCTCCTCTCTCAAGCTCGCGGCACGATCTGGCACCCCCACCCAGAGCGCTGGGCGCTACACGCGTGGGTGATCAACAACTACCCGTTGCTTTGCCAGAGGGAGTGTTAAACACGATCATGCAGGCTAGAGCGGCCTCTACGAGAAGGCTCTATGCGTCTAAATGGTCTGTGTTCTCAAAATGGTGCACCGACAGAAATTTGGACCCACGGTCATGCGAGGTTCCTTCCTTGCTAAGTTTTCTCCAAGAGATGCTGGACAAGGGCAGGTCCCCGTCCACTCTCAAGGTGTATGTGGCAGCCGTCGCAGCGTTCGTTGAACCCCGGCGCGGCCAGTCACTGGGCAAAGACGATTTGGTCATCCGCTTCCTCAGGGGAGCTAGAAGGATGAACCCCTCACGCCCCCCTTCGGTGCCGATTTGGGATCTTTCCATAGTTCTCGAAGCTATGAAAGCCCCCCCATTCGAACCACTAAACACCGTGGACCTCAAATACCTCTCGTTCAAAGCCGTTTTTCTGCTTGCGCTCGCATCAGTAAAACGTGTGGGAGACCTTCACGCGCTGTCAACTAGCGCTTCCTGTCTTGAGTTTGGGCCCAATGACTCCTTAGTCGTTCTCAAACCTAGACATGGTTATGTCCCAAAAGCGATTGGTACCCCATTCAGGGCACAAGTTATTTCCTTATCGGCTCTGCCTGCATCCGATAACGAATCTGACTCTAATCTCCTGTGTCCGGTCAGGGCCCTGAGATTATACGTTTCCCGCACTGCTCCGGTCAGACGATCTGAGCAGCTGTTTGTTTCGTTCGGTGGGCGCACCAAAGGGTTGGCCGCCTCGAAACAGACACTATCCAGATGGATAGTTGATGCCATTGCAGCCGCATACGCGTCGAAAGACCTGCCATGCCCTCTGGGCATTAGGGCTCATTCCACTAGAGGCATGGCCTCATCGTGGGCATGGTCCAGCGGAATTTCCATTCACGACATTTGTGTGGCAGCAGGATGGTCTTCCCCTTCCACCTTTGTCAGATTTTACAATCTCGAAGTTCCCGCCTTGCAGGCTAAACTACTAGCTATCTAGTATGTTACAGATTCTCTGGTGAGCTGCACTAAAAAGATTTATTCACACAGACCGGTTCCCGCTCTGTCTCTCTTATCAAGTGCTTAGTACTACACAATCACCGGCCCGCTCTGCTGGCCCTGTCTCATGTACATATGTTCATTCCCACTATCAAGGGTTCCCCCGGGTCTCCCCTGGGACTCGTAAGTGGATGCTTAGCACGCACGGCGTTGACCAGGTGTTCCCGTAGCGTAAGCTAGCTTACGCAATACGAGAGAACCTCTCGTAAGAGAACGAATCGGTTACCTAACGTAACCTCGGTTCTCTCTAGATGAGGGAACGAGTATTGCGTTCCTGGCCGTGCTTGTGCTACTAGCGTTTCTCGCTTCATTCTATGAAAACCAGAGTTTCAGCCTACGACGCCATTATTATACTCTCTGACCACGCCCGCTTCGGCGGGCTATGACGCAATGAGAGCATGTCGACTCTCATTGGACGAGAGTTCAATCGCGTCTCCTCATAGGCTTAAGCAGTTCCCTGTGAGCGAGCCAATGAGCTGCTAGTTAGCCCGCTCATGCTCTGCTGCAGTTGAACTGCGTTGACAATGGATACAAAATTATAGGATAATTTTTTTGGCTTCAATTTCTCAGAAAAGATGAATCTTTCCCGTAGCGTAAGCTAGCTTACGCAATACTCGTTCCCTCATCTAGAGAGAACCGAGGTTACGTTAGGTAACCGATTCGTTTCACAGACTGTATCACTGCAGCGAGCACGAGTAATCAGACAGTCCGTGAATCAAACCTACAAACACACGACACCGGCACCCAGCTCAGCTGCATTTTGGATCAAATTTAGGAGATTCCGCTGTTTTGTTAAATATGAAGTTAATTTCCACTGTCTTCATGTTAGTTCACTTAGTCTTGGCTTCAGGTAGGCAGAGAGTGGACGAAAGATTGTTTTTATTTAACTGTAAATGAATTTCAGTTCATCGCTCATTATTCTAAAGCATTGATTGTCATCCTAAACTCTTTGTTTCTGTTTAACAGCCGATGCTTTACTCGCTGATGGGTCGAAGATCGAGGCGAATCCTGGAGAAAACGTCACACTGTCATTCCCGATGGAGAAAGCGGAGGAAGCCGACAGACTGAGGATCATCTTTAGAGATGAAACTATGAAAAACCTTATTTTGATCGTACAGAAGTGTGTCCCTCATGAAGGATGTACTGTTGTGGACACACCTGGAGTCTCAGTGATATTTGGGAAAGGATGTTTGTCTGTAATCCTTCAGAAAGTGGACATCTCCAGATCTGGACTCTATAAAGCAGAAGTTTTCTTTGGAAAGGACGTGTATGAGGAGACTAACACACTTGTGGTCAACCGTGAGTAGGCTATTGTTATCTCTATTTGCCTGTAGTGTAGGCCTACTAGAAGAATATAAAAAAGTTTGTAAGCATTACCTAGGCCTACTATTTTTAATGTTTTTGAAAGAAATCTCTTATGCTCATCAAGCCTGTATTTATTTGATCACAAAAAAACATAAATAAACTGTAATATTATGAGATATTATTACAATTAAAAATAATGGTTTTCTATGTGTATATGTGTGTATATAGCTATATAGGCCTATATATATATATATATATATATATATATATGTCAAATGTAATTTATTCCTGTGCAGAAGCTGTATTTTCAGCATCATTACTCAAGTCTTCAGTGTCACATGATCCTTCAGAAATTAGTTGTGCTGCTTAATATTTTTCTCAATATATTCTTTGATGAATTGATGAACTTTTTATTCATCAATGAATCCTGAAAAAAGTACCACATCCACAATAATATGAATCGGCACAACTGTTTCCAACATTGATGGCACAATGTTTCTTGACGCGTTGTTGTTTTTAAACGCGTTGCGTTCATATTCTGGGCTCATCTAATTTTTTATACATAGTAGCCTATGGTTTATTAATATGATGTTTACAGAGTTTGGTCTTTTAATATCACTGTCTTAGTAGCCTACATAGCCTAGCCACGTTAAGGGTTTTTCACGTTACACACACAGAGGTCTCGGAAAATTGTCTCATTCACTCAGAGGACACAACCGGTCGGCTCCTCAGCAAAAAGCATTTGTGTATGCGCCCGCTTTATACCCGCAGCAAAATCCCCAGTGTTAAAGGTGCCCTAGAATGTTTTTTTTTTATTATTTTATAATGTTTCCTGGGTTGCCCTTATAATGTTAGTATGTTTTTTAGATCAAAAATAGTCATAATTTAGAAATAAAAGGCATTTTTCCTAGCCTGATTTTAGTCTCTGATTTGAACACTCTGTTTGAAGGGGCGTGTCTGCTGTGAGAACCGGCCACTGCTGTGATTGGCTGACATGTTTGCATATGAAATATGACATGTGAAACTCTCTCGAATACTTTTATTACAGCTGTTATATACGTTTTAACTATTACAGCTATCGAGATTAACGAATCGTGAGATGTTTTTAAAGTATTTAAATCTATTTCCATCACATAAAATGTTGCTGTGATGAGCATTGAGCAAGCAGATGACAGTCTGTTGATCGCGAGACAACGCAGTTTCTCTCTCTAATGCTTTCACCAATGCAAACGATGACAGCCTACTTCTATGAGAGCTTCGTTGTGCAGTGTAACAGCGTCATTGATTTCATAACGAGTTTGGGAAGAGAGATAAACTCGCGCTGTGTGGATTGTTCTTTGACCGCTTTCTGTATACTTTTTTCACTGAGAATTAGCCTATTTAACGTTAGTTATGTATGCTCGTTACTTGGAGTTTGCTATTACTGTACTAGGATCTTGCGCTGGATCTAACACAGTGTAAATTATCTTTAATAAAATCACTACTTACCGGTTGCGGGAATATAGTTGGAATTACCCCCTTCTTCAGTTTGAGACGCTGAGAGAAGCTTGATATTGTCCCAGGTTCGAAAATAAGTCCGTGGTGAAATGGGCAGAGCAAACTAACAACTTCGAATTAAACTGTTGCGGTATCCGATTAATATAAACATCAACCACGCGTCCACGCCTGTTGACATTTCTTTTCTGTGGGAAGGGTATGAAAATACCTCACATCCCCTGCACAGCCTGGAACATAGCATTTATTCCATGATCTGCCATTTTCTCTCTGATCCTCGCTTGTTCCGATGATGACTCGGCTGTGCAGTGCTTGTCATTGAGGGCTGGGATATGCAAATCTTTGGAGGCGTGATCCCCGACTGTTGCGTCACAGTCGGTATTATGTGGAGATTCGCCTGTTTTTCAGGGGTGTTTTTTAAAAACGAGATTTAAATAAGAAGGAGAAAACAATGGTGTTTGAAACTCACTGTATGTCATGTCCATGTACTGAACTCTTGTTATTTAACTATGCCAACATAAATTCAATTTCACATTATAGGGCACCTTTAAATGAACACTGAGAGTGTGAATTATATAAACTCTGAGCAGAGTGTTAAAGTTACACTGAAGCAGTGTTAAAGTTAATGAGATAATAATTGAGTGATGACTGAGCATTATTGAAGACACCTGATGTTAACAAGGAGAAAAACTGAATTTTAAATCACCATTATGGAGATTAGTGTGTGTGTTTTAGTTGGGCTCTTGACCCTTATAGGGGTCATGACATGGTTTTTTGTTTTGTTTTATTATGTTCCCTTAGGTGCAATTATAGTATTACTATAGTTTTTTTTACAAAAAAAACTTTTCCCACCCTGTTTCTCACCTCTGATTCAAACAGTCTGTTTTGGGGTGTTTCCCCTTTAAGAGTTCAGTGTTAACGCCCACTGTTATGATTGGCTAACGTCAGTGCTGCTTATAATCACCATAATGGTGATTTAAAATTCAGTTTTTCTCCTTCAGTGATTCTGCTTCAGTGATATCAGGTGTCTTCAATAATGCTCAGTCATCACTCAATTATTCACTTAATTATCTCATTAACTTTAACACTCTGCTCAGAGTTTATATAATTCACACTCTCTGTGTTCATTTAACACTGGGGATTTTGCTGCGATAGGTGGGTCGCGGTGCAGTGTTAGTTTTTCTTTAAGCTGTACTTTGATTTGTGTAAGTAGATCGTGTGTGACACCTAGTGTAATATTTGTGTGTGGACATTTCAGGAAATAATAATCGAGGCTTGTGCGTCCATTAACAAGCCAGTAATGACTGATGCAAATTCAGCTTTGCATCAGAGAAATAGATTATATTGTAAAATATATTAAGATAGAAATCCATTATTTTACGATATTACTGCGTTTTTTTTTCTTCTGTATTTGTGATCAAATAAATACAGGCTTGATGAGCATAAGAGACTTCTTTCAAAAACATAAAAAATAGTAATGTTTCTCAACTTTTGACTGGTACTGTGTGTGTATGGTCATTATTATACACATATAGTATATATATATATACAAGTCATGCTTTTAGAAAAATCCTCTGTTGAAAACAATTATAAGTGATTTGGGTAATCTATGTAATTAGATGATTTAAGGATTTGTAAAAGAAGAAAATTGCATTATTTCTGCAAACACACAGATACTTTATCGATTAAAAGAGAGTAAAAGCTTGACTTGGCAGATTGTGAGAAATTTGTGGTACTTTGTTTTTACTGTTTATGATTCTCTTATTCGTTCTGTTCCTGTTGTATCTTCCAGAAGCTCCAGTCTCCTCCACATCTCCTCCACACTCCTCCTCCAGCCCAACACCCCCCCGCTCCTCTGATCTACACTCGCTTTATGCTTTAATAACTGCAGTCATCTTCATCATCATCATCTTCATGTTTTTTTGCTGCTTCTGTAGATGGAGGAAGGCAAGTCTTACTTACATTTCATTTATCAATGGATATGAGCATTACTACAGTTCTAATAATCTAAGTATTTACCAAAATCTTTTGTTGAAAGTTAATTTTCTACTAACATGGAAATTTTAGATCTCATACATTTTTTCATCTACGAGTAATTCAAACATTTTAACACTAAAAGTAGCAGCTGAACCCAGAACAGTTTAGATGTCGCCCTCAGGACTTCTGTATCACTAAAACTGACTCAAACGATCTGATCATCTGGTTCTTCATAACAGTTTAACAAACTTTCCTTTTGGTTCTTCATTTTAAAGGCCCTCGATGGTTCAGTCCCACAGATATGGAGATCTTAATGCAGCTTTATGAGTAAATTGGTCAATTGCACACATTTCAGTGTTCCAAAACCCATGGGTCACTTTGCATACAACTAATACTTTTTTCGTTTAATAAAGAGGAAAAAAGTTTTAAAAAAGTTAAAACTAAATGTATCTTAAAAAAAAAAAAAAAATATATATATATATATATATATATATATATATATATATATATATATATATATATATTATCAGCTCAATTGTATAGAATGACTGAGTCTGAGTGCCAAAAATATTATTTTTCTCAAGTTTGCAAACAATAATAATGGCAAAATATCAATAATGCCAGAAACAAAAGTTTTAACGACTTAGTTTTTTGACTAGCCTATATAATTTTAACAATATATAATTACTAAATTCATAAAAGGTTGTTGAGAAATACTTTAGAATCAAGGATATCTGAGATCACATCGTGTTTTAACCTGACTCACTGACTCACTCACTCACTGATTTACTCACTGATTATCTCACTGACTCACTGACTCACTGATTTACTCACTGATTATCTCACTGACTCACTCACTCACTGATTTACTCACTGATTATCTCACTGACTCACTGATTTACTCACTGATTATCTCACTGACTCACTCACTCACTGATTTACTCACTGATTATCTCACTGACTCACTGATTTACTCACTGATTATCTCACTGATTATCTCACTGACTCACTCACTCACTGATTTACTCACTGATTATCTCACTGACTCACTGATTTACTCACTGATTATCTCACTGACTCACTCACTCACTGATTTACTCACTGATTATCTCACTGACTCACTGATTTACTCACTGATTATCTCACTGACTCACTCACTCACTGATTTACTCACTGATTATCTCACTGACTCACTCACTCACTGATTATCTCACTGACTCACTCACTCACTGATTTACTCACTGATTATCTCACTGACTCACTGATTTACTCACTGATTATCTCACTGACTCACTCACTCACTGATTTACTCACTGATTATCTCACTGACTCACTCACTCACTGATTTACTCACTGATTATCTCACTGACTCACTCACTCACTGATTTACTCACTGATTATCTCACTGACTCACTGATTTACTCACTGATTATCTCACTGACTCACTCACTCACTGATTTACTCACTGATTATCTCACTGACTCACTCACTCACTGATTATCTCACTGACTCACTCACTCACTGATTTACTCACTGATTATCTCACTGACTCACTCACTCACTGATTATCTCACTGACTCACTCACTCACTGATTTACTCACTGATTATCTCACTGACTCACTCACTCACTGATTTACTCACTGATTATCTCACTGACTCACTGATTTACTCACTGATTATCTCACTGACTCACTCACTCACTGATTTACTCACTGATTATCTCACTGACTCACTCACTCACTGATTATCTCACTGACTCACTCACTCACTGATTTACTCACTGATTATCTCACTGACTCACTCACTCACTGATTTACTCACTGATTATCTCACTGACTCACTCACTCACTGATTTACTCACTGATTATCTCACTGACTCACTCACTCACTGATTTACTCACTGATTATCTCACTGACTCACTCACTCACTGATTTACTCACTGATTATCTCACTGACTCACTGACTCACGTCTATGGTTTTAACAGGGTCACTGAACTTCAGTGCAGATTGTAACAGTGGTGAATGTATTTATTCAGAAAAGATTATCAGCAATAGTGTCATTTATACCAAAAAAGTAATATAAAGGAGTAAAGAAGAAATGTTAACATTGAACTAGTCACCATTAATTCACCTTTTGTCAGCATTTACTCTATTCAGCTCTGAGTGAAAAATTAATCCCTATTGAAATCAAGTATAATATTTGAATATGGAGCGAGTGGATGAGGCAGAATGATTGTATATTCATAAACTGGTTAAAACAATAGTGTGGTACATCTGAAAATGTTAATTAATAAATCAAGATATGTCTAAATATATCTTGCATTAATATGCATTAAGTGTTGCAGTGTTAGTGACCTTCTGCTTGTCCTGTTACTTGTTTCATTGATTTTTATTTTATTACTAACTTTTCTTTAGAGGTTTTTTTTTAATGCAGTGTTTACTTAACTGAACGATATTTGAAGGCTACAATTTTAATGTATTATTTATTTATAATTATTAATCGCATTCAAAATTCATTGTTTTTTATTTTAAAATGGTTAAATGAAAAAAAAAATATAAAACTAAATAGTTACATTAGTTTTTGCTATGATACCAAAATTGTGAAATTTGACTGATATTTGTACAGACTGATGAATTTTGGTACTGTGGATGTGAGCTGCTTAAAGCCTCATAAATGCTGCATAAATCTCTTTATTTTTATTTTTATGAGATGCTTAATAACAGCAACTTGAATGTTTTTAGTAGGTAAAGGGTCGAACACTTTTGATGTATTTGAAGTTTGCATCATTAATTCTGTTACTCCTGTTTATTATTGTGAAGCTGCTTTGAAACTATTTCTATTGTATAAAGCTCTATAAAAATAAAGGTGACTTGATTAACATCACTGTTAGAGATCTACAGTGCAAGATATGTTCCATGGTTTAAACCGCACCTTTTTATTTGGTGTGTGGTGTGTGTGTGTGGGCTGTGTGTGTGTAGGCTGTCAAAAACGTGAGTCATCATCAGATGACAGAGCCACAGAAACTCCAGCTGTCTCCAGGTATGAGGCTCTTCACTGTTTGATTGAATTTTTCCATTAAGGATATTTCACTTCACATGTTGTGTGTCACTAAAGACAGTTTTTTGTTGTTTTCTTTACAGATCCAGTGTCTCAACAGAAGAGAACGAATTGGAAAACATGATTGTGTAGCCGTCGCCGTGAACGCTTGTGGAGAAAATCCTGAAGCTGTCTTAATGTCTTAATAGATCCAGCATTATTTAAAGCTGCCATGGCTGATTGAGTGGACTTAGGAAACATGTTGAATGTTTCCAACTCTCATGCCCCTCCCCACTATAAACGAACACCCTCCCACCGAGTTTGTGCTCGTCAGTGCGCCATCACTCTTCGCTACTGCGCAAACTTCAGGCGTGTGCATGTGATTGACGTGTGCGTGCACGACTTGTGATTGACAGTCATATCTCACACCCCCCTGCGCTGATTGGACACAATGAACCGGGAGCGGTGGATTTTTGCAAAACAAATAACACGCTCCAGGTGGAGTTAGAAGCTCGGGTTTTTTTCTAAAACCACTTTATTTATGTTGTTCTGTAGGAATATAGTGTCAAATTCGCTGAATACGATCAAAAAAAGTTGCCAACGGCAGCTTTAAGTGTTGTGCTGCAATATTGATATTGACCTTCTGCTTGTTGTTTCCTGTAATTAGTTTCTTTGGTTTTGTATCATGAATGTTAAAGTCCCACTGAACTTTTGAAGTGCCTTAAGCGCAGATTTGATGTGTTGATGTAATTTACTCTGAAACAGGAAGTGAGGCGGGACTTATTGAATGGCTCCTCCCCCTTTTTCAAACAGCCAATAGCATTTAGTTTACAGCACCGTGGAAGCGAATCCGAGCGCTGACGATACACTGGATTCAACAGTAGAGATGTGAATAAATTCTAACCATTTCATTCTTAACCGTACAGTTGGAAAACGTAATAAAACTTGGCCAGGTGGTGTTTATAGCACAGGGGGCGGAGCTTCAGATTCTAGAGAGCATTTGATTGGACAGGAGATGTTTTTTTTATTTTTTTTTTATTTTTATTTTTTTTAGACATTAGACATAACATACAAACAATAACATGACATCCAAAAAGACAACAATCCAAGATATACAAAATAGTTTAACATAAATAAGTAGGAGACTAAACTAATAATAAAAAAATGAAAAGAAAATATATAAAAATAAAATTTAAATAAAGGGGCTAAGTTTAACTATTTGTATAATATAATAGCTACGAGAAAGTTACAATCTAGTGATCAGTATTGAAGAAAAAGGAGAAACATCATAATTCTTCACTGTTCAATTATCTTCAATTCTTTGGCAAATGCAATTGTATCAGTGCATTTCTTATTATCTATACATTTAAGAGACTCAATATACAACATAAAATCAGCCAAAAAAACCTTCAAACAAGGCTTAGACTTATTAAACTTACTCTTATGAATGTGGAATTTACCAAATAAAATCATAAGATTAATCATAAAATTTACAGACGTAGTTTTTGACTGAAAATATATGATAACATCTTTGGATGTTAAAACACAATTATGACCTGATTTCCGTTGAAAATATATAGTTAGATTTTCCCAAAATATTTTAGAGTGATGACATTCAAAAAAAAGATGTAGAGTTTTTTCTGGCTGATTCAGACAAAATGAACAATTCTCATCAATCTCCATAAATTTTGATAAAGAGTAATTACTGACATAAATGTTGTGAAGTATTTTTAAGTGTATTTCTCTATATTTGTTAGGTATGCAAAAACGAAACGGAAGCAACCAAGCTTTTTTCCAGCTAATCTCTGAGAAGCAAATATTCCATTTTATTAACTTATTTTTATAAAATATATTCCTAATAAATTTATTGGAGCACTTTTTACTAATAAGGTCCACACCATTTAAATAAAGTACAGGATCACTTCTACATATGTTAAGGGACAACATATGGCTTCTCATTAACATCATTAGACCTGTGGGAATGGATTTTATGACAGAATAGTACTCTTTATATTTAATAGGAAACGCCCACTTATTCATGAAACTTTCATAAGAAAGAAACTGAGCTGACTGATCTAAAAGGTCAGATAAAAAGTAAATTCCTTTGTCTTTCCAAGTCTGTAAATAAAGAGATTTCCGATTTACTGTAATATAAGCATTATTCCACAAGATTGCTTTATGTGGGGAAAAGTTATGTACATAACATAACTTCCAGGCCTTGAGAGCTTGTTGGTAGAAATTAGATAATGTCACAGGCAGTTTACTAATGGAGTAATCACATAATAACAAAAAATTTAATCCTCCAATCTTTTTAAAAATATTATATGGAATAAAAAACCATATCGAGTCTGATTTAAGAAGACAGTTTCTGAGCCATTTGACTTTAAATGTATAATTTAAATAAAAAAAATCCAAAAGCTCGAAACCACCTTCATTTCTTGGACCATGAAGAATCTCCTTTCTTAAATGATGATGTTTATTCTTCCAAACAAATTTAGTAAATAAGTCATTTATTTTTTTACAAATCGAGTCTTGAACAGAAAGAGATAAAGCCGGATAAACAAAACTAGATACCCCCTCTGCTTTGGTTAATAGGACTCTGCCTATCATAGTCAAGTCTCTTTGAAGCCAGATATTAAAGATATTTTGAGTTTTTTTAAGTTTGGGGGAAAAATTTAACTCTTGTCTCTCCGCTATATTTTTTGTTACAGTTACTCCTAGATACTTAATCTTATTTTTTACTGGGATATTACATAAAAGTTTTTCCTTCGAATCATAAAGGCACATTATCTCACATTTATTTACATTCAGCATTAAACCCGAGGCATCAGAAAATGTACTTACTAACTGCAGTGCTGCGGGCAACTGTTCCTTATTTTTCAAAAAAAGAGCAGTATCATCCGCAAGCTGAGTTAACCTAAGCTGTTTGTTGAAAATGGTAAGACCTTGAAAAGATGGAGAATTCAAGACTTTAATGGAAAGAAACTCAACTACAATGAGGAATACGAAGGGGGCTATAGGACAACCTTGGCGCACTCCTCTACAGATGGGGAATCGTTTAGTAGTGTTTGGATATAAATTAATAGAGCTATTAATACCTTTATGAAACATTTCAATTATAGAAATAAATCTTTCTGGACAGGAGATGTGATGAGAAGCTGAAGTCCGCGGTGATGTCATAAAAATCCCTGATCCGTTTTAGCAGAAGTGAGAGACTGTATTTTTAATGCTTAAATCTCCTAAGTGCCAATTTTGTCATTGTTTTGGAAACACACCAGTTTATTCATAACCTTAAGACTAACATATTCACACTAAAAGCTAAAAAACTTACACTTTTATTTCAGGGGGTCTTTAAATAAAACACATTTGTCTGCAGTTTAAGATGACAGTATTTATTGATGCAATACACTTTTGTTTAAATTTAAAAGTACATGCGCAAAAATCAGACAAAGTAACATTGAATTTATTTCATGACCGTGGATTTACACTTTCACAACATGAATTATACTGTTAATATTTACTTGTAAGCTGGTACTGCTGATGATAATCTGTATTTTTAATTGTTTTAAGAAGTAGTTATACAGATTTTATTATATTGTTGAGAACGGGGTGGTGGTGGCGCAGTGGATAAGACACATGCCTGTGGTGTGAGAGACCCGGGTTCGAATCCACTGTGAGACACCAATGTGTCCCTGAGCAAGACACTTAACCCCTAGTTGCTCCAGAGGCGTGCGACCTCTGACATGTATAGCAATTGTAAGTCGCTTTGGATAAAAGCGTCAGATAAATGAATAAATGTCTAAATGCATGTTTGATCAAAGAGGAACAAAAGCTTCTACAGCGGATCTTCAATCAGATCAACACATTGTGATTTATGTCAGATATGCATATACCTGCAGTGTTTATAAAGGTTAAAGAGTTTGGTTATCATGAGAGATTCTCACTGACGAAGCACACGTCTCTTTACACACGCATCGCGTGACGGCACTTTCTTTAGAAAGCTTGTGGTTTCAGAGCTGAAGTGTGTTTCGTTCTCCTTTTCTGTAGAGGAACGTTATATTTGAGTAAATTTCTCCGAGAACCTTCATCTCACAGCTTTAATACTCTGGATGTGATCTTTCCAGAGATACCAAATGTTGTGAGGTCTTGAAAACTCCCTGAATGGTCAAGCACTCTTATGGAAATATGATAATATTGTCTAATTATGATTTAACGTTATTTCAATTGTTTGTTCTTTCAATTATTAATAAAGCCCTAAAAAACAGCAACAAGAAAGTTCCTGGAGGAAAAACCGCTCCGTTCTCGTGTTGTTTATAATAGTCAGTGTTGAGTGAAAGGAGAATAGCCATTGGAGGATTTTTACAGTTTTTTTCAACTGCTTACACACATTTTCAAAACTTTGCACACAAATCCAAGAATTGCACACACAAAATGTAAAATGCCTCACATCCCTTGCAAAATAAAGCAAAATATCAAAAACACATCTCAAAAGCCAACATTTGTCTTACGTTGCAAACACCTTTGCATAATATTATATTTTTGGATATTTCATACACACACAGTTATTCAAAACCTAAAGCTCTTCTTTCATGAGCTCCTATGTACATTTCTGTACAAGATGGAAAGTGTTTGGTAGAGGGATGTTGAAAAATTAACAGCAAACACAAAAGCAAGATTGAAACCAAGCTTCTTTTTCTGTGTAACTAGTCGTTTGTGGTTGACCTTTGACCTTTGGCCTATTTATAGATCTATTCTAAAACCATGATTATTTGATGTTCAGTGAAGCAATGAGTGTTTTCACATGTGAGGAGTGTGTGTGTGAGGCTCTGATGATGGCATTCTGAGTTACATGGAGAATTGTGTATTGTGGTTTGCAAAAAGTGTTTTATGAAATTGAAAACTGTGTTGAATGCTGAGAAGTAGTGTATGGTTTTGCAGGTTTGTAGTGTGGTAATGTGTTTGCTTTTTAAAAACTGGCCAGGGACAAGATGAAAATGTGCCTTTATTGTATCTATTTATGTTATAATTTACAGTCGTATATGATTGAGCGCGGTTCCTGTCAAATACTTTTTTTTAAATCAAAATCAGACTTGGATTTATTTAATACATTTATTCCAAATGTAGATTTACACCTTCACAACACAAATTATATAGTTAATATTTACTTATGTATGCTGGTATTTATGCTAATAACTGATATATTCTAGAATATAAATTTGTTGAGATTGCAGGTTTGATGTATCAGAGATGAACAAATGCTTCTGTGATCTTCAATCAGATAAATACATTTTGATACACCTCAGTTTATTTGTCTGTATCTGTATTGGATTTGGACGCATAATTAATTCATCATGGCCTATTAGAATAATCATTCAAATATATTTAAAGTAGCCTACATTAACATTGTCATGCAAGTGTGCAATTTTGAAAACATATAGGCCTACATATTTACAATGTGTTTTTGTGTTGACTTTCAGAAGTGTAAGACAGAAGCAGAAGAAGAAACTCCTGCCGTCTCCAGGTATGAAGCTCTTCTTCTCTGGGAATCTTTCAGCTCTTTTTCCATAAAGTAGGATATTTCACTATGTTGTTCCTCACAGTTTTCTGTTGTTTTGTTCACAGATCCAGTGTCTCCAAAAAATTGTTGAACAATAATTGCAGTGATTGTGTGTCCGTGTTGTGGCAAAAACAATTTACAAACAAATAAATAAATCATCACAGGGCAAAAGACAATAGGATTCGAATTATATTTCAAAAGATGTTTATTCTTTTGAAAGAGGTTGTTCACAGAAAAACCACGACAGCTACCTCGTGATCGGAACAGACCCTACCCACACATCAACAGACAGCCTTTTTATATTTCTTCAGAAAGCCTCTTCTTTCTGTAAAATTCCATTCACCCCCGTATACCAGTCCTAACCCCCTTTGGTTTTTACTGAATAACAGTGGTTGCTGAAAATGCAGAATCTCTTCTCAAGGATTCCTGAGTGTCTTAAAACACTGAATATCACTCCAAACACTTGTTCAACAGTCCAAATCTGATTTTTGTGCATATCTGATACTGAATCAGTAGTGTGAACTTAACGGCAAAACAATCCATTTCAAGCTGCTTTCATGGTTTAATCTTTCCAGATTGTTGATCAAATGACTCTCGTTGCATTAAAGTCAGTCATTTTTTTCTCATCTGACTGGTTAAATAAGTTAACTTCACTTCACTCTTCCAGAGTAATATATCATAAATGTTAAATAATACATTCATTTATACTGTACAGTTTAAGATGACCACATTTATTGATGCAATACAAATTAATCTGTTGTTTAAATATAAAAGGGTATGCGCAAAAAATGGGTTTTATACTGTCAAATAAAAAAAACATGAATACAAATCATATACAGTATTTCATGAATTTATTCCAAATATAGATTTACACATTCACAACACAAAAATAATATTGTGTATGTTTACTTATTTATTCTGGTATTTATGTTAATGGATATTTTTAATTGTTTTAAAAAAGTAGGCTGCAAATACACAATAATAATTATTTCAGGTTTGATCAGAGATGAACAAAAGCTGCAGCGGATCTTCAATCAGACCCTTATGATGCACCTCAGATATACATACACTTGCAGTTTTAATAAAAGAAGGGAAAGGAATTGATCTGAATTTGGTTATTTTTCAAAATTATGTTTAAGCCCTACTTGACAAATCACACAACTCCTCACTTAAAAGGATAGTTTACCCCAAAATAAAAATGTTGTCATCATTTACTCGCCCTCAAGTTGAGTTTCTTTCTTCTGTTTAACACAAAAGATGATATTTTGAAGAATGTTGGTAACCAGAAGTTGATGGATCCCAATCAAAGTTTAAAGTTTGTTTTTGATCTCTTTTCCTCTTCTGTTCATGTCTGTTTCCTAGTTAGTCTTCAAATGTGTAAACTAGTCCCTGCCTGTTTTTGGTTTGTAATGAAGTTAGTTGAGTTCAGGGGCCAATACCATGACGCTGGTTATAGTTGCTAGCAAGCTATGCTTCAGTTTAGTTTGCGCTATCCCTGGGTTTTAGGCACCATGATACGGTGAACACTGCGGTCGACGCAGCACGCGCAGCACAGACCGCTCACTCAGCCCCGCCCTCACAGAGCCGTGAGCACGTGGTTTATATGTCTTTCTGAAAGGGAACTCAGCGCGTCATTCACAGCTGTAACTTTTTGACTTTTGAAGCAGAACGGAAACCCTTTACATTTATATCAGATCGAGCAATGCAGAACTCCAATACTGGTGAGTTATTCAGATATTTCATAGCCTAGGCCTATATTAATCTATTAAAACTTTACATAAAAATACTAATTAGAATAAATAATGATATAATGCTGAGTGATATGATTAACAGATTTGCTCTTTGATTGACTTCTGATTTTGTAACTTATTTAATGAACAAACATTACTCACTATATATATATATATATATGTGTGTGTGTGTATATATATATATACAATACATATATATACATATGTATAGGCCTATATACACTCACCGGCCACTTTATTAGGTACCCCATGCTAGTAACGGGTTGGACCCCCTTTTGCCTTCAGAACTGCCTCAATTCTTCGTGGCATAGATTCAACAAGGTGCTGGAAGCATTCCTCAGGGAGTTTGGTCCATATTGACATGATGGCATCACACAGTTGCCGCAGATTTGTCGGCTGCACATCCATGATGCGAATCTCCCGTTCCACCACATCCCAAAGATGCTCTATTGGATTGAGATCTGGTGACTGTGGAGGCCATTTGAGTACAGCGAACTCATTGTCATGTTCAAGAAACCAGTCTGAGATGATTCCAGCTTTATGACATGGCGCATTATCCTGCTGAAAGTAGCCATCAGAAGTTGGGTACATTGTGGTCATAAAGGGATGGACATGGTCAGCAACAATACTCAGGTAGGCTGTGGCGTTGCAACGATGCTCAATTGGTACCAAGGGGCCCAAAGAGTGCCAAGAAAATATTCCCCACACCATGACACCACCACCACCAGCCTGAACCGTTGATACAAGGCAGGATGGATCCATGCTTTCATGTTGTAGACGCCAAATTCTGACCCTACCATCCGAATGTCGCAGCAGAAATCGAGACTCATCAGACCAGGCAACGTTTTTCCAATCTTCTATTGTCCAATTTCGATGAGCTTGTGCAAATTGTAGCCTCAGTTTCCTGTTCTTAGCTGAAAGGAGTGGCACCCGGTGTGGTCTTCTGCTGCTGTAGCCCATCTGCCTCAAAGTTCGACGTACTGTGCGTTCAGAGATGCTCTTCTGCCCACCTTGGTTGTAACGGGTGGTTATTTGAGTCACTGTTGCCCTTCTATCAGCTCGAACCAGTCTGGCCATTGTCCTCTGACCTCTGGCATCAACAAGGCATTTCCGCCCACAGAACTGCCGCTCACTGGATGTTTTTTCTTTTTCGGACCATTCTCTGTAAACCCTAGAGATGGTTGTGCGTGAAAATCCCAGTAGATTAGCAGTTTCTGAAATACTCAGACCAGCCCTTCTGGCACCAACAATCATGCCACGTTCAAAGTCACTCAAATCACCTTTCTTCCCCATACTGATGCTCGGTTTGAACTGCAGGAGATTGTCTTCTTCTTCTTCTTCTTCTTCTTAGATTTGATTGGCGGTTGGCAACCAGCATTTAGGAGCATTACCGCCACCTACCGGACTGGAGTGTGGAACAGATTTTGTGCAAAAAAAGAAAATAAATAAATAAAAATTTAAATTAAACCTATATCCTTTCCATTAACCCCGTATTTTTCAGATATTTAATGAGATGTTTTGATATTTCCCATGCTTTATACCCAAGAACATTCTCAACAGTGAACCTAAGCTTAGCTTTCTTTACAGCTACTGCTAGTTTCCTCCTTGCCTCCACATAACCTCTACACTCAAACAGCACATGTTGAATGGTCTCTATACTATTACATTTTATACATTGTCCAGTTGGATGTTTACCTATTTTATAAAGTGAATAGTTAAGACCTGTGTGTCCTATTCTTAAGCGCGTAAAGACTGTCTCTGTCTTCCGGCATCCACTCAGTTTTCTTCCCAGACCAACATGTTTCTGTATATTATAAAGATGTCTTCCAGTTTCATTTAGTTCCCAGTATTCTTGCCATATTTTTTGCATTTTCTCTTTAACGACCTTTTTAGCTTCAGATTTACTTAACAGAACCTGTATATCAACCGACTTTAACTTGAGTGTTTGTTTTGCCAGAATATCAGCCTCTTCATTTCCTTCCACCCCTACATGGGCAGGAACCCAAACGAAGCAGACAGTCCAACCCTTATGATATAATCTATATATATAGTTATGAATACTAAATATCAGATCTAACCTACATGATTTAACAGATTTAATACTACTGAGCGCTGCCCAGCTATCTGATGCAATGACCGCCTTGTCTTCCTTGTTTCCTTCTATCCACTGCAATGCCATCAATATGGCCATTAGCTCAACTGTATATACTGACAGATGATCTGAGGTTCTCTTTTTAATGCCTGTTTTGTATGCTGGGATGTATATTGCAGCTCCTGTCCTTCCAGTCTCTGGATCTTTAGAGCCATCGGTAAAGATCATGCAGTTATTTCTATATTGCTGTTCTATATAATTCTCTGCTATTCTTCCCATGTATGCTTGCTTAGATTTCTTTTTGATTATTTGCTGTATATGTAGGTCAATTGATGGATTTACAAAAAACCACGGAGGAAGATCTGAATATGGGACTGCTGGGATATATTTTATACTGGAGAGGCCAAGACTTTCTGCTTTTGCATTGCCTACCGATCCAAAACTAAAGCAACTACTTTTATTGTGTTCCCAACATTCTTCTAGTATTGCTTTAGCAGGATGAGAGCTACAGTGTCCCTGAAGATTTACCCAGTATGCCATCATAATTTTTGTTCTTCTTATTCTTAGTGGCTGTTCCCCCATTTCCACTTGCATGGCAACTACTGGAGAGGTCTTAAATGCTCCACTGCATGTTCTTAAAGCTTGTGCTTGTTCCACATCTAACTTTTTAAGATGACATTCTGCTGCTGACATATATGCTATACACCCGTAATCTAGTGTAGATCTCATCAAAGCCTGATATATTTTAAGCAATGATGTTGTAGTTGCCCCCCAGTCCCTTCCTGATAGACATCTTAAGAGGTTATTGATTTTTTTGCATTTGTCTTTAACCTTATCAGTATGCTGTTTCCAGGTCAACTTTTCATCAAACAGTACTCCTAACAGTCTGATAACTTTTACTTGTTCAAGTGTTTGATCATATAATTTTAGGGACACTTCTTTATGTCTTCTGGAAAAACATATCACTTGTGTCTTTGCACCCGACATCTTAAAACCCCAGTTATTTGCCCACTGTTCTACCTCCACAATTGCTGCCTGAAGTTTTTTCTGAATAAATTTCAGATTCCGTCCTCTTATCCATAGGGCCCCATCATCTGCATACAATGACTTCCCAATATTTCTTTCCAGTTTTTCAAAAATATCATTGATCATGATGTTAAATAGTACTGGACTACATACACTGCATGCCTTGTGGAGTACCATTTTCAACTTTATAGAGTCTTGAATATTCTGTACCCACCCTGACCTCTATTGTCCTGCCAAATAAAAAGTCCAGCACCCAGTTGTACAATCTACCACCTACACCTAATTTATTTAATTTAATAAGTAACCCTTCCTTCCATAACATATCGTATGCCTTTTCAATGTCAAACATGACAGCTACCACAACCTCCCCATTTGTCTGAGCTTTTTTAATTTCAGATTCCAAACATAAAATAGAGTCCATTGTATTTCTCCCTTTCCGAAACCCATTTTGATAAGGTGAGTACAAATCTCTGCTTTCTATAAAAAATGTTAATCTGTCTGTTATCATACGTTCCATGGTTTTCCCTAACTGTGATGTGAGTGCTATTGGTCTATAACTTGAGGGGTCTGATGGGTCTTTCCCAGGTTTTATTATTGGTACTATAATTGATTGTTTCCATACTATTGGTATTTTAGGAGATTGTCTTGACCATGTCTACATGCCTAAATGCACTGAGTTGCCGCCATGTGATTGGCTGCTTAGAAATTAAGTGTTAACGAGCAGGACAGGTGTACCTAATAAAGTGGCCGGTGAGTGTATATAGCCTATATATAGTTGTATATACAGGTGAAACTCTGAAAAATTAGAATATTGTGCAAAAGTTCATGTATTTCAGTAGGCTAATTCAAGTTAAAGGTGAAACTAATATATTTAGTATATAACTATACACATAGGCCTATGCATGATTATACTTTTCAGAGGGCCGACATTTCTGTATTTAAAATCCTTTTTTGTATTGATTTCATGTAATATTCTAATTTTCTGATATTTTAAATTTGGGGTTTTCATAAGCTGTAAACCATAATCATCAAAATTATAACTTTTGCACGATATTCTAATTGTTCGAGTTTCACCTGTATACATATAGCCTATATATATATCAAATATTATAAAATATAAGATAATATTAACAAAAGACAATATACTACTATTAAAAATGCTTTTCAATACAATCAAATGTTCAAGCTTTGTTTTCATTTTATTATTATTTTTGTTTAAAGCTTTGTTCAATTTATATTGTTAATCATTTGACACAACAAATGGATAAAGTATAATTTTAACTTTTAAAAAACTATTAACGTTTGTTAATACTCAACCATTTCACAACTAACACATTTTTTTTCATAGACCAAACACAACATAATTCTATGGTGGACTGAAACAAAAATTATTAATTAAATATTTTTTTCCCTCTGAAATGGCAAAAGCATCACACACTAGATGTACCTGTTCTAAATAAATAATAGTAATTAAATAAAAATACTAAATCGAACTAAATGAAATAAATTATAAAAAACAAAATCAAACCAAAGAGAATAAATCTTATAAAAGCGAGTGTCATGACGAAAGGCGCCTCAGGAATCGTCAGGATTAACTCCATGTGTATGGAATTTTGATTTATTTAGTTTATTTGTCACTTGAGAATTATTGTTAAATGTGTGCCTGCATAACTTTAATAAGATTTATTTTCTTTGGTTTAATTTTGTTTTATATAATTTTTTTAATTTTTCTATTTCGATTTTGTATTTTTATTTAATTACTATTATTTATTTGGAGCAGGTACAGCTAGTGTGTGATGCTTTTGCTATTTCAGAGGGGGGAAAAAATACATTTTATTTAAAAAATGTTTTTCAATTAAATCAAATGTTCAAATGCTCAAGCTTTGTTTTCGTTTTATTATTTTGTTTGTTTTAAGCTTTGTTCAATTTATATTGTTAATCATTTGACACAAAACAAATGCATAAAGTATAATTTTAACTTTAAAAAACTTTTTAAAAAACTATTTGTTAATAGTAAGCTATAACATATATAATATAACATATAACATATAAAATTATAATAGTATAATATAACATTTGTGAATAGTAGGCTACATTGCCTGTCTTTTATATTATATTTTATAATATTTGATATCTATCTATATATATATATAGGCCTATCTCTTAAATATATATTTTTTAATGAAATCGTTAAAAATATATATATTTATAATAGCATTGTTTTAAACTTTGAAACGTTCTAAAACACAGAAGTAGCGCAATGCCTTGCCACGCCCACTTCCGTCATCAGACTGTTTTTTAATATTTTTTTATTGAATTTTCAAAATGACAAAATTTAATATCAAGTTCTTGACACATTTCTTTTACACATTTTCACATTTGGTAAGAATAACTTGAAACAACAATAATTTGGAAAAAAAGAAAAGAAACAAACAAAGGATAAACGGCATCACAAACATATATTCAATTCATTTAGCAGAGATACAGATCTTTGGGGTTTTCGATTTTTAAAAACTTTACAGACTCAAAAATACATTTTAAAGGCTGCTTTAAAAGGCATCAGACTGTTAGGCTGGCGCTGTCGTCCTCACACTGCTATGACGGATGGTTCTGCGGTTCTGCAGTTGGTTACTATTGAAACCTTTTACTGTCTATCTTTTACTGTCTAAAAAACTTTTACTGTCTAGTCTAAACACATGTCTAAACATGAACTCCGTACACTTCCGGCAACGGACTGCTACCCGCCCACTTCCGCGCTCTGGTTCTGCGGTTCTGCAGTCGGTTATTATTGATCAGACCAGGCAACGTTTTTCCAATTTTCTATTGTCCAATTTCGATGAGCTTGTTCAAATTGTAGCCTCAGTTTCCTGTTCTTAGCTGAAAGGAGTGGCACCCGGTGTGGTCTTCTGCTGCTGTAGCCCATCTGCCTCAAAGTTCGACGTACTGTGCGTTCAGAGATGCTCTTCTGCCCACCTTGGTTGTAACGGGTGGTTATTTGAGTCACTGTTGCCCTTCTATCAGCTCGAACCAGTCTGTCCATTGTCCTCTGACCTCTGGCATCAACAAGGCATTTCCGCCCACAGAACAACCGCTCACTGGATGTTTTTTCTTTTTCGGACCATTCTCTGTAAACCCTAGAGATGGTTGTGCGTGAAAATCCCAGTAGATTAGCAGTTTCTGAAATACTCAGACCAGCCCTTCTGGCACCAACAATCATGCCACGTTCAAAGTCACTCAAATCACCTTTCTTCCCCATACTGATGCTCGGTTTGAACTGCAGGAGATTGTCTTCTTCTTATTCTTCTTCTTCTTCTTCTTTTCTATCATGGCGGATTGCAAGCAACTTTAAGGTGCATACCGCCACCTACTGTTCATGAGTGTGTAGCAACATTGTTTTACATCTATTAAATTCTATTTTTTAATTTTGTATTCTGAAGATAATTAAATAATGCTTTCCTTAATCTATAAATATCTTTTATATTTCCTTTATTTCCCAATAATCCTTTAAGACTCCATTCTTGGCCTGTCCTTTCAACTACTCTTCTCAATTTCTCCCTTTCATGTTCATATGTTTTACAGTTCATCAATACATGTTCTATATTTTCTATCTCACTACATCCTTCACATTTATCGTTATTTTTGCTCCCTATTAAATATAAATTGTCATTTAAATAAGTATGACCTACTCTTAATCTGATCATTATTATTTCTTCTCTTCGGTTTCTCTCATTAATATTTCTCTTTACTACTGATTTTTGTACTTTATATAATCTTCTTCCTTTTTTATCCTCATTCCACCTTTTTTTGCCAATTTTCAATTTCTTTCCTCTTAATAAATGATTTTCCTTCCCCTTTCCCTAAAGGAATTGTAATTGTTATTGCCTCCTCTAAAGCCCTTTTTGCTAATTTGTCTGCCTTTTCATTTCCTTTTACCCCTTCATGTGCTGGTACCCAACAAAACCAAATATCAATGCCACCCCTGTATAATCTAAATAAACTGTGCTGAATTTCTAATACTAAATCTTTCCTATTATTTCCTTCTCCCTGAATACTTTCTAAAGCTGCTCTGGAATCCGTGCATATCACCACCCCATCTGGTCTAACCTCCTCAACCCATTGTAAACTCTATATAACTGCCACCATCTCTGCTGTAAACACAGATAGTTGATCTGATATTCTTTTAAAAATGTGTATTTTGAACTCTGGTACATATATTCCTATTCCCACACACCCTTTTAAATTCTTAGACCCATCTGAATATATTTTAAGGTAATTATAATAAGAGTTCCTTAAATATATATCAGTCTGTATCCCTATTTCGTTTAAATTCCATTCATTTTTCATTTTCAGAAGTCTCATGTCTACATTTATCTCAGGCAATAACCATGGAGGAACAACACTAATTGGATTAAACTGTGCTATTTCCTTGTCCTCTAATCCAAACTCTTTAATCAATTTGCTTATAGCCCATCCAAATCCATTATTATGGAACTTTGAATATTCCCAACAAGTTTTTAGAATTGTTGAAGTTACATTTTCATCCATACTACTTTTAATTTTTATCCAATATACTAAACCTAATTTAATTCTCATTTCCAGTGGGGTTTCTCCAGTCTCTACTAAAAGAGCATTGATAGGCGTTGTTTTCACTGCTCCTGTACAAATACTTAAAGCTCTACTCTGTAATCTATCTATCCTTTGTAAAGTTGTTTTAGCTGCTGCTCCATAAATATAACTGCCATAATCTATTATTGATCTCATAAGAGCCCTTTAAATGTTTAATAATGACTGTCTATCTGCACCCCAGTTATTTCCAGCCACAGCCTTTAAGAGATTTATAACTTTCTTACATTTATTTTCCAAATGATCTATATGTGTTTTCCATGTATATGAGCTATCTAACCAAAGTCCTAAGTATTTAAATTCTGCAACCCTTTTCAACGGCTGTCCATATAATGTCATTGTTCCTATATCAATATTTCTCTTATTCGTGAATACCATAAAACAAGACTTGTTTGCTGATAATTTAAAACCCCATTCATAAGACCATTTTTCTACTTTATTAATTGCTTTCTTAATATTTCCTACTACATGTTTTATATTCTTTCCTCTCATCCATATGGCCCCATCATCTGCAAATAATGCAGATTTAATACATTTATCAGTATCTGAAAAGATGTCATTAATCATGATATTAAATAAAATTGGGCTTATTACACCTTGAGGTATTCCATTTTCCACATTGAATTCTTTTGAATAATCGTTCCCCATCTTCACCCTTATTTTTCTATCCATCAAAAAATTTGCTATCCAATTATACATCTTCCCACCTATTCCCATCTGCTTTATTTTTATAAGTAACCCTTCTCTCCATAATGAATCATATGCTTTTTCTATATCAAAAAATACTACAACCATTATCTCCTTCATTTTTAACGCTTTCTCTATATCATTACTGACTCTAATTAATGCATCCATTGTTGATCTCCCTTTTCTAAATCCACACTGGTATCCATTAATTAATTTCTTATGTTCTAGAACAAACCCTAATCTACTGACCACTATTTTCTCCATCCATTTACTTAAATGAGAAGTTAAAGCTATTGGTCTATAATTATTTGGACTGCTAGGATCTTTCCCTGGTTTATTAAATGGTAAAATTGTTGCCCTTTTCCAACTATTTGGTATTGAACCTTCTTTCCATGTTTTATTAAATAATTTTAATATTAATTTCAATGTTACTTCCGGTATCTGCCGAAACATAACATAGCATAATTGATCCTCCCCTGGAGCTGAATATCCTGTCCCTTTCAATACTGTTTTAATTTCTTTCATAGTTATATTCATGTCTACTGTTGATATAAATTTTTTACATTTTCCCAATATATTTTTATGATTTCCAAGTTTTTGTAGCTTCTGCCTTCTATGAATGTCTGTTAGATGATCACCATTATGAACTGCAGCAAATGTCTCGCCTAATAATTCTGCCTTTTCTTTATTTAAAACTACTATCTCCTGATCTCTAACTAAAGCTGGTATTTTAACATCATCCCTTTTCCCCGTCATTTTCCTAAACATTGACCAAACATTCTGTAATTTTATTTCTGAACCTATTGAGGAACAATACTCTCTCCATGTTTTCTTTTTTGCTTCCTTAATAGTTTTACGAACCATTGCTCTTTTCCTTTTATATTCAATAAGATTTTCGGTTGTTCAATTTTTCTGTAATATTTTAAATGCCTTATTACGTTCCTTAACCACTTTGCTACATTCATCATTCCACCAAGGCACTACCTTTTTCTTACCTTTTATGTTTTTTTTTCCTTGGTATGCTATAACTTGCTGCATTTAAAATATGTTCTGTTATCTCCCTTGCACATTCTTCAATGTTGCCTTTTAATGTAACCGTATGACTGGTTTCCTCACATTCAATTTTAAATTTTTGCCAATTAGCTTTATTAAAACACCATCTTGTTAATATAAAATCTTCTTGCCTGTTTATATTGTCATCAATTATTGTACTTACTGGAAAATGATCACTTCCTATTGTAGACTCCCAGTTGACATCCCATTTACATGAACTAACCAATCAGATATTAATGTTATATCAAGGCATGAAACTGTATTTTTATGTATATTTACTCTTGTACCTTTTCCATTATTAAGACAAACTAATGCCCTTTCATCCATTATTTCTTCCACTATGCTACCATTACGATCTGTCTTCCTGCTACCCCAAAGACTATTGTGGGCATTAAAATCACCACACCATATTTCTCTTCTATGTATTTTCCCTGCTATCTCCCTAAATATATCACTTCTAAGATTTTTACATGGATTATAATAATTAATAATTTTAATATTTCCATATTTTCTTACATTAAATATTTCTATAATAACACATTCTACTTCTTTATTCATGGGATTTTTCTTATAAGCTATTCCATCTTTAATAAAAATAGCACATCCTCCTCCACTACCATTACTTCTATCCTGTCTTTCTATGCTATATCCAAAAATCTTAAACTCTAAATTAGGTTTTAACCATGTTTCTTGAACGCATATTATATCTGGAATTATTTCTAATTCATAAACACACTTTTTAAATTCTTGTCCATTGGCAATTAAACATAGCATTCCATTGAAGAATGTGTAAAACCATGATACCAGTTATAATCCTAATCCTGATCATTCTCTATTGTTTCAGTGGTACTCAAAATGGTATGGATCTGTTCTGCTTGAATTTCTTTCATATCTAAAAACCTTCCAGCTGCTGTTACAACTGCTTTGATTTTGTCACTTTTCTTCTTCATTTGTACTGTGATATTAACAATATGACACATGAATGCTACAAAGTTTTCTTTTTTCACCACCATTGTATTTTCATCCACTTTACATTTATGCAAACATGTGTTTTGACTATTTGTTGTTGGTACCAAGGTTTGTCTTTGATAAATCTGCCTTTGCTTTGTATTCCCATCCGAGTTTCTTTGACCTGCTTCTCCCAACCTCATTCCTCCTGTGCTATCTTTCCTCACTCTTTTTAAAGCCTCAGCATATGAAACTCTTTCTGTTATTTTGATTCTTTGCGCTTCTCTGGCTTCTCTTTGTACAATACATCCACCATATGCTGCGCTGTGTTCTCCTCTGCAATTACAACACTTGACCTTAGCATCTTTATCACATTTACCAAATTCATGCGGTCCTCCACATCGTGCACATCTAGCTTTTCCTTTACATTCCTTTGCAATGTGTCCCATTCTTTGGCAGGTAAAACATCTGAGGGGTTTAGGGATGAAGTTTCTGACACTGTAATTCATACAGTAGATATAGATACATATACACATATATATATATATATATATGCATATATATACACACACACACATATATATATATATATATATATACATATATATACACTCACCAGCCACTTTATTAGGTACACCTGTCCAACTGCTCGTTAACACTTAATTTCTAAGCAGCCAATCACATGGCGGCAATTTAAGTGTTGCGCTGCAGTATTGACCTTCTGCTTGTTCTGTTTCCTGAAATGTTTCTTTGGTTTTGTATCATGAATGTTAAAGTCCCACTGAAGTGCCTTAAGCGCAGATTTGATGTGTTGATGTAATTTCCTCTGAAACAGGAATTGAGGCGGGACTTATTGAATGGCTCCTTCCCCTTTTCAAACAGCCAATAGCGTTTAGTTTACAGCAACATGGAAGCGAATCCGAGCGCTGACGATACACTGGATTCAACAGTAGAGATGTGAATAAATTCTAACCATTTCATTCTTAACCGTACAGTTGGAAAACGTAATAAAACTTGGCCAGGTGGTGTTTATAGCACAGGGGGCGGAGCTTCAGATTCTAGAGAGCATTTGATTGGACAGGAGATGTGATGAGAAGCTGAAGTTCGCAGTGATGTCATAAAAATCCCTGATCCATTTTAGCAGAAGTGAGAGACTGTGTTTTTAATGCTTAAATCTCCTAAGTGCCAATTTTGTCATTGTTTTGGAAACACACCAGTTTATTCATAACCTTAAGACTAATATTCACACTAAAAGCTAAAAAACTTACACTTTTATTTCAGGGGGTCTTTAAATAAAACACATTTGTCTACAGTTTAAGATGACAGTATTTATTGATGCAATACACATTTGTTTAAATTTAAAAGTACATGCACAAAATTCAGACAAAGTAACATCGAATTTATTTCATGACTGTGGATTTACACTTTCACAACATGAATTATACTGTTCATATTTTCTTGTAAGCTGGTACTGCTGATGATAATCTGTATTTTTAATTGTTTTAAGAAGTAGTTATACAGCTTTTATTGTTAAGATTGCAGGTTTGATGTATCAGAGATGAACAAAAGCTTCTACAGCGGATCTTCAATCAGATCCACACATCATTTATGTCATGACGCATATACTTGTGATCTTTATTCAGGTCTGAGTTTGGTTATCATCAGAAAAACCACCGTCTCTTTACACCGGCATCGCGTGACGGCACTTTCTTACAGAAAAACTGGCTTGTGGTTTCAGAGATGACATGTTTCTATGAGTTTCTTTCTCTTTCTCTGTAGAGGACGTTATATTTGAGTGAATTTCTCCGAGAACATTCGTCTCTCAGCTTTAATAATCCGGATGTCATAAAGAGCAGATTCAGAGCTTTCCAGAGATACAAAATGAGGTTTCGAAAACTCACTCTTCTTAGTCTTTAAATTGACTCAATGATCAAATATGAAATTATGATAATATTGTCTAATTATGATTTAACGGGTGACCGAGCTTTTTCTTCCCTTGGTTAAAATCTTTTTTGTGATTTTGTAGTATATAGTAGTTTATTGTTTTGATGTTTTTATTTCTCTTGTTATTTATGTATTTACTTTTTACCTTTTACATTATATCCTTTTCTGTGTAAAGTGCCTTGAGAAGCAACACTTAAAGCAACAAATAAAGTTTATTACTAATATTAAATCTGACTCATTTTGAAATTGTCATAAAACATCTCAGGAAAATGTGTGGTTTCTAAAAATGTGTGCCTTTGTTATGAAACGGCATTGAGTTCATACATGACCTCTGTATAAAGACATCAGGACATAAATCATGTTTATCAGGCATTCTGGAGACGCAACAAGTGAATAGGGAAAGAAAATATATATCAATGTTCTTACGAAGATATTCCCAATTATAAAAAATGTACTCCCATTATTACACTTCTTTTTTCTTTACATGTTGCCCCAATAACACTTTAATACGCAAATTATATACAGTGTATGGAGGGATTGTGTTGAATGGCTCATTTATGGCTACCCATAATATTGCATAAAGTAAAATGGTATATCAATTCATTCATAAGTTGGGAATCATCTTTATACAAAGTTTGGTAAAAAAAATACAATTAAAATAAAAAAGCTTAAACATCTAAAAATGGATTGGTGAATAAAAAATTGTTTTTGCCTACATCTTTTCATGTATTTACATTTTAAAAAAATCTAAGTTACCTGGTGTCCTCTACAGAGGCCATAACACAGGAATAAAATACTTTAAATGTCTTTATTCAATTAGTTTCTTCTCCAAACAATGTACTGAAAAACTAAATTTACAAAAATATAAGCTATACTTTGTTTCTGAGGATAATAGAGTTGAAGTGTTCTTATCTCTGTACATTAGCACAATGACAGTGATGTGTCTGTGCTCCAGCAAAAGCTCTTCTTCAGAGACCGCTTGTGGTTAGAGATGAAGTGAGCAATTCTGTTTGGGAAAACTGGTTTTGTGTGGAAGTTTTTCCAAAACCACGACCCCAGAAAAAATACTGAGCCATAATAACGTTTTATAAATGTAATATAATTCATGACAAATGTTTTTGATGCCTATTTAAAAGTAATAGTGTTCTGTATTGTTACTTGTTGTCTCCCTCTAGTGGTATACTGAAGAAATAACAGTCACGTTTTGTTCTGCGGCTTCTTTTAATGAGGTCATCAGGTAGCGGTCAGTAATGTCTTCAGACAGCTGTGTTGATATTCGTGTATCTATCTAGTCCTTCCTTCTGCTCACGTTCAAGCTATAAACGAGCATCGTCGGTATGTAAATGTTCTTTAATGTCATCTATCTATGCAGAGGAATATTATCATGTAAGATGAGATGTTATTAAAATTGTTGTATAGATTTCCGGGTGTTCTCTTATCCCGGCTGCGGTATAACGTTAATCACAATAGTCTGAGCTAGTTTATGTCTAAATTCCTTTAAATAGTCATTGCAATGTGTAAAATAACAAGTTATTTGTGCTAGTATTGTTTAAAACATGTGAACAGACTCAATGTGAAGATTTAGTATTCATTTATGTATATCTTTGGTTTCAGTTTTACCCTACTTTTGGTCATCATTAAAGAAGTAAACGATTCACCTTCGCCCAGTGTGGTGACTAGAGGACGAGTTAAACTGTCTGTCAATTTACACAAAGGGTTGTAACAAGGACGGAACAAATAGCAATAGCTATAATTAAATGTTAACTTTAATATTTCTTAGCATCGTGAAATATAGACCTAGGGTATTATATAAAACAATTAAGAGGAAAAGCTTCCGCTCTGTGGCTTTCGATGACTTTTTCTAACAATTTGATCTCACCATGAGCTCCCAGCAATATGTGGTCACAATGTGAAGTCACATCAAACTAGAAGTTTAACCTTACAGCGCACTTGATGTGTGCTCATACTGTGGTCAGCATTTTTACCCCCCCCTCTAATTTAGGGGAAATTGACATTTTGACCCTCCTCCTCAAAACAGTGGATTACAGTAAATGTACATCTGTGATATTTAATATTTTGGCATTTTATTTCGATTTATATTTTTCTTTCTTCAGAAACAATATGAACAAAATAAGAAATTTGAGCCGGGGACCTCTAGTTGAGATGACATGTAATGACCTATCAATTATTCAGACTCTTGAGAACTTAATTATAAAGCATTACATAGCATTATAACAATTAGCCCATTAAATGCAAAAAAATGGTGCCACTGTCAAGAACAAATAACAAACCAGAATAATTTTAAATAACTGACCTTTTTCACACTTTCATGTTCATTTGGTGAAAGGCTTCAAATGGACACATGTATGTTCTCCAGACACGCTTTAGTTTCTAAAGTGATGCCATGTTCATCTGACCACATTTAAAAACAACTGGAGACGAACAAACACACATATACAGTACTGTGCAAAAGTTTTAGATCGGTAAGATTTTTTATGTTTTTAAAAGAAGTCTCTTCTGCTCACCAAGCACCAAGCTCTTCTGCTTTGAGCATCAAATCATCATATTATACTGATTTCTGAAGGATCATGTGACACTGAAGACTGGAGTAATGATGCTGAAAATTCAGCTTTGATCACAGGAATAAATTACACTTTACTGTATATTCACATTGTAATAATATTTCACAATATTACTGTTTTTTTGTATTTGTTATCAAATAATTGCAGCCTTGGTGAGCAGAAGAGACTTCTTTTAAAAACATAAAAAATCTTACCGATCTAAAACTTTGCACAGTACTGTACATTTTGGTGGTGTGTGTGCTCATCTAACTTGTGTGGTCAGCATTATATGATGTTGTATCAGTGTGTAAGGGGCTTTACTCATTATTTGCCTGCCATTTCATGGTGTGTGTTTACAGACTGTGGAGGTTTGGGTGCCATTTCCTTTCAATATGTTTTTTCTTATTCGAGGTAGCCGGTTGTAGCCCTGTGTCTGTGTCATGTTCTTTGATTTGCCTTGTTTTGATTAACCACAGGGGCTTTTATCTACATTGCTTTGCTTAAAATTATATTTCTTTTTTTTATTAATCTATTTTACTTTTTCTAAATAAACCTTAGTAATTGCTTCATTAAAATTGTGGACTGACGAGTGGGACAGGAGACCTGATTTGCAATAATTTTATCGGCAAGAACAAAACAAGTTGCTTTAGGTTTTAACAAATGCTATTTTTATATTGAGGAGGAATTTTGAGGTCTCAAACATGCAGTATATTTCTATAGTAAAACGACCTTTTATATGTCAAAATATTGCATGTGATTCATGACCCCTTTAAACATTCAGTTCATTTGAAAATATTTTACCAATTCAGGTTTTGAACCAATTCTGCCTTACTGACGGGCGGTTGGAATACATGAGACAAAAACCTGGGAACCAGTTCTAAAGTAGTAAATATTAATTTCTTTCTTTCTTTCCAAACAGCCGCTGTGTGCGTTGCTGGGTCCAAGTTGGAGGCAACGGAGGGACACAATGTTACGTTACTCTTCAAAACTGGACAGAAGAGAGTCGATGAAGTGACAATAATCTTTGGAGAGAGCAATGTAAAACGTCTGTGTGCACAGTACTGTTCCCCTGACGCTGCTTACATCTGTGACCCCGTCGAAACATCTCATCTACAAGTTGAAGGAGGAAATGTGTCCTTTATTCTTGTGAAAGTGAACATCTCCAGTGCCGGCCTCTATACAGCACGAGTCATCACTGATAATGTAATAAATAAGGTGACCGCTACACTTGTTGTCAACAGTGAGTATGTTACTATAATACAACAAATCAAACCTTATTATAAAACGTTACTAACAAATAATTTATTTAGAACAGCTCTGAAATCCTTTCACCTTCAGCAAGAGTGGTTAGTAAGATTTATAGATATATACACTAGATGTCGCCTTGGGGTTCTAATCATGCGTCAAAACCGCCGCCATCTTGGAACAGGGGTCTTCTAGCTGGTAACGCTGCTATCTCCGCCTGTACTTCTAATTCATGGATGATGCCGGACTTTTGTGCTGCGTATGATGTTCACAAGAACGAAATCTGAACTAGGAAGAATGTAAAAAATATATATATTTTTTTTCATTTTCTCTGGACTCAGTGATAAATACATGTCTGACCGTTGGAACGAACCCAAAAAAAAACTAGAAAATCGCATTCATGACGATTTATGGTGATTTTATTTCCGTTATACCTTCGACTGTATTGACGCTGAAGCATTAAAGTGGAGGGTCTCCCCTGTTCCAAGATGGCGGCTCTATTGACGCATTCGTTCCAATGAACTGCCGTAGCCAAAGCGACATCTGGTGTATATATCTATGAGTAAGATTTAGCCTTAATAATCTACAGTATTTTCAAGTTATTTATATGACAATGTGTAGAAAAATTACCCATAAAATTAATTAGTTTAGACTGGAGTGAGGTGAGACCAGAACAAAGCAAGTTGTTGTTAGCTAGATGCTAATTTAATTAAAATTGTAGGCTATATGGTAGAAAATTTGTTAAAATAAACTTTTTAATGCTAATTAAATACGTAATTGATACGATTATATACCCACATAATTATCAGGTCTAGCAAAGAAGGATTTTATCGTACAAAGCTATGCAAAGCATTTTATCATATGTTGGTATTTTGAGAAATTAAGTTTGCACATGATCCTGATCTAAAACAGAGACTGAATCCAAACAAGCAAATGCTTCACAACATCCTCCGCTAAAAACTATTTAGACGTTCTTATTGATGTAAAGACTCTGTTTGACCTTCAGCATGAAGTCCTCAAGATTTATTCTGCCTTGCACTATTTCTTCGATAATCTGCGTTTGAATCTGTTCCTCATTTGACTTTGATTAGTAAAGAGCAAAAGCTTGTCTGATAGTTTGTCTGACAGTAACAACAACTGATGTAGGATTGGTCAGTAATGTTTTAAGGTGATAGTTAAGAGTCGTTTGATTTGCACTTTATAATCCTCTAATTGTTTCTTGTTCTTGTTGTATCTTCCAGAAGCTCCAGTCTCCCCCGTCATCATCATCATCATCATCATCATCATCATCATCATCATCTTGGTTTTTTACTGCTACTGTAGAAAGGAGGCAAGTCTTACTTACATTAGGGCTTTGACTTTTGCCCAAAATTCATATTCGAAGTTCGTTTGTTTTTTAATATTCAAATATTTATTAATATTTTGAGCATTAAATGCCTTCAGTAAGACCTATATTGGTATCAAACTTAAGCTGTAGATGTTCTGTCCACCAGAGGGCAGTGTATCAGTCAATAGGCAGGTAATGATGTTTTCAGAAGAAAAACACACTGTCACAACTTTTTTTTTTAAATTTAAAATCAGACCCTGGATTAAACACAAACGGTATTCTTTCGACAGGTTTTATCCACTGTTCTTATCAAAAATAAATACTGAAGTAGGCTACTGAAAAGACAAAATAAATAAAGGTAGGCCCTATTTGGTAGACCTATTCAGAACAAGCGCATCCTACCAGCCGTTACGGCCCATTAACAGATTGTTTTACTCATATATTCTACCAGCCATTACTGACACATTGTTTTTAGTGATCTGACAGCAATTGGTACAAAATAGGGGCTAAACAGGACACTAGCGCCACCTACGGGAGCCCAGATGACCAATAATACAAATGAGCAGCGATTCACATCTTCATCAGGCGTGAAAAAGCCTCGGAATCTGAATTGAAAACAACCTTTACAAGCAAACACAATCACAAAAAATAATACACATAACAGGTTCGAATATTAAAGGCTGCCTAATAATTGTTTGAATATCATAATTTTTTTAAATATTCAAATTATATTCGAATAACAAAGTTTGGAGTCAAAGCCCTAACTTACATTTATTCTTTTATCAGTGGATATGAGCATTACTGCGGTTCATACTCAGTTTGTGAAAATATGAAATTAGAATTTCCAGGTCTGAAAAGTAAGGAAAACTGTATTTGCATTTCCAGACTATTGCCCCCTATTTAGTTTTCTATAATAGAAAATTAAGAATTTAATGCAAATAAACTAATCATACAAGAAGTGTGTTTAACTGTTTAGTGATTGTCAAACACGGTGTGCTTTTTATTTTGGCCAAAAAAAGCAAGTCGAGTTTCTTCTCACAATATTCTTAGTACCGTATTACAGAGCCTCATAAAGAACCTTTGGGGGGAAAATATATATTTTTCTTGTGTGCATTAAAGCATTAAACTTATCATATAGGCCCATCACACAGAGCCCTATTGGCCATCAGCCAATCACAGCTCTCCATCACAGAGGATGTGTTAAATTGGACATTAGGCCTTAATATTAGAGGGAAAACCCTCAGGAAATCCCACATCCCACTTTCAATACTTCACATCCCAGTCCACATCCCAGTCCACATCCCAGTCCACATCCCACTTCACATCCCACTCCACATCCCACTCCACATCCCAGTCCACATCCCACTTCACATCGCACTCCACATCCCGGTCCACATCCCACTCCGCATCCCACTTCGCATCCCACTCCGCATCCCACTCCGCATCCCACTCCGCATCCCACTTCACATCGCACTCCACATCCCGGTCCACATCCCACTCCGCATCCCACTCCGCATCCCACTCCGCATCCCACTCCGCATCCCACTCCGCATCCCACTCCGCATCCCACTCCACATCCCAGTCCACATCCCACTTTCAATACTCCACATCCCAGTCCACATCCCACTCCGCATCCCACTCCGCATCCCACTCCGCATCCCACTCCGCATCCCACTCCGCATCCCACTCCACATCCCACTCCACATCCCAGTCCACATCCCACTTTCAATACTCCACATCCCACTCCGCATCCCACTCCGCATCCCACTCCACATCCCAGTCCACATCCCACTCCACATCCCACTCCGCATCCCACTCCGCATCCCACTCCGCATCCCACTCCACATCCCAGTCCACATCCCACTTTCAATACTCCGCATCCCACTCCGCATCCCACTCCACATCCCACTCCACATCCCACTCCGCATCCCACTCCGCATCCCACTCCGCATCCCACTCCGCATCCCACTCCACATCCCACTTTCAATACTCCACATCCCACTCCGCATCCCACTCCACATCCCAGTCCACATCCCACTTTCAATACTCCGCATCCCACTCCGCATCCCACTCCGCATCCCACTCCACATCCCACTTTCAATACTCCACATCCCACTCAACATCCCAGTCCACATCCCACTTTCAATACTCCGCATCCCACTCCGCATCCCACTCCGCATCCCACTCCACATCCCACTCCGCATCCCACTCCACATCCCACTCCGCATCCCACTCCACATCCCACTCCGCATCCCACTCCGCATCCCACTCCGCATCCCACTCCACATCCCACTCCGCATCCCACTCCGCATCCCACTCCACATCCCACTCCACATCCCACTCCGCATCCCACTCAACATCCCAGTCCACATCCCACTTTCAATACTCCGCATCCCACTCCGCATCCCACTCCGCATCCCACTCCACATCCCAGTCCACATCCCACTTTCAATACTCCACATCCCAGTCCACATCCCACTCCGCATCCCACTCCGCATCCCAGTCCACATCCCACTCCGCATCCCACTCCGCATCCCACTCCACATCCCACTTTCAATACTCCACATCCCAGTCCGCATCCCACTCCACATCCCACTCCGCATCCCACTCCGCATCCCACTCCGCATCCCACTCCGCATCCCACTCCGCATCCCACTCCGCATCCCACTCCGCATCCCACTTTCAATACTCCACATCCCAGTCCGCATCCCACTCCACATCCCACTCCACATCCCACTCCGCATCCCACTCCGCATCCCACTCCGCATCCCACTCCACATCCCACTTTCAATACTCCACATCCCAGTCCGCATCCCACTCCACATCCCACTCCACATCCCACTCCGCATCCCACTCCGCATCCCACTCCGCATCCCACTCCGCATCCCACTCCACATCCCACTCCGCATCCCACTCCACATCCCACTCCGCATCCCACTCCGCATCCCACTCCGCATCCCACTCCACATCCCACTTTCAATACTCCACATCCCAGTCCGCATCCCACTCCACATCCCACTCCGCAGCTCAAAAGCTGAAACTTGTAATTACCACTATAGCCAACAGAATAGTGACCAGCAAACACTATAATACCATTTAAAAATCTGTTTTTGTCCATTTATATACTGATGAAGGAAAAGTAACAAAGTCTCATAAAAAATGTTAAAGAATTATTTTATTTACATCGTGTTTTGAGAGATACTGAGCGGGTTCTCACTACCGGAAACTTAAACGCCTCTGATTGGTCATTATTTTTAACAGAAATGCCTGTGATTGGCTATAATACTCAACGCTGCAAAATCACGTTGTAAATATCCGCTGCGCTGTTGAACAACGTGGCACAAATATAACACCTAGATCACTTTAATTTACTTTTGTTTTATTTAACAATACAAATGATGTTACACGTACATAACTGTTAATCCTGCAATAAATATGACTTGCGTTGATCTTCCACACACTGCTGAATGTATAAGTTAAGCTGACTTCAGCTCATTTTTATTTGATTTACATGACGTCTTGTAATTGTGTTTTTTTTTTTTACAGATCCGGCGTTTTAGAAGAGAGAATGAATTGCAAAACAGTTCGAGTGACTGTGTCGGCGTCTCCTTCAACAGTTATGGAGAAAACACTGAAGCTCTTCTCAGGAACACCTGAGTGCCTCAACACTAAATCTATGGAAGGAAAATAATGCCAAATGTTTTTGAAACAAAAAGCCTGTTGAATTGCACTACTTGGAGAAAAATATGCATTGCATTAACCATGCTTGCATTTTAATGCATTGTATTTTTAGGACTTGGATTTTTTTTTGGCTCAAATTTGACATGGTTGAATATTTAAGCTGTGAATATTTCAATTCAAAACATTTCAAACACATTTTCATTATTAAAAATTCAATAATCCATATTCACCTTTCATATTTCACTTCCAAAATATTCAAACTGTTTAAAAATACAACCTATAATATTCAACAGGCAATTTTCGGTCCATTTTATTCGCTTCCACAAATTCAGTGGTTCAAATTCGACAGTAAATTCAAGCCTGTGTTGTTGACGAAGACCGAGCAACAGTTGTCATTCATTCATAAAAACACATTTTTTTCAAGTAGTGCAATTCAACAGGCTTTTTGTTTCAAAAATATTTGCCATTATTTTACTTCCATATAAATCAATGAATCAGAAGACATTAACCCCTTAACCCCCCTGAACTTTACAGTGAGTGTAGCCAGTTTGAGTAACTCATAAGTAGTCCTGAGTTATTTGCTAATAAATAGAATTTCTTTTGTTCATAATTTGTAAAATACTTTTTTGTACTATGTACTGTAATGTGCCAAAAACATCATACAGCTCACGAAACATTCACAGATCGTTGAAAATGGCACATCATTTTTTACAGCATATTATTACAATTTAATGAGCCCAAAATTAACATAATCTATTGCGTTGATCACAAGATATTCCTCATGGACTGAACAAAAATGTTTCCTTTGTTCCAAATGCTGTAACTTTTGATAACTTTATGCGATCACCACAATTTGATCCAGATGCAGCTCACATGTAGAGGAAATTATTTTACTCCTACCTTATTTCCTCCGAAATTATTCCATGCCAAATATATATTTTGTATTTTATCAGCAGTTTCTCGGCATGAGAATGTCCTACTGTAAATGTAAAAAGTGTTCTATCAAACGATACCTTTTGACTCTCATTGCTGTAGGTTTGGAGTTATGAGTCTTTAGTTTTGTGCCACTCAGATATTGATATTACAGATTTTGATATTACAGATATTGATATTACACAGATATTACACTCAACGACTGTAAAAATGCCCTGAGCGCTGACGGGGTTCATTGATTATTCAGCTTTACAGGTCAAATATTTAGTTACACTTATTCTAACTAATAAATAAAATGAAGAAATCGCTTCAGCTTTTAAAAATTCAAGCTTTAATCTATGCAAACCAAACGATCACTTTACTGTAATATATTTTTGATGTTGGATCCACTTATGAAGATGTGACTCCAGCTCCGTCACACACTCACGTCGGGATCACATGTCGGATCTTCCCTCTTTAATGATCAAGTGTGAATGTTGTGTTCATGAAATGCCACTTCCATCTTTCATGCATTACAAATTATATTATTTTTTGTTTCTAATTGTTACATTTTTCCCACTGTTCTGTTTTAGCCTCATTTGCACTTTTTTGGACAGGTCAAAACACATTATTTTTGATAGGCTATATGAGATCAAAAGAGTAGGAGATGTTTATTGTTATAAAATGTATTGTATTATGTGTCGCTTAATAACTTTGCCAAAATATGTCTGTTGTCAATGAAGTTTTATGATTATTTTGTCCCATTCCTTAATTTTTTGATCAGTTTAAACTAGCTTGTAATCCCAAAGTAAAATGTTTTTTTGAAATTGGACAAATGAAAATAAATCTTTGATCATGTGATGCTCTGTGAATCAGATGAAAATCATTTTGATACACTGCTGATGCGTTAGAATCAAATTAATAAAGGTGTAAAATCTGCATTCACAATTTCACATGTTTTAGTTCTATTCTATAAACTTATACAAGTACAGTGTTTACATTTTAAGTGGTAGTATGTTTTGCTATAATAAAGTAACTAATTCTGTTTTATTATTTACCACACACCTGTATGAATATCAAGGCCCAGTTATTCAAAAGTAATTTGATTTTAACCATTTGATCCAATGACAAAAAGGATTCACAAAATTCAGGGTTTGATCTGGAGCAAAATATTTATTTATAAAGAGCAATTGATTAAATAGTTTTTAAAAATATTAATTAGCCTATTACTTCTGATATGTAATCGTTGAATAAACAATGCCGTTTATAAGATTTTGTGCATAAGTGTAGCTACATATAAATGGTTCCTTCAATGGCGCAAAAATCAATCTCGCCTAGGGCAACCAAAGCTTGAAATTGATTGTTTTGCTGTTAAGTTCACAGTTCACACTTAGGGATTCAATATCGTATATGCACAAAAATCTGATTTGGACTGCCTGGGAAAACCCTGATGAACTTCCAGCAAATTTAGATTTGCTCTGCAAGTCCAAGAGCCAAGAGTCCAAGACCATTTCAATCTTCTCAAATCGAGGCACCAATCACATTGGTCTATCATTTATCTATCTATCTATCTATCTATCTATCTATCTATCTATCTATCTATCTATCTATCTATCTATCTATCTATCTATCTATCTATCTATCTATCTATCTATCTATCTATCTATCTATCTATCTATCTATCTATCTATCTATCTGTCTATCTATCTATTAATGTGCAACTGTCACTGTCTAGCAGTCAATAGCCTATGTAAACTTAAATCTAGTCTAAATACTAAACTTACCAAATCGCTCTGTAAATGTCAATATATCTAAAAAAAATCCCTCGATCTCAAAATTTCGCTCTTCTCACAAAAACCCAGGAAGTGAAGCTGCGTTAACTTTGTGGGGGTGTGTTGAGACATGTGCGATTGTGTGGTCTGTTCCTGAACCTGTTAATCAAACCCCTTAGAACACATATTATACAGACACTTGATATTACTTCTTATTAGATTATTAGTTAATTGCATTTGATCGAATTTACTTTCAATAAAATACTTGAATAAAATACTTATAGGTGTTTTTATGCATGTTTGGCCTGAGTGTTTGTTGCATTACACTGTTCTGACCAGCAGGGGTCACTATAACCACAGCGTGTGGAGAAAATGAATCGAAACAATGAATCAATTTGCGAAGCAATTGGTTCAATTGATTCGAAGCTTAGTTTCTCCCTTCACTACTCGACACTGAACAGAACAATGAGCCAGAGGAAATGTCCATGTCAAAGAAGAGTCTCCGAGTCCGAGCAAACATATGTACCTATTTGACAGACACCTCAGAACAAACTGTGATAGAACGAAGATGTTTACCAGCCGAAGCGATCAGCCTTTTTACCACTTTTTCGGAAAATATTTCGCTGTTTCGAATTGTTTAGAGTGTTAACAGAAAAGGACTGCGTTCCCCAAAGGCACCGAGAGCTAGTTAACCATAAAGACCATTGATGGCAATTGTTCTACGATCAAATAGCTTTTACGATGCTTTTGGGGAACGGAGCCCAGGCCGTTTGTGACGCACTTTTAAAAGGTAAGACAAGACGTTTAAAGAACACATTTGTATATTATCAGCACATCTGAATCGAATTAACGTGTGTATTAAAGCATGCTTAGTTTATTGTTACTCTCTAAATTAGTAGATTTTGGGGATGTTATCAGATAATAGATCAATGCTTTATGTTATTGGATAAAGTAGGCTAACTAATTAACACAAACAGCGTATTAATAATGTTTAAACCCGTTCTATTAATGCAGTTTTATCCATCGTTGTGTAAATAGGGAAAAGGCTTCTAAAACGGGTTAAATGTAACATTTGAAGCGCGTGAAATGAGAATGTCATTTTCATTCCTTATAAATAAATGTGCAATAAAGAATTAAATTTGTAGCAATATGCTCTTCCGACAATAAGTTTGGAGTAAGCAAACCCGTATGGGTGTAGTTTAGTGATTCTGTTGACTATCTGTATCATGTTTCAGCTCGGCTGATTTTTGGATTGATGTTAATGGGAAGTTCATGAGTGAGACTTTAAAAACTTTTTTTTTGTGTGTAAAGTTAGAAAGGCAATCAGTATAAAATAAAAACATAGGCTACTAGGCTAAATGGGGAATCATACTAAGTGCCCAAACTGTATTATTACTGTATATAATACAATTTTTGTCTACTTTACTAGCGTTTAACACAAGAAACACAAAGGGGATTCAGTGCATCATGAAGACTGACGCTGTGACCTCAGCTCTGTGGATTTTTCAACTCTTTCCAGGCTCTTTTTTATTTTTTAATAAACCTTTTTTAAACCTCCCAGTGTTGGTCTTTGTGAAGAAGTGCAGATACACCCAATTATATAGTGTAGCATCCAATCCAAAGTTATATTTAAATTGCTCCTGCTGACTTATTTTCTCCTCTGTGTCAGTGTACTACTTTACTACTGCTTTCTCTGAACAACTGGATCCTCCTCATGCAAACCACAGTGGAGACCACAAGAACAACATGGCGGAAAGAACAGACGAAATGCTTGACATGCAATTTGTTCGAAATGTATAAATCGGTGCAAATGTCTGTGTGTATAAACAGATGTTTTTGTTTTATAGTGTAAGTGCAAGGGATACATAATATTAATTAAATTTAACTTGTTGGTAATGGATTAAGACACAAACCTGGCTCCTGCTGTAGACCATGTGCACCATAGTGAACATGACATGATGAAGTTTAAGAACATTGCTGTAACTTAACTACAAAAAAAAACAAAAAAACGTTTTTTTATACCCCATAGCGAAGAACAAATAATACTTTTTTTATTGAACTTTCAAAATTACAGAACACAATATCAAGTGCTTGACATTTCTTTTACACATTTTGTAAGTATAACTTGAAACAACGATAATTTAGACCGAAAAATAACTCCAGCCGCCATTTGCCAACACTCAACGGTCTTTTCTTTTTGTCAACAACGGTCGATTCTCATTGGAGTAGACGGAGATGACGCACTCTATCTTATACCCTATTACCTTCTTCTTTGGGTCCGTCACTCTGAATACTTTGTGTAACAAGCATATTTCACTGGTTGTGATTGGCTTCGACGGGGAGGGTTTCGCTCTGATTGGATGGGGTTGTTGAAGCATGAAACTGTCATCTGACTCCTCTCGACAGTCGCGATTATTCATAAGAGCCAAAAGCAAAGAAGTCAAACCTTGTCGAAGGAAGCCATATACTAAAATGTGTTGTAATCATTTTCTCTTCGGAAACCTTCAATGTCTCAAGTAAGTACATTATTTTACCACCCAATAATCTGTTTTACAGAACAAACGCTGTACATATTTCTTAAATAAAAATATGACCTGTAAAAATCTAAGTGTGAATATGTACACGGTGACGTAGATTAATATATTAAGGGACGTGTATGGTTGAAATGTGGGTTTATAAGATCGGATACGCTTTTGCCCTGTCCCAAAAATGGCACATTTTATATTCTCTCTCGGTCTTGTGGACCGACGGGACGGGAGCGGGAGCGCGCACAGTAATTTTTCCGATGTGGGTGTGGCCTAAATGCTCTGTCTCCATTTTCACTTTTGCCGAGCTTGTGGACGGAGTTTTTATTGAGTCCAACGTGGTCGGAGAGAGTCACTGAGATTCACGAACGCTTCGAAACAGTGAATCATTTTGCGAATCAATTGGTTTGCTTCTCCGTGAATCTCATTCAGTTATTTCGCTGCTTCCGACGAGTCAGGAGCGACTGCCATTCCGTCACATAAAACTGAACTTTAAGGATTTATCTTATTCGGTGTAATTCTACAAATGACACTGTAGGGTAGTAACATGTTTTGTTGTTGTTGCAAATCTCGTAAAGGGAAGAAAAGCAGCGATTCGCTATCACCGGTTAGCATTTGTAATCAGCTTAATTAATCAATAAATCTAGAGTAGATTGTTTGTTTTTTTTAACATAAAGTTTATCATGGTTTTTCTGAAGATGAATACTATTTTCACGATGAATTTGGTACTTTTATTGGGTATGTAACGTTAGTTTGAATTAATTGGTTGATGAAAAAAAGTGCTGTCAATTTATTCCTAATTATTCTAATACAGTGGTTCTGATTTGCAGTTCTGGCTGTTTCTGGGTCGAAGTTCGAGGCGATCGATGGAGAGAATGCTACAATATCCTTCGACATCGATGAAGTGGAGAAAGCAGATGAAGTGAAGGTTTCTTTTCAAAAGGACACCAAGGAAAAGCCCTTTGTTATTGCGCAGAAGCCTTGGGTCTATGATGATTCTCCTGATCCTGGAGTTACACTGATATTTGGAAAAGGATGTTTATTAGTAATCATTCAGAATATCAGCATCTCCAGATCTGGAAAATATAAAGCAGAAGCTTACACTGGAAGGAAAGTGGCTGAGGACACTGCTACACTTGTGGTCAACAGTGAGTATATTACTATAATATATCTGTTTACCTGTAATGAACCAGAATATTATATAAATGGTCATGATTGTGCTCATGAAGTCTTTAAAAATTATATTGATGTTATTCCGAGTCTAGCTGGAATTAATTGTGAATTTGCTGAGCATTTTATCTAGTGGTGCACGATATATCGTCCTATATGGTACATTTTTTACACATCTGTATCGTTCCGATGTCAAAATAGAGCCGATGTGAACAGGCCGATTATCATTCCTGTGTATTTAACGAGGGTGGGGGCGGGGATGTTTGTTTTTGCTCCGTGTCACATAATGTGCCCAATAACTGCTTTATAACTGCGCTGGAGGTGCAAAAAAAGTCAGTCAGTTTAAAGGAGCCATATGCTAGATTGTGGCCAAAACTGGTACTGCAATCACTTTCAAATTACTGACTCGAGGTTGCCAGATATGCTGCAGGATCCGATTACGACACGTTATTAGCTGCAGCTGTGGGAACTAGAGCAGAGCTGGCAACCCGAATGCTGCAACACTACTGACTTCGTGATTGGTGGATTGGTGGAGGGTGGCACTCAGACCAAAACACAACATGACAACATCAACATCAGTTGAGGGCTGCAACTGCACTTTTTAAATGACAATATCCTGGCCGGACTACTGTTGTCAGTGATACAAGTATTTGAAATGAACATGATTTCTTAATGTCTAGTGACATATCAGGGAAAATGTATGATTAATTGAAATACATTTCTTACATACAGCTCCTTTAATTTTGCCTTTGGTGAGGGAGCAACGATGTCGTCTGTCTGGTCGTTCTTCAAAGTGTCTGAAGAGGATCCTCGCTATGCTGTATCAGGGCTGTGCGGGAATGCTGGGATTGCGCATAATTTAAACCATTCCCGCAAGGTTAGCTTTTATAGTGTGAGAAATTCCTGCACAAATATATTTGCTTCATCTCAGAGCAAGTTGTAATGCGTTCTGTCAAGAAAATAGGGATAACGTTAGCTCACAGCTGAAGTTACTAACTTAGGCCAGACAGAATCACGGAGGCGACTGGCATCAACGTTACAACAACTCGTGTTTTATTTCCCAATCGAACTCGGGGCAAATGTCTGTCCCACGCTCCGTCCACAGCGTTACCAAACAAACAAACTTTACCTGCATACATGGGGGATTCGAGGCGCACAGTACATACAATACCATACAGTTCAACAGGACACTCGCAGCTCTAAAGGGGCCACACCTTATTTCCACTTGTTACAAAATTATTAAAAAATAAATTCACAGATGCGGGAAAAAAGATGTAAAACTGTCTTTTATTTTCGAATTTAATTCTTCAATCAGCGCTGGACTTGCGCACGAATTTCGACCCCTGCCAAATTATTACCCCCCAGCTGGTTTGCCTCACACAAAGCTATTGTTCTGGAGGACAGATCTGCAGCAGGGCCCAGGGTATCACTGCGTTTCTGCTTCATGGTGTCAGTCACTGCGTGTGCAATGTCAATGGTCTCCTTCTGTAGGAATCTGTAAACCTGCTGTTACAGACAGGAGAGTGTGTAAAACCATCAGCAAATACACTGAGGAGAATTTACTGAGCTTTGCCCTCAATCCATCTGCGTTAGGTGTCTTGGTTGTGGAGAGGCACTCAATGATAGCAGGGAAATGATCAATCCCTGCAGTCACTGAATGAAGCTCGCATGCCCAGCGTGTGGTTGACAACTACACAAGTTCTCTTGGCTGCAACCCTGACTTCTTCTGAGTGTCCACAAACTTATGGTGGTTTACAAGGGAGACGCTTCTCCATCTCCCTCTCTTTCCCTTGGCACTGACAATCATACACAGATATATTGTTGGCAGGAGAGTTGAGGTCAGTTTGTCAAGTCACAAAAATGTTATGGAGACCATTTAGAGATTCTAGAGGCACAAAGAAATGTTCCACAGATAAATACAGGAAGGAGGTGCAGAGGGTCATTAAAGCACAAAAGATCTTTAGATCTCCACATCCTTCTGCCTCAGGAGAACAAAGGCTGACCCCTTGGACCCTGCCTACCCCTGTTTGATCTGAGACGCTACAGGTCAATCAAATCCCACACCAGCCGGCTGACGAACAGCTTTTTCCCCTGAGCCATGGACACACACACACACACAAGACACCCCCCCCCCCCCCCCCCCCCCTGCACTCTTGTAATAACTATAGACACTTTCAGATTTTAACTTATTAGATTTTATGTATATTTATATACATTTTAAATCCTGTTTGTATATTATTGTGGTCTCTTTTTTTAATGAAAGAACATCGGTCATTTAGCCTGTTTTGTCTTTGTCCTGATGTATGTTGTTTCTTGTTTGTTTTTGTGTGTGTGGTGCGAGGCTGGCTCTGTTGGAGCACCCTAAATTTTGTTGTAACTCCACAGTGCAATGACAATAAAGGCTATTCTATTTAAAATTATCATAAAAATGTGTTTTCTATACAGAGATATCTACATCGGTAAATATCTGTATCGGCCATAACAGCAATATTAATATCGGTATCGGCCACAATTTTCACATCGGTGCATCACTAATTTTATCTGACCCAAATGTTTTTATAAATCACACAACAACATCACTTAAAATGGCAGCGACTGAATCCGAATAAGCAAATCCTTTTTGCAAAAGCCTCAGTTGAAAATGATTATTATAAGTAATAAGATGTAGGTGATGTAAAGAATCAGATTCACATCATTTGATAAGCCTTAAATCCTCATTATTTATTTAACGATTTAGAAAAGAGGGGGAAAACTTGCTTACATTATTTCTAAAATAATTTGTTTAAAGCTGTGCAAACACACCTCAGAGTTCAGAGACAGAGCTAAATCTTGTCTGATAGTTTGGCAGATGGTAACAGTTGCTAAAGTAGGATTGATCATTAATGTTTTAAGGTGGTATTTGGGTAAAGATCATGTGATTTGAGTGTATATTCCTCTAAATTCTGTTCCTGTTGTGTCTTCCAGAAGCTCCAGTTCGCTCCACTACATCTCCTCCACACTCCTCCTCCAGCCCAACATCTCCCAGATCCTCTGACCTCCGAGGGCATTATGCTTTAATTCCAGTCTTCTTCTTCTTCATCATCATCGTCTTGTGCGTTTGCTTCTGCAAAAACAGGATGGCAAGTATTTATGCTTTTAGTGATGGATGTGAGCAGCACTGTGGTTCTAATAATCTGTTAAGCTGATAGGATGTTGATATTAAAGTTATTATGAAGTGATTCCTATGGTTTGGATTGAAGAAACCGAGACAAAGCGACACGCATTTCTGCTTTCTCCTCGTCATTTCTGACTTACAACAAAACAATATATAAAAGCTGCTATGTGACAGGGTGTACAGCAAACAAGCTAAAAAACCCAGAACTTAGTTTTTATAAGCTGTCCACACCAAAAACAAGTGTTTAATGACACAAAAGTGGATACAGGCAATTGAGAGAGCGCAACGTGTCATATTACTCTGAGAACTAACTTACACCACTGGAGGGGAACGTAATCAGCGACAGTATAGCTTAGCTTACAGAAATACAGTATATTATATAAAACTGATATTTGGATATTTGACTTACCGGTGACAAAATGTTTACTGCACACGTAGTGTATTTCTAGTGCATACTGAGTGTCAGGATCCCACAATTTATTTAGTTTTACAAACATGGTATTTGGCCTCATTAGAATACGCCCATACATTCCAAAACGTCATTCATAAAACATAGTTGTGCTTTGTGTACTTTATTGCACATTCACAAACACACACACGCTGATGTAGTGAGCTTATGGTCACAAAATCACTCGACCAGGATTCTCACACACCTTGAAAACCTGGGAATCTTACAATTTCAAAAGTGTGATTCATGGACATTCATAGGATCTTCAGAGGTCTTCATTCTGTAAGCTCCACACACTGTCTTTTCAGGCGTTTTCTGGAAACATCACTTTAAATTATTAAACAGTTGATCTCGAATTTTAATTCTGACTCCAAATTTAAGTGACTCTTTGTTTTTACAAGTTTTCTATTTTAACAGCTGATCCTCAGATTAGTTGTGATTTAATTTAGACCACAGATTATTCTGGGCATTTCATCATTTCAAATATTCGTTCATTAAGGACCCGGTGCCGCTTTGAGACGTCACGTCGTGAATGTGCGCTCACGATCACGATCTAGCCAGTCCTGTGTAAGAACTGATTTTCCTGCTAAGACAAAAGCTATAAAAGCTTTAAAAGAGATAAAACTCACCATAAAGCAATAAAACGCACCCTGGACAGAAGATCGCAAAGACAGAGCACAGGACATTGTCTTGTCCAAACGTTTCTCCTCCCTCATCTCCTCTCCCCCTGAGTCAAGTCACCAAAAGTTCACTAAGAATGCCTATATATCATATATGATGTATCTTGGGAATCTATTGTTTTTACTTTTCATGTTTGGTATTATTTTAAATGTCTCAGTGCGATTGGTAAAATGGTCTTAATTTCATTGCAATCATTGGTATTATGAGAAAGATTGAGGACTTAGGAGAATCGTGTGTTCCTCTTTGGGTGATGTTTCTTCAAGATATCTCCCCTCTCCCCCGAGACCAGGTGCTACCCCCTGGGGTACAGGAACTGACCCAAAACACACTGGAGAAATATTGGTACAACCCTTTTGTTCTGGTCTGGGTATTTAAGGCTAGGTAACAGAGCAGTCTGGGGGAACTGTAACCAGTAAAACCCCCATGCAGTGCTGTGTCAGTGTTTTCCCCTTGGAAAGCTCTCACACACTACAGTGTCTCTGTCAGGAATGCATTGCTTACTTTTAGAATCATCTTTGAGTAATTGATGTCATGCATTTATTATTTCTGAATTGGCTTTTAATCATTTACTTGTGAAATTGGCACGATACATTTTTCCTGACAAAAATAAATGTTAACCTTGATTATTCTGAAGTTTTCTGAAATCATTATTTCTAGTAGATTATGTGTAGTCTGTTGTTCCCACAAATCTCTGTCCAGGATAGATCACACCTAAGGCACTAATGAATGGAGCATGGGGCACATCATTAGACCTTCTGATTTCTGACTATCTCCTAACTTAGCATGTTGTACGCTGCAACTATTGAGAAAAATTACACCTATGAGTCAGCAGTGAGCGGCCGCGTAGGGTAAGATAGTTGCACTGCACCCTCTGACTATTTTTGGACTGGCTAGTTTGTGATCGTGAGCGCATCAAAGCGACACCAGGTCCTTAATGAACGAATATTTGAAATTATGAAATGGCCAGAATAATCAAAGATCTAAATTAACTCATAATTAGTATTTATGACTGTTTTCTAAGAAGAGAAACAATCTAAATTTGATTAACATTGAAATTGGAGTCAGATTAAGCGTAGAGCTAAAGTATTATTTAAACTAAATTCCAATAAATTAAGTGAACTTCACTGGAGCGCTGAAAAGACATACACGCATTATTCCTTCGACCATACCATTGGATTCCGGTGTTGGGCCAATGGGTGGACCTTACACCTGATAGTCACAGGGTGCAGTGCAACTATTACCCGACGCGGCCGCTCACTGCTGACCCGAAGGAGTAACTTTTTGTAATCGTTGCGATCTTACAACATGCTAAGTCAGGGATAGTCAGAAATCTGAAGATCTCCTTAATGAAGGTGCCCCGTGCTCCATTCATTAGTGTCTTAGGTTTGATTTATCCTGGACAGAGATTTGCCGAAACACCAGATCAGATTGGGCCAGGTGTGTTGTGCTCCCTGTCCCTTAGATCTCTTTTGCAGATTAGTGAGTGTTTGTTTCATTACAGGTTCGAATTATTGAATCCATCCTTACAATTCCTATAGACACAGTACATTTTAATCTTGGCTCTAAAATATTTCTGTAGCTAGAAGAAGACTAAGCAAAACTGTGCTCGGGTCTTAATAACGATTTAACAGTGGACAAAACACACAACTTCCCTACTGAGTGAAAGTACAGATACTACTGGTCAAGTTTTACTCCGGTACAAGTAAAAGTTGTAAAGATCGATTTTTACTTAAGTAAAAGTACAGAAGTATCAAAAGTAAATGTAAATGCATTGTTTTATTATTGTTGTATGTAATATCATTGAATTGACATAAAAAGACAGACATAATCATCTTCATTTTTTATTTATTTAACACTCATACCACCCCAACAAAAGAAGTACAGATCTGTGTGTATCCATTCATGCACATTTGAATCAAGTGGTCTATAAAAACCTGCTTTAAAACCCAGATACACAATCATACACACAGCTGTACGTCTGCACAACAACAACACTGCTTTAACAAACCGCAAAACACAAAGAGCTGTTTGCCATGGATGTGCCGAGGATCTGTCTTCATCCATTTTGCCACCAGTTGATTTAGTGTTCAAAGAAAATGATGGGAAATCACTGAACTTCACAACACGTGACCCTACAAGAGTGATCACTGATAGGCTCTGTCACCTGCGAAATACGTTTTGGAGATGAAAAAAAATAGAGATCATCCCCTGACTGAGGTTACTACTCTCTACTCAAGGACCTTGACACAAATGTGGTGGAGTAAAACGTACGATATTTGTCTTTCAAATGTAGTGAAATTAAAGTAAAAAGTTTCCATAAATAATAATACTCAAGTAAAGTACAGATACACAAAAAGTGTACTTAAGTAAATGTACTTCGTTACTGTCCACCTCTTCAATTTAAATGGGGTCAAAGAGTGCAAAATAAAATTAATAAATGAAAAAAATACAAAAGAGACTCTCTCGCGCTCAAATGCACGTACACACACACACACACACACACACACACACACACACATTGAGCCACTCAATGTTCTGAGGACACGTGGGGCCATGCACATTTTAGTTTTGCCGATTGAAAATTCCCGCCGGTGATCCCGGTATTACCAGTGTTGTCACATCCATTAACTGCTGGGAAAATATCCTCACCGTCAGCTGGCCAAATCCAAATAAAATTTAATTTTGGGTTGTGAGGAGTGTTTTAAACCTTTTCTAATCCGATCGAGAGGACGGACGGAAACCCGAAACTGGAAAAGACTGCACATGTGCAGTGACATTGAAATGGTGTAATGAACAAGCTGTTGTTAAATATAGTGTAATAAATGAGTGTCCCGTCATCCTAAAATTCTCCTTCGACTCGTTGTTCGTTCGTGGAGCAGGACGACGTCCCACCAGTCCTCGTTTCAGACTCTGTTCTGTTCTCTTTATTGTCATTCAAACATGTTAGACATGAAGAAACGAAATTTGTTTCCCAGGTCCAGCAGCGTAATACAAAATAAATAACAATTAACATTTTAAGATAGACCCTATATAAAACATAGACCTATATAAGACAACAACAGAATAAACAACTCAACCATAATTGAACCATATGACATCATTAAAGTGCCTTTAAGCAATAAGCGAGCAGAGGGCAGGAGGAGCTCTAACCCAAGGAGTTCATAAGCCTCACAGCCTCTGGAAAGAAGCTGCACGTTTGCCTTGTGGTTCTTGCTTTAAGGCAGCGCAGCCTTCTGCCAGATGGAGGGTGGTAAACAGTTTGTGCGCCGGGTGAGTCCTTCATGATATCTGATGCCCTGCTTCTGCACCTGCTGACATAATGTCATCTAGGGAAGGAAGGCTGTCATTCATTGTTATTTTCTTAGCAGACTTAACTACTCGCTGCAGCGCCTTTCTGTCAGCTTCCACACCACACAGTGAAGGAGGATGTCAGTGTGCTCTCCACCACACACCAGTAAAAACAAGTCAGGAAAGCAGGGTCCTCAAAAAGTCCAAGCGTTGGTGGGCCTTCTTGATAATGCTGGCTGTGTTGATGGCCCATGGGAGGTCATTGGAGATGTACAGGCCCAGATATTTGAAATTGGTCACCATATCCACAGTTGCTCCATCAATGAAGAGGGGGGGAGGAAGGGTATGACCTCTCCTCCTAAAGTCCACAACCATCTCCTTAGTCTTTTCCACATTGATGCAGAGATTGTTTTCTCTGCACCAGACCACGAGTTCCTGCCTATACGCTGACTCGTCGTTTGTTAGATATCAGTCCGATCACAGCCGTGTCATCTGCAAACTTCACTATGTGATTACTCAGACGTGTTGCAGAGCAGTCGTGTGTGATGAGAGTATAGGCCTACAGCAAAGGGCTTAAAACACATCCTACAGACTCTCATCCACAGATGCTGTGTGTTAGGAGCGGGAAGAGGATCAACATACGCAGTGCGACACAACCGTTCATGAGCTCGTCTCCTAATCAGGACCTGAAAGACAGATTAAGTCTGATCTAAAAAGAGAATATTATGAAAATATTAGGAATATTTTCCTAACAAATGTTAGAAAATGGTTAGTATATGTACCAACCGCGGGAAACTGTGTATTCCTGCAGTGTGTGTGTGTGCATGTCAAAAAATCATCAGTTCTGATTTGAAGCTCGTGATATAAAACCAATCTCTTTATTTAGCATCCATGTAAACGCTGCTTTGGATTAATCTATTGGAATAAATGAATTCTGATTGAAACAAAAGGTGTCCCTGTAAACGATGCTGTTGTCACTAAAACAGGCCTTTCACTGGTCACCATTAATTTACTGTTCATCTACGTATTCGGCTCCGAGTGAGAAGTTAATCCCTAATTGAAAATCAAGTATATTCATGTGTGATTGAGAATGATGTATAAACCAGTTTAAAACTAGTGAATATGTTAATTAGTGAATGATGTGCTTGTTTTTTTATATTTTAAATGTCAAAGAATGTGGTTTAAATGTATTAACTTGAAATGTATGAATTAAGCTTTGACTTTGACAACATTTTATTTGATTTTTGGTTTACATGTCGTCTTGTAATTGTGTTTTTCACTAAGCCCAGTTTTCTGTTGTTTTCTTCACAGATCCCGTGTTTTAACAGAGAGATAGAATTGGGACCCAGTTCCAGTTCCAGTGATTGTGTGTCCGTCGCCATGAACGGTTGTGGAGAAAACACTGAAGCTCTTCTCACGAATACCTGTGTCTTAAAACATGAAATAACATTACAAGCACTTTAGCCTTGTCAGTCCAAATCAGATTTTTGTGCATATCTGATCATATTTGGTAAATGTGAACTACAAAACAAAAATCTGGTTCCAGCTACTTTCATGTGGTTGCTGTTGGTGTCTCAATCTGGCAAACGACCCGTGTGAGCGTTGAGTCTGAGGAGGAGAAAAAAGTCTCTCTCCAATGGTTTGATTTTTGGACGGCAATACAGTTCCACCGCTAGATGTACATGAACGGCACCTTTAAACAAAAGCCCCTGGTTTCACAGACAGGCTTAAAGGGGTCATATAATGCCATTTTTGTACAAGTTAATATGAATCTTTAGGGTCTAAATGAAAACTTTGTAATATACTTTTATTAGAAATTCTCATTAGTATTGTAAGAAAACACTAATTTTACCTGGTCAAATACAGCTCTGTTTTCAGCACGCCGTTTCAGTGCATGTGCCTTTAAATGATAATGAGCTTTGCTCACTCCGTAAACAAAAACTCTGGATGTATTTTTATCATTATATGGTGGTTGTGCACAAGCTCTGCCAACACACATTTCAGTACAATCAGCTTGACCCCTATATCACATATGACCCCTTTAAGATAGTCTCAGAATAAAATGAATGTTTGAGCTGCTTTAACTGAGATTATGAATGTAGTCTTTGAAGCATAAACCTGTCAAACGGTCAGATGCAGTTTTTCTCTCTCACATATTCATAATATCAACATGGTGCCTTTTTAAACACACTTCTGTTTATTTCCAGATTGTTGCATTAAAGTCCGTCAGGCTGTAGAGATTTTCATAAGTGCATTCTAGTTATGTGTGAAATATATTAATACAACACATTATATACTGTGTTCATGCAGTCTGTGGAAGAGATGAGACCGTATGAAGAGAGTTTTATGTATTTATTATTTTAAGAAAACAAATGTAGCCTATTTATCCCTTCACAAATCTGTCTTTTCACTGTTAATTTGAAGCCGTAGCTTTTCAATAATCAATTATGTGAGCATTAGAACTTGATTTGTTAGTTACCTTTATCTTCTTTTCTTATAATTATTTAGTTTATAATTATTATTTTTATTTTGTGTTACTTTTGTGATCATTTTGTTTGTTTTTAAGTCTAGATTGCTTAAGAACTCAAATGAGCCTTTATTGTATATATTTATGGTATCGTGTCTTGAGTAATGAATTCCCTGTCAAATAAAAAAAAAATCAAACTTGTATTTATTTCATGAAAATGTAGATATACTCATTAACTCTTTTTAAATCGTAATTATGGCCATGTTCAACAGTTCAGGAGAATGATAAGATTTCCCCTCTTAAAGGCTGTTAATCTGAATGTACGAAGTCAACTATCCAACAACTCTGGAATTTGTGGGGAATTGCGTGTGAAAGTTCAGTTGGGTTCATTGCTGTACCAAAAGTGACCACTGCTAAAATATATCTCTGTCTAAACCATCATCTTTAAAAATTATGCTTTTCTGAACAACCTCCACCCCTGCTCTCCCCTAATGATTTTTATTTGTTTTTAATGAATGAACCAGAACAATATAATGAGACATAATCATTCAAAGTAAAACAAATACAAAGTAAATAAAGTAAAATAAAAAAGGAACAGTGTCAGAGGACAAGAAAAAAAGTATTACAAACAACAGAAAAAGGTGCTACATTATACATCATATATGTTATAATACTTGTGCAATTACACAAAACAGAACAATAAAGCTTAAAGTCATTTTTAAAGCAAGAAAAGTTAGGCTTGGAGTCAGACCATTTCATTTTATGAATGTGAAACTTCCCCATTAATATTAACATTTGTATGAAGTATGCCTTATCTTTCTCAATCCCATCATCATTGAAGTGTATCATAATGTCAAATGTAACAAATTTTTCCTTAATTAAACGCTCCACATCAATTCAAAATATTTTTGTATGTATACAATGGAAAAATAAATGAAAAATTGTTTCCTTTTCACCTTTACAGAACTTAACGAACTTAAAACATTCCAGCACATGTTTTACTGGATATATTCTATGCATTATTTTAAAAGAGACTTCTTTTACTTTGTTAGTAATGTAGAATGTATCCACTGTTCTCCAAGCATTACACCAATGTACATCTCCAAACACAGATGACCAGAAGAAACGAGCTGGAGGGTAAACTACATTATTAAGTATATTCCTAATGTAGTTATTTGAGACTTTATTTTGTAAAATATTTGTATTACCCAGAAATATTTTACCCATGATATCTGTCAAATTTAGATCTTCCTCCTGCGATGCATTTCTAAGAAGGATCAATACTTTACTGGGAATCCATTACAACTGCAAAATCTTTAAGTGTAACTGGTATTTTAAATTTATTCAAAAAATCTCTATATGTTAATACATTTCCATCATTATTCAAAAGCTGACTAACTAATATAATATTGTTTTCAAACCAGTAGTCCAAAAAAGGGGATTTATTTTTGTAAAGTATGTCTTTGTTGTTCCAAATATAGTATCTTCTAGGTGGCTCTCCATAATGTGTAACACTGGTCTTGAACTTGAGTAACCCACATCTTCCTGCTGCCACACTGACACACTGACACTGACACACACACGTTCCTGCTCACACTGAGTTATAGATATTATGAGTCATAGATATATACACACTGAGTTAAGCAACATGTATTATTCAAAGCCACAAGAACAGAAGTAGGCTTATTACATATTCGCAATATTACATTAACATTACCCGCCAGGAAATGAAATAAAAAACGTTTTCATAAAATCCAGTGCTTTCGAAGCATTACTTGTTTTCATTGCTTTTTTGTTTTTAGTTTGTTCCAAAAGATATACATATAATGTAAAGTAATGTATAAAATGTGAAAAATGTTGTTTACCTTGAGTCCACTTCTTTTATGTAGGCTATGGTATGTTCCCCCAAAAAACAAATAACTGTATAAAAACTGTATAATAACTGTGTAATAAGTCATTCTGAGTATAAAAAAAGCACATAAAAAAAATTTCTATCATAGTAACAGTTAGTTATTGTGCCCCTTATTTTACTGTCTAAATTCACGTCACGTGGCCAGAGTGCCGAGGCATGTTGCGTCAGAGCTGTGTGAGCATTAGACAGATTAGACAGATGTGGGAGTGGTTCAGTCGATAGAAAGGAAACGTAGTGGGTTGGGTTTTCTTTTTTACAGTCTATGATTGGGTTGCTTGAGAGTCTGAACCAGGGGCGAAGAATTTTGTAGGGACGTCACGCTAGGGACGTGAACCATTTAAAAGCAAACGGGCATTCAACTTCGAGCACTTCAAGTTCACTTGGATATTTCTTGTGCAAAAGATGAAAACCATTGTCGCTGTCAACTTGGCGCTTATTTCAGGTAGGCACTTTTAAAACTATAGGGTGTGTGAAAAAGGGATGTATTCTATACGTGCACTAGTTCAGGTGGGAGCGTGTTCAGGACAGTATTATTTACAGTCTATGGTCAGGAGGACATCTGAGCCAGGATTCAGTTTCCAGAATTGAATGAAATTATTCAGAAATGAGAGCACAGTTAGATCACAGGGCATTTATTGCTCAAAAGTCTCATATAGTGGACATTTATATAGATGTGGTCTGTAAATAACAAAGATAATAATGAGTAGACAATAATCTTTCACCATTTGCAAGAAACAATCATATTCTTAAGGAATATAACGTGTAGTAAAATAGACATTATTGTTTATCTGAATGGGTGAATGTGAGGCTGTAAAGTGCTTTGGATGCCGCGCCATATAAAGGCAGTCCATTTACCATATTGTCCACCAGGTGGCGGACCGTGTAGTGTTCCTTCTCGTGTAGAGCATTTATTAAACTACACAGAGATGTAGCCTATACAGAACTAACACTAGTAGCATGTGCTGCTCACCAGATGCATGAATAACACTCACTCACTCCCGGTAACCACAACATACAAATATCACATAAATACAATAAAACTAAGCAAACAAACACAACAACTCATATTATATATATATATATATATATATTTTTTTATATATATTTTTTTTTTATTTAAATTTTTTTTTATTAACATATTATAAAAAAATCCAAAACCTTTTCAGGCATAATCTTACTAAATAAGTCCTAAGGTGAAATAACTTTATAAAACAGCATTCTACTTGTATTAAACCCAGGTCAGGCCAATAAAACATGTTTAACTGAAAGGGGAATCTTACATAGAGTTGGGTCTTCACCTTTAAGCAAAAAAGCACAAGTCAATCTTGTATGAACTACGACATCTGGTGAATACCACTTGATCAGATTTATTTTGGATCACAGAAAGAATCGGATGCAGGTGAAGAAAGTTTAACAATTACTTCACCAATAAAAACAAAAAATCTAAAGTATTTTGCTTATGGTTTAACATAATCATTGAAGGTCAGCAGGAAGTACATTGGTCAACAAAGTAAGATTAAATGCATATTTTTTGTTGTTTTATTTAAAATTTAATTATTGGAGGTATAGTATTTTATAGTATTTTGCATGTAACTGATTTTATTCCTTTTGAGTAATACTGAATCTGTTTTTGTGCAAGTTAGATTAGTAAATGCATGCTCACATTTAGTCTAGAACTACAATAACCATCATGTTCACACACTACGCACTTACTCACGCTTTTGTCAACATGGGGACAGGAGAGCTGTCAGTCAATAAATGGGGAAACAAACTAGCCTAACTTGAGTTACTAATTGCAAAAAGTAACTCAGATATTTTATTGTAAATTTAAAAGTAATGTGCTACTTTACAAGTTAGGCCTACTTGAAAAAAGTAATTTGATTACATAACTCAAGTTACCCCAACACTGCTCAGAATCAAAATGTGTTTTACACTAAAAGCAGCACACCGGGGGTGTATTCCAGAAAGCAGGTTATGTGACATACCCGGGTATGTTTAAGAGTAAGTAAGCGGATAACCTCAACTTTCGGTTCCAAAAACGGAGGGAACTTTCAGGGTATGTTGATAGTCATAGCAACTCACTCTCTGAACTTAACCTGCTCCGGTGCAGGTTATGTTCCAGGGTTAGTTTGTTTCAGAGAGGTGACGGAGCATGGCGTGCCCTTTTGAAGACGATCCAGTGGATGAAGCACAGATAATACAAAATATTTTCCGCCGTGAGAGGGTGATACGACCACGTATCGATGTTTTCGTATCCAAATGAATATTTGCGGGAGCGTTACCGTTTTTCAAAAGAATCGTTAATTTATTTAAAGGCACACTGCGGAACTTTTCAACCTTTATAATATATTACTAAAACCCTTGAGATGGCACATCGACTTACAATAGGTTGAATGACACGTCTGCCATAGCCTGACAGTGTCTGTGTCACTTTTACTGGCTATATGTAACTTCGGGTTGTGGGTAGGAACCCGAGCACAAAAAGAACTACAAAATTTGACCGCTTTACGGCATACGTCACTTCCCCCACCACCCCCAGATTCTGACGCGAGAGCTCAACTCGCGTTTGATTGCCGTCTGTATGTTTTCGTCATTGCCAAACCAACAGCTACAAGGAAGAAGGCAAAGGTTTTGTCAGAAGACACTAAAAAAAGAAAAAGGGAGAGGGACACATTCAAAGCCAGGACGAGCCAGGCGCTCTCTGTACACGCAAGGTCTCTCGCTCACTCTCCCTCTCTGCCATGTGCGCGCGACGCGGTTCGGAGCAGTCTCTGTCTCCGTGTCTCGCATGCACGCTCGCTGTAGATTCCGGGAGATTTTAACTAATTTGCGGTATAAATAGTCGATCACGAGTGGCTCAACAGGGAGATCTATAGATAAACTCATCTTTCAGGCATTTGACCGACCGGGTTGACACTTCAGCGTGAGAAATCAAATCCGTGTGTCTCACGGCCAATGCGTGAGTTGGCAGCTCTGCCGATTTCATCTCCAACCCTAATCAAACACATTTGTCTCTAATTTTCAAGAGATCCTGAAGACGTTAATTGTTTGCATCAGGTGTGTTTGATTAGGGTTGGAGATGAACTGTGCAGGACTGACGATCGGCAGGAGCAGGATTGGGCACCCCTTGTCTATGCGACTTAAATCAGACATTGTTTTCTGTTTACTTTTGTTCAATTTATTTTCTTTATATAATTTATATTATTCATCTTATATTTAAATTATTATTTTGTTCAATAGTGAGTCGATTATCTCTCTCCAACCAACAAGTCAACTACTGTCTGCAAACACAATCTAAAGACACGGGAGGCTGACCGGTTTACTGTTGGTTGACTATTGCGACAGTGCTGTGGCGCTTGTGGCCTCTAGGGGCACTAGACGTGAAAATTACAGGTCGAGCGCCACTAGTGGCCAAAAGTTCCGCAGTGTGCCTTTAACGAAGATTTTGAAACCATACATAGCACACACATAGCGGATTAGTGACACATCCCGGATTAGCGCTTAACACGGAGCACATTTTGTGCATTGCCCTTCGCTTTTTTGCGACGGGGAGTTTTTTGTAGGCGATGCAGAGCATGTGGGAAAGGCAACTGTGTGTAGGGCTGTTCGTACAGTAGCCTATGCATTGCACTCAAACGGTTCCTTCACACTTTTGTGCAGTTCCCTGGCCATAAACCACCGAGGGTCATTATAGAGGATTTCCACAGAGTGGCGGGTTTGTCTGTTCTATGATATTCTATGACAGACCGTTTACTTAATCTATCCATACTGTACAGTCACAATCATTTTAAATGTTTCTAATTATATAACTTTCAATTTCAGGGTTCCCAAATGTGATTGGGTGCATTGATGGAACCCACATTCCCATTAAAGCTCCTTCAGTCAATGAAGCAGACTATGTTAATAAGAAGTCAATCCATAGCATCAATGTGCAGGTGACAATAGATTTTTTGGGTGCTAAAAATTTGGGTGATTAAACCAATAAATCACCCTCATTACTGGTCCCCACTAACTAGGTAGTATGTGATGCAACCCACCTCATCACTAATGTTGAAGCCAAATGGCCAGGGTCTGTACATGATGCCAGAATGTTTAGGGAGTCATCATTGTGCCACAAATTTCAACTGGGTATGTTTTGCCTTACACAATGTTTTTATTTTATTTTTTATGCAGTTATACACTTTAACTACCTTTATAGGACACTTCAATGGTTACTTTCTGGGGGACAGAGGGTACCCTTGTCTGCCCTATGATGACACCCTACCCTGAACCCCCCAGGGTAGGGTGTTTTTTTTCTCCTCCATTTGAAGCTGTATAAGGTCCATCTCCATGTCACTTTTTCTGATTTGCTTTTGAAGGTAGACCTTATACAGCACTTTGGCAGGCAACTAGAAAGACAGAATAATTAAACATGACTGAAAAAGTCTGTAATACAAACACAGACCAAATATTTAAATGAGAATGGAGAACTGCAGAACATTTCTTACACTGCTAAGATTCTGTGTGGAGGTAGATGGACCCTCAGCTGTATTAAAATCTCCTGCCATATTCTGTAAAATGACAATGACAATTTATTTATTCTCTTATGTAAAAAAGGGGGAATGCATTCTATGCATCTCTATGGGCCTCCCCACATTTTCTGTTTCTGTCACAGCAGAAGTGGTCTCTTCATCATCATCCTACAGTGAAAATAAGGAAGGATGCTTGGTCTAGCAAACAGAAGCCTAAAGACAATAATCACTTATAACTGTGACAGAGTGTGGTGTTGCAGGAGGATCCAACAATACAATGTGGCCATCAGCAACTGCAAGATAATTAAACCAATAAGATAATCATGCATATTCAATACTCAATGTATATTCTTAAACAAATACAACTAATAAAGAAGGACATTAGGAACATCTAAGAGTACTAGTAATAAGATTACAGTATACAGCATATGCAGTCAAAGCAGCATGCACACTGCACAAGTGAATCAATGACTGTAAAATGCATTCAAAATGCCTTTTTAAAATGGTGACAGTGTTGATGATTTTCTTTATTAAAACACTGACAAAAACAGTGAAAACATCAATAAATCTTAATATGGTACACCTACATTTTACTAAGCCACTTGTCTTTGTAGCTGAGTCTGACGAACTGCCCCCTGGAATCCCATCGACCACAGGTCGCCCTTTATTCAGGGACAGTGCCAGCTCCTCAGCTGGGGTGAGGGTTAGTAGTTTATTAAGGGACAGTGCCAGCTCCTCAGCTGGGGTGAGGGTTAAGGGACAGTGCCAGCTCCTCAGCTGGGGTGAGGGTTAGTAGTTTATTAAGGGACAGTGCCAGCTCCTCAGCTGGGGTGAGGGTTAGTAGTTTATTAAGGGACAGTGCCAGCTCCTCAGCTGGGGTGAGGGTTAAGGGACAGTGCCAGCTCCTCAGCTGGGGTGAGGGTTAGTAGTTTATTAAGGGACAGTTCCAGCTCCTCAGCTGGGGTGAGGGTTAAGGGACAGTGCCAGCTCCTCAGCTGGGGTGAGGGTTAAGGGACAGTGCCAGCTCCTCAGCTGGGGTGAGGGTTAGTAGTTTATTAAGGGACAGTGCCAGCTCCTCAGCTGGGGTGAGGGTTAGTAGTTTATTAAGGGACAGTGCCAGCTCCTCAGCTGGGGTGAGGGTTAAGGGACAGTGCCAGCTCCTCAGCTGGGGTGAGGGTTAGTAGTTTATTAAGGGACAGTGCCAGCTCCTCAGCTGGGGTGAGGGTTAAGGGACAGTTCCAGCTCCTCAGCTGGGGTGAGGGTTAGTAGTTTATTAAGGGACAGTTCCAGCTCCTCAGCTGGGGTGAGGGTTAGTAGTTTATTAAGGGACAGTGCCAGCTCCTCAGCTGGGGTGAGGGTTAGTAGTTTATTAAGGGACAGTTCCAGCTCCTCAGCTGGGGTGAGGGTTAGTAGTTTATTAAGGGACAGTGCCAGCTCCTCAGCTGGGGTGAGGGTTAGTAGTTTATTAAGGGACAGTGCCAGCTCCTCAGCTGGGGTGAGGGGAGGTGGAGGTGGACCCCCACCTGTTTTACAGGCCTCAGCCTTCTTTCTATTGGCTATATAGAAAACTAAATTACATTAAATACTAAATTACATGGCGTCAGTAACAAGTTTAGTAAGTTTAGAAAATATTACCTTGCTGGAGAATGTTTTTGTGTTTCATTTTGACTTGGCTCACACTTCTTCTGGCTCCAGAAGGATTACACCTTATAAGAAGAAGAAGCTAACATATAACTAGCCAATTATGTGCATTACTACTGTAATATTAAGAAATGTATGGAGGCCAACAAGTAAATAGGCTACTTGTCTATTTTTACATGCCCCAAAGAATTTTTGCCTAATGAAAGGGGAAAATACCCCATTTATAATTTTCTAAACTCATGCATTTACTCTGTCCGATATTTTTTGCCAAGGCAACTCTCTTTCTTTTGCTGATGCAGCAGTATTGCTTTTTTTAGTTATAACGGGCTTATAGTCTTCATAAGCAAGCATTAAAACCTCCAACTCAGTTTCACCGAAGTATGTAGCTCGCTTTTTTCTCCCTTGGTTTCCATGGTGACTCCTTAAATCGGCGATCCATTGAAAATGTCTTTATGTACTCGCCGTGCGCGCGCATTAACTCTAGGTTACCAATAGGAGGTTGATTAAACTAACTCCTCACGGGTGTTTTGGAACCGACAAACCCAGAGTACGCAAGTTTGGGGTTAATCAACCAAGAGTTTAAGGTTTATCTGACGGTAAGTTAACCTTGCTTTCTGGAATACACCCCAGCCTAGCACACAGTGAACATATAGCCTATGTTTCATTATCCCCGACTTCCCTCCCTCACATGTTGCCCATCATACAATCAAACAGTCCATAAATACATTAATTAATTATAAACACTTCCCTCTTCAACGCCAAGAAGACCGATCCGTATAGGGGCCGTAATCAGATCCAACTAGAGCTGGCGTAATCTCTACCTCGAGTGTAACCTCACTTGTTATACTCATTTTAAGGTGCCCAGTGTGCAAGATGTTTCTTTAAAGTTTCTTTACAGGTAGTAACAGTTATATTTAAAAACATATCATCCTGAATAACCCTTTATATGGTGAAATAGTTATTTGTGTTACAGTTTAGGGTTCTTTATAACCATATAATATTTTAAATTAGTGATGGGAGAAAGAAAGCTTTTCAAAGCTTCGAATCAATTGAACCAATTGCTTCACAAAATGATGCACTGTTTTGAAGTGTTCGAAACGCCACACGCTGGCGACCCCTGCTGGTCAGAACAGTGTAATCCAACAATACCCGGGCCAAACATACATAAAAACACCTTTTACAAAACCTTTATCAAATGTTTTTTTTTTTTAAGTAAAATCTGTCAAATACAATAAACTAATAATCGAATTAGACTAAATATCAAGTGTCTGTAATATGTTCTTTTATAAATTGTCAGGGTTTGTTTTGTTTGCTTTGTTTGTTCAATGGATGGCTCAACTTAACAGGCCAACAAGAGACTACTATTATTCCTTGAAACTATACAAAGGTCTTATTAAAACGTCCACAAATGTATAAAACTGATCAAAGATCAGGCAAAACAATATGTGTAAAACCAGAGCCGTTGAAAAACATTTTATTTACCGGCTCTGGGTAAACCATAGGGTAAAATCATAGACTGCGGGTAAAAGCCATAGACGCTTGTTCAATGTTTCGCCGCTGGGGGGCGACTCAGTGACTCCTCATGATTCATGGGTTCACAGAGATCATCGCCCCTCAGTGGTGTGAACTATTGAAATTTCGAAACAGTGACGTATATCCATACTTGCCAACCTTGAGACATCAAGGGGTAGTAGTCATAGCAACAGTAATCAGACACACCTGGATTAATCAGTGTGTCCAATAATGTAAGACAGGAAATAAAGGAGCTGGCTTAAGTTCAGGAAGTAGTGCAGCTGTGCATAAAGTCAATTGGACCAATCACAGCTGATTCCTATTGTATCTGTATCGTTGGATGGTGTGTATACACATTTTTGTACTTTGCTATTAGGCTACTCAAAAAACATAAAATATATAAAGTATTGAAGCATACTGTATCATCATGTCTGATTCAGTGACATATATTGCAGTGTATTCTAAACAGTAGAGAGGTAGAAGAAAGAAATAATTTACAGAGGAAAACATGTTACCTGTTGCTAGTGTTTTTCAGGTCATTGTTTTGTGGGTGATAAAGTGTGTTTGTTGGCTGTCAACCTTTGCTAGTGTTATGGAAGAATGTGTTGATTTGAGACATGTACAAAGTGATTTAGTTTTAGTGCATTTTGAATGTGAAATGAACTGATGTGCCGAGCTGAAAGTTTGTTAGGAGAACTGTGTGAAGAGTTTTGAAAAAGTGACTTTAGGCCTATTGAGAATTGTGTCCTAGCGACTGTAAAAAAAACTGTAATTTTAAGAATAGCCTAAATTACCTTCTCTCTCGTTAATTTAACTCTGAAGTAGTATTCGACCAAGGCTTCTCGTGACTTTTCCCTCTTTAAAATTAGGTAGTATTGACAACAACAACGTCATCTCTAAACGGGCTAGTCGCTAAGTTGTGTTGTTTAAATAAAGGTAGGCTCCGTGCATTGTATCTTGTTGTAATCTATATGCCGACCCTGGTTTGAGTTAAAGTAAATGGAGTCGATTCCATTGAATCATTCGATGGGAGTCTGATGGGAGTCTGGATTCGGAATCGAATGCCGCTTCTGATCACGTGACCATAGACTGACGACGATGTGGTGGTGAAGCGCGCTGAGTCATCATCTCTCCACCACCAGCACAACGCAACTCTATGGATATTAGTGCGGCATTTTGCAGGAACAGCCGAATCTCACGATGAACTGGTCTTTCGACACTCCCTTGCTGTCACAAGTAAGTAAAATATGTTTGTATCCGAGAGTAGGAATCTATTTAGATTTAGTTGAACTAACATAGGCTACTGCATATTTAACAAATAATATACTTTGCCGTTGTAAAGTAATATTAAGAGAGCATAATTTATAAATCGGAATTTAGACTTGCCTTTTAAATGAATTTGTCGGCAGAATCCGTTTGTCAAACGGCAAAAGAAACGTCGTTTAACAAACAAACAAGCGTCATAACGTCGGCCGTGGAGGGAGGGAGCATACTGTGAAAACTGGGAGGAGCGTAACGTTATGCATTGCATTGGCAGCGAGGAGTAAAGATATCTTACGGGGAAAGGTGCAGTGAGAAGTGACCTGAGTAACGCGATTTTTTTATTTGATGTTTCCAACCCGTTTGCGTCCAACACTGAAGTATCATTTGGGACTGATGTTTTAAAGTTTTTTTTTTTTTTTTTTTTCTTTTACAAAAGATGATCACCGTAGTCTGGCTATTTATCGCTACAGGTAGGTGGGCTATTATGTGGACATTATAGGGTATAGTGCTGTAAAACTTGGAATAGTGCTGTCGTTTCACCATAACGTGCAATTTAGTGCGTTAGTTTCAAGTAAAGTAACGTTAGTGCTGTCGACTTGCCTTGCATTTGTTTGTATGGCACGCGGACTTGGTCGCTAAATGTTCTAGTTGGTGTCGTGTCGCCCGAGTCCAGCAATATGATTTTTTTTTTCTCCTTCAACAAAACCTTTGATGGAACTCGCTTGTTCAGAAAACGGGTAACTTAACGTTATTGTTTAATTCACAATCCATCTAGAATGGGCATTGACATTTGGCGCTTGGTATATGTCAAAATCAAAATACAAAATCACCTGAGTCTTTTTATGAGGTTAGGAAGCAGGGCTGAAATATGAATGGTATTTTCATCTCTCACGCGCGGAGTTTGCGCTCTCGAGGGGAGTGGTAAGGGAGTTTAAAAACTCTGCGTGCAGTGTCGAGCGCGTTCTCGGATCAACCCTTCGAAGTGCGCGCGCCCGTCTCTTCACTGGCCGAGGCGTCTTTTCACCGGTATTTTCCACACGTGTAATTCCTGTCTTGATTAAGTGTTTATCTTTATTAATTATTGTTTTGCCCTGCTTTGTGTTGTACTTTTGGTTATTTTACTAGCCTATATATAGTTTTTTTATTCAACTGTTTGGGTTCAGTAATCTCCATGTCTCTCTGTTTGTTCCCTCCACACTCTTAAATGTAGGCTATCTATAGTAACGGTAGGACATTATAGGACCCAGTAGATATGGCTTAATTTTCCTGTCAAATGTCGAGAGCGCATGCGTGACGTAGTCCAGAGAGTTATAATGAGGAATAGTTTGAGTGAATTAGGAGTGCAGGAATTAACATTAAAAGGATTGTTAACACAGTTAACAGAGCACAGGTTAAAAATGGTTAACTTTCTTAAGGGAAACTGGTTTTATTAATAGAGTATGAGGTTAAAAAGGGATATGGGAAAGTGTGTTGGGAAATGAATGAGTGTATGTAATAAGATTTTTTATACCAACACCTGTATGGAGGTGATAGCTTCTATGAGCGGGTGCATCAGGTCTCTTCTCCCGACTGCTATCTTTCTCTTAAGGACAACTGCAAATGCTACTGAGTGTTCAAAAAGAAAAAAGAAGCGAATAAATATATGAATGAAAACCTTTGTCCCTTTTACAAATTAACAACATAAATTATAACCATATGCATTTAGACTATGCAGTGACACACAAAACCATCATCATTTTTAACCATGAAACTCATAATGACACTTATCTCCATGGAGGATCTCTGCAGAAAAGCGCAAGCCTCTAGTTTTAGTGGGAAGCCTTTAATGTTGGAAAGTAGGCTATGATTTTTGGCAGTTGATTCAGTCCCAATTCTATTGCAATTACAATGATGTCACTTGAGTGTTTAATCTGTGCTATTATAATTTACTCTCAAATTATTTACTATGCCTTTTATTAATGATTCTGTTTGGAGTCAATTCGCCACGGTAAAAAAAGTTTAGAGAAAACTGCAATAAAAGTGAAATAAAATCAATAATAAAAAAAAAGTGAACATATATGTAACCTTTTTTATATAACATTGTTGGATCGTGTTATCAAATTTGGTTTATAATCATTTAAAATTCGATATAAGAGTCAAAAAGTTTTTTTCATAATGTTGTTTTTTTTTTCCTGTCAGGACCATATCGTCAATGATTGACAATTTGCTTGCAGTTTGGATTATCAGTATGGTTCTGTTCTGGGCAAGAACTCCCTGCATATCCATGCAATTCAATCATTTTATGAACACATAATTTGAGAAATTAGTCTGATTGAAATGGGAATCAGAAGGACAAATGCTGACTGAGACAAGAGGAGCTGGGGAGGGAGGAGGGTAACAGCTCCTGAGAAACGCGACCGCTGCTGATAATACTGAAGGAGCTTATATACGGATGCTGTGATGGGCGTCGTATCCCTGTAGAGACGTGGATCAGCTGATGCAAGCTTGACTAACGTCAGAATATGAGAGTTAAACTCACGCTAGTGGCACCTCTTGGACAGACATTTTTTGTGACAATTGAGACAAAATGACAATTTGACGCAAAATGCGTCACAATGACAAAGTGACCATTTTTGCTCAGGGAGTCTCAGGGAGATATGAGGGAGGAAAGCACGGTAATTCAAAAATACTATAGGTTTTCTACTAATACAAAGCTTAATGCTAAATCCTGAAGTATCCTTTTAATGGTATGACATTTATTTAAAAACAAGAACCAACATTTCCATAAACTGTATTTCTAGAAAATCTAAATAAACCACAAATTAGTAGGGGTGTAACGTTACCCTCATGTCACGATTCGATACATATCACAATACTGAACTCACGATACGATATTATTGCGATACACTCCAAGACGTATGGGAAAAGGTTAACAAAAAATGTACTGTTGATCACAATGCTAAATTTGGTTTTACATTGTGTGTGTAAATTAATAGGCTTGGACTTGGTGCTGAAAACCCAACGCACAGGACAATAGAGACACAGAATAAAAATATTCATGATTCTGAAGCTGAAATACTGATTTATTTTAGACGAATATACTTCAGTGACTAGATATATTTAAAATAATGTAGGCCACTTATTACTGGTAACATCAGACATTTGGCATTATCAGGACCCACAAATATTCCCCCATTGCATTATTATACATTATATTCAACATTATATATAGTACAGTAGTCAACATTTGAAGTGGATCAAAAACTTTCATCAAAGTTATACATGGATTTTGAACAATGTTGACTACTGTAGTTTAATGTAGTACTGACACTAAAACTTGTGTTGTAAGAATTCTCACACAGTAACTTTTATTTTGGGTGACCTACACACGATACATATTGTTGCAGTTTTGTATTGCGATATATTGTTACACCCCTACAAATTAGCCTACATGCTGTATCTGGCCAGTGCATTACAGTTGTTATAAAATACGGTCAACTGACCTTTTTCACACTTTCACGTTCATTTGGTGAAAGGCTTCAAAGAAACACTTTTAATCTCAGATTTTAAATTCCAATGCAGAATGTGCAAGTCAGGTGTATGTTCTCCAGACACGCTTTAGTTTCTAAAGTGATGCTATGTTCGTCTACATTTAAAAACAACTGGAGATGAACACACACGTAGACATTTTGGTGGTGTGTGTGCTCCCCTAACTTGTGTGGTCAGCATTATGTGTTGTTGTGGTATCAGTGTGTAAGGGGCTTACTCATTATTTGCCTGCCATTTCATGGTGTGTGTTTACAGACTGTGGAGGTTCGGGTGACATTTCCTTGCAATATGTTTTTGTTTCTTTTTGGGTTTTTTTCTAGAGAGAGAGCAGGTTGTAGCCCTGTGTTATATACAGCCTATATTTCTATAGTAATACAACCTTTTATTTGTCAAAATATTCCATGACATTCATGACCCCTTTAATACATTCAGTTCATTTGAAAATATTTTACAAAATCAGATTTTGAACCAATTCTGCCTTACTGACGGGCGGTTGGAATACATGAGACAACCTGGGAAACAGTTCTAAAGTAGTAAATGTTAATTTCCTTCCTTCCTTCCTAAACAGCCGCTGTGTGCGTTGCTGGACCCAAGTTGGAGGCAACGGAGGGACGCAATGTTACGTTACTCTTCAAAACTGGACTGGAGAGAGTCGATGAAGTGAAAATAATCTTTGAAGGAGAGAGGACAGGAAAACGTCTGTGTGCACAGTACTGTTCCCCTGACGCTGCTTACATCTGTGACCCCGTCGAAACATCTCATCTACAAGTTGAAGAAGGAGATGTGTCCTTTATTCTTGTGAAAGTGAACATCTCCAGTGCCGGCCTCTATACAGCACGAGCCATCAATACTGATAATGTAGTGTGTGAGGTGACCGCTACTCTAGTTGTCAACAGTGAGTATGTTACTATAATACAACAAATCAAACCTTATTATAAAACGTTACTAACAAATAATTTATTTAGAACAGCTCTGAAATCCTTTCACCTTCAGCAAGAGTGGTTAGTAAGATATATAGATATATACACTAGATGTTGCCTTGGGGTTTTGGGACAGGGGTCTTGTCATAGGAAGTAGCTAACGCTGCTGTGTGTTACTAGCAACTGTTACTCTTCTTTAGCAAGAGTGGTTAGCAAGAGTGGTTAGTAAGATTTAGCCTTAATAATCTACTACAGTATTTTCAAGTTATTTATATGACAATGTGTAGAAAAGTTACCCATAAAATCATTTAGTTTAGACTGGAGTGAGGTGAAACCAGAACAAAGCAAGTTGTTGTTAGCTAGATGCTAATGTAATTAAAATTGTAGGCTATATGCTAGAACATTTGTTAAAATAAACTTTTTAATGATACGATTATATGCCTACATAATTATCAGGTCTAACAAAGAAGGATTTTATCTTACAAAGCTATGAATGAAATCCACTGCGAAGCATTTTATCATATGTTGGTATTTTGAGAAATGAGGTTTGCACATTATCCTGATCTAAAACTGCAGAGACTGAATCCAAACAAGCAAATGATTCACAACATCCAAAAAACTATTTAGACGTTCTTAATGATGTAAAGACTCTGTTTGACCTTCAGCGTGAAGTCCTCAAGATTTATTCTGCCTTGCACTATTTCTTAGATAATCTGCGTTTGAATCTGTTCCTCATTTGACTTTGATTAGAAAAGAACAAAAGCTTGTCTGATAGTTTGTCTGATAGTAACATTTGCTGAAGTAGGATTGGCCAGTAATGTTTTAAGGTGATAAAGGTTGTTTGTTTTTCAGTTTATAATCCTCGAATTTTCTCTGTTCCTGTTGTATCTTCCAGAAGCTCCAGTTTCCTCCACATCTCCTCCACACTCCTCCTCCAGCCCAACACCCCCCCGCTCCTCTGATCTACACTGGCTTTATGCTTTAATAACTGCAGTCGTCGTCATCATCATCATCATCATCATCATCATCATCATCTTGGTTTTTTGCTGCTACTGTAGGAGGAGGAAGGCAAGTCTTACTTGCATTAGGGCTTTGACTTTTGGCCAAAATATATTCGAAGTTCGTTTGTTTATTAATATTTGAATATTTATTAATATTTTGAGCATTAAATGCTTTCAGTAAGACCTACAGTATATTGGTATCAAACTTAAGTTGTATATGTTCTGTCCACCAGAAGGCAGTGTATCAGTTAATGTCAATAGGCAGGCAATGATGTTTTCAAAAGAAAAACACTCACAACTCTTGGGGTGTTTCCCCTTTAAGAGTTCAGTGTCAACGCCCTCTGTTTGGCTAACGTCAGTGCTGCTTATGCATAAATTATTAACGTTAATCCTTTTGTATCACATGTAGACTACACAATGCTCCACCATGTGAAACTTCGGTCTTCCGATCTTTTACCATCGTGCACGACATCATGCGATGATGTGAAATGAGGCGTAGTTGTCCTGCACTGGAGGCGGTCATATGCAAACGACTGGTACGTCACTTCGTACCGTGACGTCACTAAGTTCAAAGGATCCAGAACGAGCTGTATTTAGAGCTTGATTAAATAAATGCTTCGTTTATAATGGGGTGGACGTCTTAAGCTATGAAACTCGCAGGAGGTTTTAATGGTACAAAGACCTCTTAAATACCAAAAGATCAAGGCAAATTTGGTTTCTCATGTCATGACCCCTTTAATTAAATATCAGACCCTGGATTAAAAACAAACAGGATGCTTTCAACAGGTTTTATCTGAACTAGTACTGAAAAGAACAGATTAACAGATTGTTTTACTCACACATTCTACCAGCCATTACTGACACATTGTTTACCGATCTGACAACAATTGGTACAAAATAGGGGCTAACCAGGACGCTAGCGCCACCTACGGGAGCCCAGATGACCAATAATACAAATGAGCAGCGATTCACATCTTCATCAGGCGTGAAAAAGCTTCGGAATCTGAATTGAAAACAACGTTTACAAGCAAACACATTCACAAAAAATAATACACATAACAGGTTCGAATATTAAAGGCTGCCTAATTTTTGTTAGAATTAATTTTTTAAAAAAATATTCTAATTATATTCGAATAACGAAGTTCGGAGTCAAAGCCCTTTATTCTTTTATCAATGGATATTAATATATTAATGTAGTAATGCTACTGCGGTTCATACTCAGTTTGGGAAAGTATGAAATTAGAATTTCCAGGTCTGAAAAGTGAGTAAAACTGAATACGGAGTATGGAAAAGTATTTGCATTTCCAGACTATTGCCCCCATTTAGTTTTCTATAATAGAAAATGAAGAATTTAATGCAAATAACCTAATCACACAAGAAGTGTGTTTAACTGTTTAGTGATTGTCAAACACGGTGTGCTTTTTATTTTGGCAAAAAATGCAAGTCAAGTTTCTTCTCTCAATATTCTTAGTACCGTATTACAGAGCCTCATAAAGAACCTTTGAAAATATATATTTTTCTTGTGTGCATTAAACCATTAAACTTATCATATATGCCCATCACACTGAGTCCTATTGGCCATCAGCCAATCACAGCTCTCCATCACAGAGGATGTGTTAAATTGGACATTAGGCCTTAATATTAGAGGGAAAACCCTCAGGAAATCCCACATCCCACTTTCAATACTCCACATCCCACTTCACATTCAGTCCACGTCCCAGTCCACGTCCACATCTCCATCCCACTCCACTCCATCCCACCCCACTCCACTCCACCCCACTCCACTCCACTCCATCCCACCCCACTCCACTCCACCCCATCCCACTCCACTCCATCCCACCACCACTCAACTCCATCCAATCCCACTCCACCCCATCCCACTCCACTCCATCCCACCACCACTCAACTCCATCCAATCCCACTCCACCCCATCCCACTCCACCCCATCCCACTCCACTCCACCCCATCCCACTCCATCCCACTCCACTCCATCCCACTCCACTCCATCCCACTCCACTCCACTCCATCCCACTCCACTCCATCCCACTCCACTCCACTCCATCCCACTCCACCCCATCCCACTCCACTCCATCCCACTCCACTCCACTCCACTCCATCCCACCCCACTCCACTCCATCCCATCCCACCCCACTCCACTCCACTCCATCCCACCCCACTCCACTCCATCCCACCCCACTCCACTCCATCCCACCCCATCCCACTCCACTCCATCCCATCCCACTCCACTCCATCCCACTCCACTCCACTCCATCCCACTCCACTCCACTCCACTCCATCCCACTCCACTCCATCCCACTCCACTCCATCCCACTCCACTCCATCCCACTCCACTCCATCCCACTCCACTCCATCCCACTCCATTCCACTCCACTCCATCCCATCCCATTCCACTCCATCCCACTCCACTCCACTCCATCCCACTCCACTCCACTCCATTCCACTCCACTCCATTCCACTCCACTCCACCCCATCGCACTCCACCCCATCGCACTCCACCCCATCGCACTCCACCCCATCGCACTCCACCCCATCGCACTCCACCCCATCGCACTCCACCCCATCGCACTCCACTCCACCCCATCCCACTCCACTCCATCCCATCCCACCCCACCCCACTCCATCCCACCCCACTCCATCCCATCCCACTCCACTCCACTCCATCCCACTCCATCCCACTCCACTCCACTCCACCCCATCCCACTCCACCCCATCCCACTCCACCCCATCCCACTCCACTCCATCCCACTCCACTCCACCCCATCCTACTCCACTCCACCCCATCCTACTCCACTCCACTCCACTCCATCCCACCCCACTCCACTCCATCCCATCCCACTCCACTCCATCCCATCCCACTCCATCCCACTCCATCCCACTCCATCCCACTCCATCCCACTCCACTCCATCCCACTCCACTCCACTCCATCCCACTCCATCCCACCCCACTCCACTCCATCCCACTCCATCCCACTCCACTCCATCCCACTCCACTCCATCCCACCCCACTCCACTCCACTCCACTCCATCCCACCCCACTCCACTCCACTCCACTCCACTCCATTCCACTCCATCCCACTCCATCCCACTCCATCCCACTCCACTCCATCCCACTCCACTCCACTCCATCCCACCCCACTCCACTCCATCCCACCCCACTCCATCCCACCCCACTCCACTCCATCCCACTCCACTCCACTCCACTCCACTCCACTCCACTCCACTCCACTCCACTCCACTCCACTCCACTCCATCCCACTCCACTCCATCCCACCCCACTCCATCCCACTCCACTCCACTCCATCCCACCCCACTCCATCCCATCCCATCCCACTCCACTCCATCCCACCCCACTCCACTCCATCCCACCCCACTCCATCCCACCCCACTCCACTCCATCCCACTCCACTCCACTCCACTCCACTCCACTCCACTCCACTCCACTCCACTCCACTCCACTCCACTCCACTCCATTCCACTCCATCCCACTCCACTCCATCCCACTCCACTCCATCCCACCCCACTCCATCCCACTCCACTCCACTCCATCCCACCCCACTCCATCCCATCCCATCCCACTCCACTCCATCCCACCCCACTCCACTCCATCCCACCCCACTCCATCCCATCCCATCCCACCCCACTCCACTCCATCCCACCCCACTCCATCCCACCCCACTCCATCCCACTCCACTCCATCCCACCCCACTCCATCCCACCCCACTCCATCCCACCCCACTCCATCCCACCCCACTCCATCCCACCCCACTCCATCCCACCCCACTCCATCCCACTCCACTCCATCCCACTCCACTCCATCCCACTCCACTCCATCCCACTCCACTCCATCCCATCCCACCCCACTCCACTCCATCCCACCCCACTCCACTCCATCCCACCCCACTCCACTCCATCCCACCCCACTCCACTCCATCCCACCCCACTCCACTCCATCCCACTCCACTCCACTCCATCCCACTCCACTCCATCCCACCCCACTCCACTCCATCCCACCCCACTCCACTCCATCCCACCCCACTCCATCCCATCCCATTCCACTCCACTCCACTCCATCCCACCCCACTCCATCCCATCCCATTCCACTCCATCCCACTCCACTCCACACACTGCTGAATGTATAAGTTAAGCTGACTTCAGCTCATTTGTATTTGATTTACATGACGTCTTGCAATTGAATTTTCACTAAGCTCAGATTTCTGTTGTTCTCTTTACAGATCCTGTGTTTTAGAAGAGAGAATGAATTGGAAAACAGTTTGAGTGACTGTGTAGGCGTCTCCTTCAACGGATGTGGAGAAAAAACTGAAGCTCTTCTCAGGAACACCCGAGTGCCTCGACACTAAACCAATGAATCAGAAGACTTTAACACCTTAACCCCCTTAAAGCCCCCAAAAACATCATACAGCTCACGAAACATTCACAGATCGTTGAGAATGGCACATCATTTTTTACAGCATATTATTACAATTAAATGAGCCCAAAATTAACATGATCTATTGCGTTGATCACAAGATATTCCTGATGGAGGTTTAAAAACTTTAAAAATGCCCATTAGGAGCGTCATGGACTGAACAAAAAGGCCGTCTTTGTTCCAAATGCTGTAATATGCTGTAAAATTTGTTCCAAAAGGCCGTCTTTGTTCCAAATGCATAATGTGATCCAGATGCAGCTCACATGTAGAGGGACTTCACCAACAAATCTTTTTCCTCCTACATTATTTCCTTCCGGAGTTATTCCATGTCAAATTAGAAAGATATGCTAAATTAAAAAATATATATTTTGTCTTTATCAGTAGTTTCTCTGCATGAGAATGTCCTACTGTAATGTAATTCTATATTCTAAAAATTCAAGTGTTCTATCAAACGATACCTTCCTTTTGACTCTCCTTGCTGTAGTTTTGGAGTTATGAGTCTTTAGTTTTATATCGAAAACAAGAACTATAAAAATGTTAGTCAATTATTCAGATTTACAGTTAAATATTAAGTTACACTTATTCTAACTAATAAATAAAACAAAGAAATCACTTTAGCTTTTAAAAATTCCAGCTTTAATAAATGCAAACCAAACGATCACTTTACTGTAGTTTTTTTTATTTATTTTTTACTTATGAAGATGTAACCCTCTTTAATGATCCAATGTTGTCTTCATAAAATGCCACTTCCATATTTCATGCATTACAAATGACATTACTTTTTGTATCTAATTGTACATGTTTTTTCCCCCCACTGTTCTGTTTTAGCTTCATTTGCACTTTTGGACTGGTCAAAACACATTATTTTAGTTACACATGAGATCAAAAAAGTATTTGTTGACCCTTTTTTATTGTCGGCATTGTAGATGTCGTTTATTGTTATAAAATGTGTTGTGTTATATTATTATTATTATGTGTCGCTTAATAACTTTGCCAAAATATGTCTGTTGTGTCAATAAAGTTGATTGTTTTGTCCCATTCCTGAAATTGTTTGCTCAGTTTGAACTAGCTTGTAATCCCAAAGTAAAATATTTTGTTGAAACTGGAAAAACGAAAATAAATCTTTGATCATGTGATGCTCTGTGAATCGGACGAAAATAATTTTGATACACTGCTGATGTGTATTTTCACATGTTTTAGTTCTATTTTATAAACTTATACAAGTAAAATGTTTACATTATAATATAAAGTGGCAAAAAAAAGACCATAATTTTAATCTCAAAGATAAAAGTTATTAGTGGGATTATATGTATATTTGTATATTTGCTATAATAAAGTAACTAATTCTGTTTTAAAGTTTTATTATTTACCACACACCTATGAATATAAACTTGCACATTTAAAATACAGTCATGTAAACAAAAAATAGGAAAAACTAAGTTATTTTTCTGGTGTATGGATATAATAATGACCAACGCAAGCCAAACACAATTTCTGTGGTAATAAATCAGGGCTTAGTTATTCAAAAGTTACTCAGTTATTAACAATTTGATCCAAAGAATAAAAGGATTCACACAATTCCACAAAATCCAGTCTATAGGGTTTGATCTGCATGTTGTTCGCAACTTTTTAGTTGGATTGAGACCTTTTATCCAAAATATTATTATCCTGAACCACTAGCGGCGCCAGGATTTTGATTGTAGGTGGGCCTCCAGAAAACTGGATGGGCCCGTTAAAATAAGGCAAAAAAAAAAAAAAAACGGGTTGTCCATTCATCTCTGTTTCAGCGCTTTTCTGCGGCACTGTGGACACTGCAGGTCTTGATGCCCAATTCTAATTTGTTACATTTATCCGATTTTTTTTTTTTTTTTTACCGTCCGTTTACACGTTCTTTCAACTGTATCCGAGTCATGTGTTTACACTTGCCATATAGCCTCTAAAACATCGCGCTTGCTTAAAGGGTGACCATATTTTGATTATCGAAAACCAGGACAATCGGCCCGGCAATGAGATACTCAAATGATACTCGAAGTTTACTCAAAGATGCCTTATTAATTTCAATACATTTAATAGGCTATGCCTCCTCTGTATGGATATAAAATTGTTACATTACAAAATACTATCTATAACCAAAGACACAAATTCAGATAGGCTTCTCAGAGGTTATACTCTACTCAGCATGTTTTATTATGACAGGTTTCAAAAATAATGAATGAAATAATTATAGAAATAATGTCTCTTCTGTAGGCTATTAGAAAAATAAAAAAATAAAAAATAAAAAAATAGCCTACCTCCAAATTGAACCAAAATAGCTCTCACAAACTTAACAAAAAACAAACTAACAAAAGTTGTTTATATCTTTAGTTTTCTTCTTCCTCTTTATCATGTTTTTCTTTTTTAATGGCCCAATGAAAAATAATTAAAACCAGGACATTTTCATCACTTTATAAAAAACAGCCAGGACAAGACGTGAAAACAGGACATGTCCTGGGAAAACAGGACGTTTGGTCACCCTAGCTTAAAGGGTTAAATTCTCTTTTTTACAGATGGACGAACGCGAAACATGCTTGATGCTAAATCTGCAATTTATGCGACGTTCTCCAAACATCACCATGATTTTGAGGCGGAGGAGGACGAAAACTAAGTGCCATCATTGCTGCCTGTGCATGGCCGCATGCGCTTCAGTTATTGTGTGCGAGAGAAATCTCAAGACTGGTGGAAGCATATTGTGTTTAAATATAGGCTTTAACGAGGAGCAGTGGGTCCGAAATTTTAGGACGAGCAAGCCAACCTTTGATATGTTGATATGTCAACGTTTGTCCACATTCACGTTTTCTCTACGACGTTTTGTCGGGCAATCCATCCCTTTGCAGATGCGCGTCGGGGTTTCTCTCGTCATTAAACCGCGGAGAAGTGGTCTAAATGCATTGACACATATCTGATTTATTTCTAATTTATTTCCACTTATGAATGAGGCCTGAAACCGATCTCGAAATATCCGAATGCATGCGTTTTTTTCTTGTTTACATGGTCACAGAACACATCCGATCTGTCACAGTGTCACATTCACATGAGCAAAAAATCGGAATCGGGTCACATTTCACTGACAGTGTAAACGAGGCCTACATGCACTTTTCAGCTCTTTTCAAATTTAAATGAAAACAAGCTGCTTTGCTTTGCCATATTACGCTTCATTTTAGCTAATAGCTACTGTTTCTGTCTCATTGAAAATCTTGCGCGCCAACGTCATTCATTTCACTGGATCACTTGCTGGTGACGATGCAGCCTGTGGGCAGGCTTAAGAGTCCACACGTGGGGTAGAAGCCGCTGATTGGTTGAGAAGCTTTCACTCAAAGCTTTCCTCTGGCTGCTTATTGGATGAACTGATAGAATGAAAATCCGTACGCCTGCAAATAGAGGTCTCTGCAGACGGTAATAGGAGTTACCCGCCTGGGTCAAAATGGGCGGGCCCGGACCTAAAATGCAGGCCCAATGGTAGCGCCGCGGTTGCCCCAGAGTTGAACAGCTGAGTTTTACCGTTTTCGAATCAGTTCCCACCAGGAATGAAATTATAGTTCCTAGTCATATTGTCCTAGAAAATCGCAACTTTTCATTTTCAGTCGGTCTAAGTTCAGAAGAGTAAAGTTAAATAGGAAAAAATATATATGCTAAGCTATGCTATGCTAAAAGTGCTACCGCCAGACCCGGAGATCGGCTGAATGGTTTCGAAAACAGTAAAACTCGACTGATAAGGGGAGTTGGAAAATGAGCCTATTTCCAAAAGAAAAAAAGGAGTGTTCTTTTACTGTCACTATCCTCCTGTCAAAGTGCTCCAGCTCACTGATGCAATTAAATAGGACATTCATGGTGAATTTGATCTAGTCAGTGTGTGTGTGCTGCCCAGAAGTGATGTCAGAGTGTGAATTGCATCAATTTGCTCCTGATCTTCATACAACGGCACAGGCACTCTTTTGGGAAAAGTGTCAAGCCACTTTGATTTCTTTTGGCCACTGATGATGGACTGTGCAGAGAAAAGTGAAAATGACATTAAAAACATGTCCATGTATGTCTAAGATATTTCGTAAGTCGTGAAAAAGCGCATGTTTATAAGTTTAGAGAGAGAGATTTTCATTTCCTAAACAAACACATAGCCTACCTTTATGCAAGTTAAAGAGAACTTGGTAAAGACCGAGTATAAAACCCACACTAAGTGCACATAACCTATTTTAGTCCAGATTATTTAGCTATTTTAAAGAAAAAGGTATATTAATATATAAATTAGATTATTAGATTATCTCATTTATAAGAAAAAACTCAAACGAAAATCTACATTCAAACCATCTGGGAAAAGTTTTAAATGTGGGTTTTATCGTATGACTTTGGAAATAATCAAAATATTTTAGTGAGTGTGCAGTTCAACTCTACTTAGAGAGACTTTACATACAAAAGACACATTTATAATAGGCATATATGTATATGTGTGTGTTCACACCAGAGCTTCTATATCCCCTTTCCTTAAATCGTGACATCATCTCTAGTGATTTACTCTCAAAAACATGATCTTGGTCACAGATCCTCTTGACTCTCTGGAAATGGGACATTCTATTTAAGCCAATTTGGATGGAAGCTCTTGGCATGTAAAATTGTGTTTCTGTCTGTCGGTTTTCTATACACTGATGTATGCAAGGTTACTTGGTTATCTTTTGAAATAGTCAAATCAAGAAAATTAATACACTCTTTGCTATATTCTAAAGACAACTTGATGTTTGGGTTAATGCTATTCAGATAACCATGAAATTCATTCTCCGTTTCCGAGCCAGACCAAAACAGACATATATCATCAATATAAGGCCCCCACCTAATAATAAACTTGTGAAACACATTATTTTCTTGGTTCAAAACAAAGTCCTCCTCCCATTTGCCCACGTACAGACCTGCAAAGGGCTAGCATGCCCCCATGGCACAACATTTTGTCTGTTTATGTCACGGTTCATGAATTCGCTGGCTCATTCTCGCGCTGTGTTTGTGTTTGTGTTTGTGTGTGTGTGTGTGTGTGTGTGTGTGTGTGCGCGCGGAGCCGCTGATCAGTCTGATCAACGGATCAGTCGCTGATTATCATCAGCGCCAGCTGATACTAATCAGCAGCTTCTATTTATGCTTATGGTCTTTCGTCTTGTGTTTGTCAGATCGTTGTTGGATGTCTTCCTGTGCTGTCTTGTTCCTCGTTGGTGCTTCTGGTTCCTGCCTCGGTTGATCCCGCGTTCCATCCGCCTGCCGTCTTCCTGAGGATTTATTGCACCGCTGTTTTCTGCACGGAGTATCGGGTTGCCCATCTGCGCCCTGCGCCACCACAGAGACTGACCTTGATTCTTCTCTCTGCCATTTGACATCAGTCCTTCCTCTAATAAAGCACTTTGTTCTCGCAACTGCATCCTCTGTCTTTAATACGTCTTTCATACTCACACCCTGGATTTCATTCACACACACACACATATACTTAGCCTGACTACGTCAGACTTCCTACTTCCGCTAATTTCATTTCGCTCCTGTAGTCAGTCTGAGATAGCAGCCTATCTTTCAGTTTTCCACCGGCCTGAAAACAGCCGGGCCAATCAACGAACAGAGGGCGGGCTGAAAGCCGTGACGTAGTCCCTAAGCGCCGAGTTTAAGATTAGGTCAGGGAAATCGAAAACGACCGCGGATATGGAGACGCGAATGCAATTCGCTCTGTTGTGGAGAATATTCCCGGCATTAGCAAACTGAAGCCAGAACAAGAAGAGTGTGTATTAAACATTTTGAATGGAGGTGATGTTGTGGCCCTACTCCCTACAACTATTACCGATCGTCAGCGAGAAACTGGGGAGCCTTTTGACAGGTCAGTGTCTCCTTTCTTTTCCAGGTCTTAAATACCATAAAACTTCAAATAATAGCCCGGGCTTTTATTTGCCCAAATCGTCGAACTGCACCGGCTTGTATTTGAGACAGGCGTCTATGAGACAGGCCTTTATAATTTAGTGTTGAGATGTTGTTCCTAGAGTCTCTAATCTCTAAAAATCTCCAAATGCTCCACGTGAAACCGCGGTCTTCCGACCTTTTACTATCTTGTCGATTGATTTTAATTAATATGTGCGAGGGAGAGAGAGTAAGACAGCGCTCGTGTTGTTTGAAGACGTGAGAGTGCGCGCGGGCGCGGCCGGGGCGCTCGCTCTCTCTCTCTCTCTCTCTCTCTCTCTCTCTCTCTCTCTCTCTCTCTCGCGCAGCAGTCATTCTATTACATCACTCACCGATCAAAAAAGTCGTTTACAGCCATGTTCACTCCGGTATTTCGCTCGCATCATTAAGTGTTTACAGTGGAAGTTCGATCATAGATTTGAGTTCGATGCATGATGTCTGTGGTTCGATGCGGCTGTGTCGGCGCATAACATACGTCATAAATAAACTTATCTGATTGGCTTACGGGTAACCAATGATTTTAAACTTCAGAAATCGCCCCCTAGCGAGAGAGAAAACACTTCTCTATTATGCTATGCCAGACTCTGTCTACGAAGCAAAGTGAAGTAGCAGAGTCTGGTATTACCAGGCTAACATATACTTACATTCACTCGTAATTTGATATAACAAATGGAGAAACAATGTCCTTCTACTCGATTCTTGTTCAACAAGGGCTGTGTTTCTCCGTCTGGATCACAGCGTTTACAGTCTGGAAGATGGCCAAACAGTCGGCAAAACCAATTTCTTGGAATATTTCTTGTTCTCTGATATTTGGGTCTCTGTGCTCTTTTTACACCACTTTGATTTTTATCATCCATTCAATTTTCAAAGCTTTTTTCCCCCCTCTTTTATAATCCTTATATTATTTTCTTAATGTTATTTCTCTTCTTTCTAATCCTTTCACTAATTTCAGTCGCTAATTATAGCTCAGTCAGTCTAATGTTGATTTATTGACTGACTTAGTGCCCTATTGGCTGTACGCCCAGGTTGGCTGTGTTCCCAGACCGGCCTGCCATGACGAAAAAGGCACCCTTTCTCTGTGTCTTAAAAAATCCTCTGAACCATAATATCAGTTTTGCATTGTTAGCACCTTTTTTAGTTCAGTTATTTTATTTTATTATTTTTCCTTCAATATCTATCAAGAATTATTTTTTACTAACTTAATGCGCTCCTTACATACGTATATCTGACTAATACTCTCTCTACCCAGTCTGCACTCCTTCCAGAACACCCTTGGCAAAAACGGACAGACAATCAGTGCACTTTTGCACCTAAACACAATTAACAAATCATCTATCACTGCAGTTCAGTACAGCTCTTCTTGCACCTGTCAATCACACGTTAATGTACAGCTCTTCTTGCACCTGTCAATCACACGTTAAGGTACAGCTCTTCTTGCACCTGTCAATCACACATTAAAGCTCTTCTTGCACCTGTCAATCAAACTACGCATGCGCTTCCTCCCTGTGACCTGAAAATTCGACTTTTCCTCTTTTTAATGTGGACTCGGAGTCTAGTATTAAATTAGTAACCAGTCAGGGTGACAGCTCTGCCAGTGACCGCACAACACAAAGTATAAGCAAGATCTGCTTACCTTTCATTTTTTGGCCGGCCTTTTGTTTTGTGAGGTCTCTGCCTCTGCCACCTCTGCAGTGCAGCTGCTCCTCAACTCCTTTTCTGCTCCTGGCTGGCTGCGCCAATTATGTTGTGGCAAATTCTAAGTCTTCAAATCAGGTCTTCAAAGTCTGGTTCAGGTCTCAAAAATCTTTCAGAGTCGAAGTTTCAGGTCTCAGAAGAATTAACTTTATTGTCAAGCAACAAAGTGAGATGCCAGCTTGGCCATCTGAGGTTACAATGGCCAGTGTTCATGTTTTATACCTTTTTCTTATCACTTGGTCCCCGATGAGGACCCTCATAGGCTATCTCTTATTCTCTGCCACTCCTTGTGGCCTTGCTCCCACTAAAAACATCTCCTCTTGGGCCTTATTCTATTGGTGGAAAATATCAAAGTCTTAACAGTGTTTTTATCCCACAGTATTCTGACACCTGTGCTGCAGGTTTCTGTCCTCCCCCGTTTATCGGACCAGGAAAAGCTGAACCTCTTGTGCCCAGTCCGAGCACTGGACACTTATGTTCATCGGACTTCTCTGTGGAGAAAATTTATTGAGCAAATACATAGTCAATACTATTCTTCTTGCTTGTGATTCCTGAATCGACAGGCTGACACTCAGGCATTTGAAAGTCTAGTGATTTGGGTATTCTGGTTCCCAAAGCGTCCCTTATGCATCGCGAGTTCCTTCGAAAGGGAACATCTCAGGTTACGACTGTGACCAGTTCCCTGAGAAAGGGAACGAGACGATGTGTCACCCTGCCATACTTCCTGCATCCCTGTGATCGGCTTGCTTCGGCAAGTTTTGAAGCCAATGCCGGTTGTCAACAGTGAGTATATTACAATAATATCTGTTTAATGTGCAGAATCAGGTTTATGTGATGATCAGGATGAGTCATTTGATTTGCAGTTTACATCCATCTAACAGTTTCTGTTCTTGTATCTTCCAGAAGCTCCAGTCTCCTCCACATCTCCTCCACACTCCTCTCCTGCAGGGACCCCCTGACAGGCCATGTTTCTGTTTCAACCCTGAAATGGCACACCTGATTCAATTAATTGAAGGCTTAATAAGTCCTACAGTCCTGCAGATGGCGCTATAACATTTATAGTAATGGTGTGTGTGTTACTCCAGGCTGTTCAGGCTCGTGTGTGTGTCCATCAGTGTCCTGCTGTCTGTCTGCTCTCTGGAAGATGATGAGGACTTGTGTTTGTTCCTCTGAGGGTATGATTATTCTTTAAACAACATATTATTCATTTATTAACACACTCACGGTCAAAGTGTCATTTGTTTCTGAATGAAGATCTGCACTGAAATAATAGAGTGTGTTTAAGTTGATGTTCATCTTTTGTAGGAATGGATCAGTCTCTGGATGTTCCTCTCTCTGTAGAGGAGACCCGAGCAGAACCGGCCCAGAGTTCAGTGCGGCCGTGGTCATTCACACACGAGGAAGAGTGTGTGTGAGCGAGGATGATGATGATGATGATGATGATGAAGAGCAGCAGGACAGTCAACTAAAAATTCACATATTTCTTGACTTTGTATGAAATATTTTCTGTGATCACTTATTAAAAGGATGATTATAAAAAGAAGATTTCATTCATTTTTTAACATTTCCACGCCTTTAAAGTTTCACTGTTTAGATCTGATTCACATTTCACATTTGATTTCATTAGTTAAATTATTAAATTAAATTGAAATGTAAAATTAAAATAAACAATTTTATAATATAACAATAATTTAAAAATACAGCACTTACTAAAAAAGATGGAATATTCTTTTTGTTTACCTGCATTTTATGTGACCAAACCGCATGCAAATGTGCTGTTAAATTATTCAAATAGCCTATTATGACCTTAAAATCTCAGCAGAAGTGGTTCAATCTTCAGCTGGCTGGCAGGAGCCGCCACAGGCATGTCATGTGACCGGTCAGTCAGTGGTTGGTTGGTTGTCAGTCTGCCTTTGGCAAGTTTCAGAAACCATTGATTTTTTGGAAGTTTTTATGTTTTGTGCTCCTCCCTTTCTAGCTCATTTATTATGCATCTGTTGATATGAGTATGTTCTTTAGTATAATTGATGTTTTGGGGACTGTAATCGAACCCAATAAACACCAGTCAAATGGCCGTGATCAGACTGGTAGCTACTGACGCTTGCTGGGCGCTCATCCAGTCAGCCGCAGCTGATACTGCGAGTATAACGTGTTGCCTGACACTCTCGCTGCAAGGGAATAAATTGTTTTCTTATTATGAATATAATGTCAGGGCCATTTGACTGGTTATATTGGGATAACATGCCCCAAAACATCGATCATACACAAGAATAAAGGCATGACATTATATTCACAATAAGAAAACAATTAACACAGGGGTTTGACAACTGCAGTTTTGAGAGAAGTGAGGCATTTACCACTTCTAGAAGATCTGCTTTTAAGCTGTTTAACACACTTTTGAAGAAAGATGTGGGAAGTGCGTCAAGGGCGCAGGTTGATGTTTTAAGGTGCTGTACGGTTTCTTCCAAAATTTTGCAATCAATTTCTTTAAAATCAGACATAGGAACTTCTTTCTCAAGTTGTGGTCTGATCTGTCTGACCCCAGCGCGGCTCAAGGATGTGCTGATGACCTTTCTGATATTATTAATTTTCTCAGAGAAGAAGCAAGCAAACTCCCTGCACTTGCTGTCTGAGAGCATTTCACTGGGAATCTGGCTTGGGGGGTTTGTCAGTCTCTCTACAGTAGCAAAAAGAGTGTGTGTTGTTTAATATTCGAGAAGAAAGTCTGTCTAGCTTTGCCTAGTTCCATGTTGAAAGCATGAATGCTGTCTTTGTAGATGTTATAATGGACTACAAGTTTTGTCTTCTGCCACATGCGCTCAGTTTTTCTGCATTTTCTTTTCATATTTTGCACTGCTGTTGAGTTTCTCCAAGGAGCTTTTTGTCTACCACTCTTCCTGACTTTCACAGGAGCAATATTGTAGACATTTGAAATGAACAAAGACATTTGCTTTACTGTGTTCCACCCTTGTTTCAACCACAAGGACCATGTGGAGTTCCCAAAGACACAGAGGGGCTGATAGTGATTAAGGATATATAGGTCTAGATGTTTGTACTTTGGGAGTCTATGAATTGTCTCACCTTTAGAACAATGGAGGAAATGTAATTATCTGATTGGTGAGTTTGAATGTCTCACATTTGGGTTTTAGTCACATGGTCAGGGAAAGGATAAAAGAAGATTGAAACTGTTGCTCTGTCTCTTTTATGCTCTGGCGCTCTGATTCTCTGGGTCCCTCTTGGGACTCTCTCTCTCTCTTTACCTCCTCTGCTATCTCTCTCTCTCTCTTTCTCTCTTTACCTCTCTCTCTCTTTCTCTTTACCTCCTCTCTCTCTCTCTTTACCTCCTCTGCTATCTCTCTCTCTCTTTCTCTCTTTACCTCTCTCTCTCTTTCTCTTTACCTCCTCTCTCTCTCTCTCTCGCTCTCTCTCTCTTTACCTCCTCTGCTATCTCTCTCTCTCTCTTTCTCTCTTTACCTCTCTCTCTCTTTCTCTTTACCTCCTCTCTCTCTCTCTTTACCTCCTCTGCTATCTCTCTCTTTCTCTCTTTACCTATCTCTCTCTTTCTCTTTACCTCCTCTCTCTCTCTCTTTACCTCCTCTGCTATCTCTCTCTCTCTCTTTCTCTCTTTACCTATCTCTCTCTTTCTCTTTACCTCCTCTCTCTCTCTCTCTCGCTCTCTCTCTCTTTACCTCCTCTGCTATCTCTCTCTCTCTCTTTCTCTCTTTACCTCTCTCTCTCTTTCTCTTTACCTCCTCTCTCTCTCTCTCTCTCTCTCTCTCTCTCTCTTTCTCTTTACCTCCTCTCTCTCTCTCTTTACCTCCTCTGCTATCTCTCTCTTTCTCTCTTTACCTATCTCTCTCTTTCTCTTTACCTCCTCTCTCTCTCTCTTTACCTCCTCTGCTATCTCTCTCTCTCTCTTTCTCTCTTTACCTATCTCTCTCTTTCTCTTTACCTCCTCTCTCTCTCTCTCTCGCTCTCTCTCTCTTTACCTCCTCTGCTATCTCTCTCTCTCTCTTTCTCTCTTTACCTCTCTCTCTCTTTCTCTTTACCTCCTCTCTCTCTCTCTCTCTCTCTCTCTCTCTCTCTCTTTCTCTCTTTACCTGCTCTGCGCTCTCTCTCTCTCTCTCTCTCTCTCTCTCTCTCAGGTAACATTTTACAAACATGCTGGGTACAATTAATTATATAAGTTATCATAATCTCATACATTTATTTTGTAACTATTTTAAGTGTAACCATAACCATATTTTGTCATTAAACCTTTTCAATTACAAATAATGTGCTAAATGGATTTGATTTGGTATTGACTTTGAAGTGCTATTGCAATACAATATTATCACTCTCTATAGCAACGCTCTATGGGTGGAATAGACAAGAAATGTACAGTTTTCTACCATCCTGCTGACAATGTTTCTTAGTCATTCGGCAGTCTTGCAGCTTGAACCCCTGCAGGAAATCCCCCTTACAATATCATCAATTACACCTTGAACGTTTGAGTTAAAAGAATCAAGGAGAAAATCAACAGAGTCAGCAGATATGCTTGGTGTTGAAGATATAGTCTTCATAAATAGCACACTAGTCCTTGGGTGTTGAATCTTGGAGCAGTTCTAGTATGTCCCAGCCTGTCTGTGGTGATCTCTGTGGGCCTCAGCTGAGATTTGTGTCCGTAAAGCAGAAGTTGTTGTGGCTGAGTGATGTTATCATTGTCCTTGTGTAATATGTCAACCGCATGTCCATTCAGGAGCAGAAGTCCTGTGCTCATTCATACTGTGTCCAGGTGTGTGTGTGTGCCATTCAGGTTGAGTGGATTGGCACACACTGCTGAAGGATGATTGAGGGAGAAGTGGATATTGTCCTTTAGCACTCTTGAACCAAGTTTGTTTGGGTGATGGCCATCCTGTTGAAACAGTGGCCTCTGACTCCAGAAAAGATTGAAGTTATCAATGAAGTTTACTCCTTTTATATTGCAGGTTTTTTGGAGCCATGTATTAAGCCCAAGCAACCGTGAAAACCTGTTTGTTCCTCTTGCTGGGAGTGGTCCGCTGATGAATGTTTGAACTTTCAGTCTTTTAAGTGTTTCAAAAAGTTAATTGAAATCCTTCGAGTTCTGACTGCTCTTTATGAATATCATTTTTCCCCACATGAATGATGAGTCGATTTGCAGTTTTATGTTTCATCAGAATGTTCTCAAGTTCCCTGTTTATCACAGAAGTTGTTGCTTGTGGAAGGAAGCGTGTTGTTGTATCCCTGCTGCTAATGTTTCAGATTACAGAGTCTCCCACTATCAGAGTCCTGGGCTCGGCTGCGCTCTGAGCTGTCGACCTTGATCGCCGGTTAGCATCAGTGTTAGCTACTGGCTGATTCAGTCTGTGTTCGATCACATTCATCACATTTGGGGATTCCTCATTTATTAATACTTCAAATCTGTTCTCTAGATGTATAGGCGGTGGTAGGAGACCAGTATCTGCAATCCTTGTCAGAGCCGTATCTGGAGTAGAGGATGCTACAGCGGCAATATGTGATACAGATTCATCTGATGTCTCGAGCGCCTTTGGGTCTCGCTCCCTGTTTGTGCCACTGATTTGTAAGTCGATCGGCTTGTTTCTCTACACACAGTATGGCCTGTTGAGGAGCACTAGATTCAGTTCAGTTCAGTTCAGTTCAATTTTATTTATATAGCTAATTTGGCAGTCTTGGCCTAATGGTAACAGAGTTGGACTGGTGACCCAAAGGTTGCTGGTTCAATTCCAGTACCGGCAGGAATATGACTGAGGTGTCCTTGAGCAAGGCACCTAACCCCCAATCGCTCCCCGGGCGCCACTCAAGGCTGCCCGCTGCTCCGGGTGTGTGTATCCACGTTTGCAGTGTGTGTGTGTTCACTACTCACTACTCTGCTCCTAATGTGTGTGCACTTACTTGGATGGGTTAAATGCAGAGGTCAAATTCCAAGAATGGGTTACCATACTTTCACTTTCACTTTCACTTTCACTTAATTTAAAATCACTCGTAGTCTAATTGACCAAAGTGCTTCACAAGATTTATTATACAGACCATATCACTCAAAGTACAAACAACGGAAATAACCCACAGGTCAAGATATCAGAGCTCAGCTAGAATTGAAAGCCAAAGCATAATAATGCGTCTTAAGCAGGGACTTGAATATTTCAATAGTCTGCGCTTTTCTTACATAAAGTGGCAGGCTATTCCAAATATTAGGAGCAGCCACTGCAAACGCTCGGTCACCAGTTTTTTTGCCTAGATCTGTGCACGTCGAGGAGCATCTGGTCGGAAGACCTCAGTACTTTGTGTGGACATGTAGAAGCTCCGTTAAATGTGAAGGCGACAGCCCACTTAAAATTTTAAAAACAGATAACGCAATTTTAAATTTAATTCTGAAACAAACAGGAAGCCAGTGCAGGCCAATACCGGTGTAATATGTTCACGTTTTTTGGTCCCGGTTAAAAGTCGGCCTGCTGCGTTCTGCACTAACTGTAGCCGTCGAAGTGATGAGATCTCCAATCCGGCATACAAAGAGTTACAGGAGTATAATCGCGACGTTATAAAAGCGTGTATAACTCTTTAAAGTCTTTACGTAGCATGTATGGCTTGACCTTCGCCAGAAGCCTCAAGTGGAAGAAGCTAGTTTTAATGACTGAACTAATTCAGATTAGATTCTAGATTCAGGGGACTCACCGGCTGTATGAGGTCCATGATGAAGCTCTGTTGTGTGCTCCGTCTGGCTCGGTGGTCCCACAAGTAACTTTGTTTCAAGATTTCAACTACAATCCTTTTTAAAAGTCTCTGGCAGTTAGTGCAGCAAGTATTCCAGAAGAGGCATTTTCTCGTATCCTTGTGAATGTAGGCAGTCGTGTTTCCCTTCCCTGGAGTGTAAGGTTTCAGTGGGAGGCTGGTCGGATAAAATAATTCAGCTTTTTTGTTGTAATCCAAGCGTTTGAGCACTGTGCTGATTTGCTGAAGTTGAAATTAGGTGATAAAAGGAGATCAAATATAAAATAAAAGCGATAGAGCAAGAGCATCCGAACAGCAGCAGAGCAGGAAGTGCTTCATTTTATCCTTTATATCCATATTATACATTATATTCTTTATATCCATATTATCCATTATATTCTTTATATCCTTTCCTCTGTAAAGTACCTTTAAGAAGCAACATTTATAAAATACAGTTTATTATTATTATTAAATCTGACTCGTTTTCAAATGGTTTGTCATAAAACAACATCCCTGGTTTCTAAACAGAATATGACTTTCTGTTATGAAACAGGGCATTGATTTCATAATTCATACATGAACACTGTAAAGACATCAGTACTTAAATTATGTTTATCAGGCATTCTGGGAGACGCAACAAGTGAAATTATATATTAATATTATTATGAAAATATTCCAATTATGACATTGTTACTGTTATTACACATCTTTTTTCATTACATGTTGCCCCAATAACAAATTAATATGCAAATAAGATACATTGTGTTGAATGGCACTACACATTTATGACTATTTTACCTACATATTGCATAAATATGATGTATATGGTATATCATATACATCATATGGTAAAAAATGGTATATCAATTAATTCCGTTATATTTTTCATAACATAGTTTGGAATCATCTTTATACAAAGTTTGGGAGAAAGAGAAAAAAAAGCTTAATCTAAAAATGAAAAAAAAAAACTAAACAATTTTTTCCAATTTATGTCTTTTCATTTTTTTTAATAAATGGGTCCTGGTGTATGGCATAACACAGGAATCATTATTTTTTTTCCTTTTAAAAATGTCTTTATTCAATTTGTTTCTTCTCCAAACAATGTAATAAACTAAATTTGCTAAAATATACATATTCTGGTTCTCCGGATAAAAGAGTTGAAGTGTTCTTATCTCTGTACATTTACCCCAATGACTAAGTTCACTTGCAAAAAAATAGATCTTCAACCAGATCTTGTGGTTAGAGATGAAGGGCAATTCTGTCAGTTCTGTGTGTTTGCAACTGTTTGTGTGTGTGGTTGTTGTATTTCCTGTTGTATGTATATCAGTGACAAATGGAGAAATAAAAGTATAAAACCCACACCGTTATACACTGCACATCTCTCCAGTCACCAAACGCCGCACCAAATACATCTATCATGCAGAACTCCTCAACAAGTGAGTTATTTCATATATTTAATTTAGACTATTTAAACTTTTATAAAATTGGTGATTTGTATCAAGAAGAGCGAAGTTTAAAGTATAGGATTATTCTGTGCAAAATATAGTTTGATAATTGTGAATATTATAACTGTAAAATATGAACAAAACAACCCTATTTTTTTTATTTTATTAAAAACAGCACTAACAACGTGTGTGTTGTGTGTAGGTTTGCTGGTTAATAATAATAATCAATGATGAGTGACAGAGATTTGTGTAAATGGAACTGATAGGTTTAGAGTTTTTTGGAACACTTTACAATAAACTTTCATTTGCCAAACATTTGACTATTTAACGATGATGACTTTTACATGCATTTATTAATCTTAGTTAATTAATTTAAGATTAATTAATCTTATTAATGTTCATTTCAACATTTAGCCTACTAATTCAGAAATTAAGATTTGTATTTTATTAAGTAGCCTAGCCTAACAAGGATTAATAAAAGCTGTATTTATCATTGTTATGTTATTTAATAGCCTACATTTAATAATGTAACTGTAAGTCTAAGTGTGAGAGTCTCAAGCAAATAGTTGCTTTTCAACCATTCGTCACACACACTCTCATTAGTCATTATTACACAACATCAAGACATGCAAGTACCATTTTCTCTTGGAGATTTACAGGATGTGAATTATTATGCAGCCGCTAGATGGCCCGAGACGGTCACCGTGTATTACTGTATCTGTTACTGTATCTGTTACTGTATCTGTCACTGTATCTGTTACTGTATCTGTTACTGTATCTGTTACTGTATCTGTCACTGTATCTGTTACTGTATCTGTTACTGTATCTGTTACTGTTACTGTTACTGTATATGTTACTGTATCTGCTACTGTATCTGTTATTGTATCTGTCACTGTATCTGTTACTGAATCTGTTACTGTATCTGTATCTGTTACTGTATCTGTCACTGTATCTGTCACTGTATATGTCACTGTATCTGTTACTGAATATGTCACTGTATCTGTCACTGTATCTGTTACTGTATCTGTATCTGTTACTGTATCTGTCACTGTATCTGTTACTGTATCTGTCACTGTATATGTCACTGTATCTGTCACTGTATATATCTGTTACTGTATCTGTTACTGTATCTGTTACTGTATCTGTCACTGTATCTGTCACTGTATCTGTTACTGTATATGTTACTGTATCTGTCACTGTATCTGTTACTGAATCTGTCACTGTGTCTGTCACTGAATCTGTTACTGTATCTGTCACTGTATCTGTTACTGTATCTGGATCTGTCACTGTATCTGTTACTGTATCTGTTACTGTATCTGTCACTGTATCTGTCACTGTATCTGTTACTGAATCTGTTACTGTATATGTTACTGTATCTGTTACTGTATCTGTATCTGTCACTGTATCTGTTACTGAATCTGTTACTGTATCTGTCACTGTATCTGTTACTGTATCTGTATCTGTCACTGTATCTGTTACGGTATCTGTCACTGAATTTGTTTCTGTATCTGTTACTGTATCTGTATCTGTCACTGTATCTGTTACTGAATCTGTTACTGTATCTGTCACTGTATCTGTTACTGTATCTGTATCTGTCACTGTATCTGTTACTGTATCTGTATCCGTTACTGTATCTGTCACTGAATTTGTTACTGTATCTGTTACTGTATCTGTCACTGTATCTGTTACTGTATCTGTATCTGTCACTGTATCTGTTACTGTATCTGTATCCGTTACTGTATCTGTCACTGAATTTGTTACTGTATCTGTTACTGTATCTGTATATGTCACTGTATCTGTTACTGAATCTGTTACTGTATCTGTCACTGTATCTGTTACTGTATCTGGATCTGTCACTGTATCTGTTACTGTATCTGTTACTGTATCTGTCACTGTATCTGTCACTGTATCTGTTACTGAATCTGTTACTGTATATGTTACTGTATCTGTTACTGTATCTGTATCTGTCACTGTATCTGTTACTGAATCTGTTACTGTATCTGTCACTGTATCTGTTACTGTATCTGTATCTGTCACTGTATCTGTTACTGTATCTGTCACTGTATCTGTCACTGAATTTGTTTCTGTATCTGTTACTGTATCTGTATCTGTCACTGTATCTGTTACTGAATCTGTTACTGTATCTGTCACTGTATCTGTTACTGTATCTGTCACTGTATCTGTTACTGTATCTGTATCCGTTACTGTATCTGTCACTGAATTTGTTACTGTATCTGTTACTGAATCTGTTACTGTATCTGTCACTGTATCTGTTACTGTATCTGTATCTGTCACTGTATCTGTTACTGTATCTGTATCCGTTACTGTATCTGTCACTGAATTTGTTACTGTATCTGTTACTGTATCTGTATCTGTCACTGTATCTGTTACTGAATCTGTTACTGTATCTGTCACTGTATCTGTTACTGTATCTGTATCTGTCACTGTATCTGTTACTGTATCTGTATCCGTTACTGTATCTGTCACTATCTATCACTGTATCTGTTACTGAATCTGTTACTATATCTGTCACTGTATCTGTATCTGTCACTGTATCTGTTATTGTATATGTTACTGTATCTGTCACTGTATATGTCACTGTATCTGCTACTGTATCTGTTACTGTATCTGTTACTGTATCTGTCACTGTATCTGTCACTGGATCTGTTCTGTCCATCTCTTCAGGCTCGTGTGTTTGTCCATCAGTGTCCTGCTGTCTGTCTGCTCTCTGGAAGATGATGAGGACTTGTGTTTGTTCCTCTGAGGGTATGATTATTCTTTAAACAACATATTATTCATTTATTAGAGTTTAGAGTCATTTGTTTCTGAATGAAGATCTGCACTGAAATAATAGAGTGTGTTTAAGTTGATGTTCATCTTTTGTAGGAATGGATCAGTCTCTGGATGTTCCTCTCTCTGTAGAGGAGACCCGAGCAGAACCGGCCCAGAGTTCAGTGCGGCCGTGGTCATTCACACACGAGGAAGAGTGTGTGTGTGAGGATGATGACGATGACGAAGAGCAGCAGGACAATCAAATTAGAAATTCATATTTTTATTGACTTTGTATTAAAAAGGTTATGTGACCAATTATTTATTTTATTTTAACTTGTTTTTTCCTACAATGTTAGTAATTAAAATGTAAAATCAAAATGACATTGTTTATAATAAAACCATTAAAAATTAAATGAAGCACTTATTAAAATGATGCAGATGCAGTTTTTTATTCTTCAGCACAAACTATGAATGGCAACTTTTTTTAACAGTTTTGTTTCTCTTCTTATCTCATCTCATCCACACAAGCATAAACTCAGACCATTTCCTAATTTGGAATATGCTTTACTGAAATATGTCACAGTACTTTTTGACAATTCTATTCAACCAGTTTCACTTTCACTCTGAATACTAAGACTAGTAGGTTTGTAAACTTGCAACCTCACGACACGTGGTCATTTGCATCCACATGTTCTAGACAAGGACTGCATTCGAAAACTCCCCTGTTGCGCAATCATTTCAGCATTTGCTGACTTTCCTCGTTCGGCACAAAGACCACAATCTCCAACTGAACTAAGTTGTCACTTCACATTTTAATACGGAAAAAATAACAAGCCCAAACATGGCAATACTGCAAGACAAGTGGCAATCAGCTTTACGAGCATTAGCAAAAACACAGCAGAGCGAGACGCGAGCGCAACGGTCAAACATGTTCTTTAAGCGCATGTTTGCATAGAAAAATAATGGACAAAGTTACGCAGTAGAATGGGAAAAAACTTAAGGTTTAGACAACAAAATGAACAATATAGCCTTGACGGTTATAGGCTACACGCCTATAGGCTACATGTCCTGTGGTAGCAAAAAGATGCGCAGTCCTTGCATTTGTACTTTGTAACTGAAATGATAGCCTATACGCTGTTGCAATTTGCAGCTGTTGCAGCGCTGTTGACTTATATAACTAAATATCTATAATAACCTATATGCAAAGTCTATAACTAAATATGTCGGAGACTCCACGCAAAATACAATGACATGGGAACGAAGATGTAGCGCAGGGGTCACCAACACGGTGCGGGGACAGGGCGGCCCCAGGGACCACATGCATGTTAAGGCAGGATTTTTTTTTTTTTACAATAAAATCACTGGTTCTTACCTTGCCACCCCTGAAAAGAAAATATCAGGCTACGCCACTTTAACTGCACTAATATTATAACACTTTTTATCCCAGTATTCATTTGATTGTATTATTTTTATTATTATTTTACATTTATGTTGATTGTATATTTTAGTTGTTATTCTCTGTTTTACACACTCTACATCTGTGATCAGTGTGCATTATAGGCGGCGATAGTGAAAATAAAGTGGAAAAAAGAGCGATACAAGCTTTTCTTTTTGAACAATGTATCATAGACTACAAACAACATGGCAACAGTATCAGATGCAAAAAGTAAATTACGAGGAAAACAAAGACAAAGAAAAGGGATAAAATTAAGGTAAAATGCTAGGGGTTTTTCTTTAGAAATCATAATCCTCTATTATAGCTAAAGGTTTTTTTGTTTTGTATAGGAAAGAAACTTTCTAACCAAATAACCAAATGCTAGACCACTAGTGTTTTCCGCAGATGGGAGTTTTACTTACTCAAACATGTTCTGAGGGCAGAAAGGAAAATGATTGGTTTACAGATTCAACCAATGAAACTGAAGCAAGGGCGGGGTCAATACGTTTGAATGTGCGCGCGGAAGGATTGCGGAATAGTCGGAATACAAGACAGATCTTCGTGGGAGAAGAACACATTTATTGCAAGGTAAGTGAATTTACTATTATATTTTGTTAAAATTCGACATCCTCTAACGTTTAGTAAGATAATTAGTGAACATTAAAAATGCACAGAACTAATCATCGTCTGGACATCGTAGGCTGTAACTTTTATGCATTTCGATTCGACTGTTACATCAGTCAACCACAACAAAGCTGCTTATGGGGTAACTGGTGTAAAACATGCTTTTCCAATGCTACCTCTGTCTGTGAAATTGATATGCGAGAACAGAACTCGTTCAAATCTCCGCTATATTTCAACGGTCAAAAAGATACATCTCCCGCCCTAGCGCTGCTCTCAGGGCAGGAGTACTGCAATAGTTTCAAATAACTGTTATTTTAGTGTATTACGCGCTGCTCTCAGGACAGGAGTACTCAATAGATTCAACTCGCTGTTATTTTAGTGTATTACGCGCTGCTCTCAGGGCAGGAATACTCAATAGATTCAACTCGCTGTTATTTTAGTGTATTACGCGCTGCTCTCAGGGCAGGAATACTCAATATATTCATATCGCTGTTATTTTAGTGTATTACGCGCTGCTCTCAGGGCAGGAATACTCAATAGATTCACATCGCTGTTATTTTAGTGTATTACGCGCTGCTCTCAGGGCAGGAGTGCTCAATAGATTCACATCGCTGTTATTTTAGTGTATTACGCGCTGCTCTCAGGGCAGGAGTGCTCAATAGATTCACATCGCTGTTATTTTAGTGTATTACGCGCTGCTCTCAGGGCAGGAGTGCTCAATAGATTCACATCGCTGTTATTTTAGTGTATTACGCGCTGCTCTCAGGGCAGGAGTACTCAATAGATTCACATCGCTGTTATTTTAGTGTATTACGCGCTGCTCTCAGGGCAGGAATACTCAATAGATTCAAATCACTGTTATTTTAATGTATTACGCGCTGCTCTCAGGGCAGGAGTACTCAATAGATTCACATCGCTGTTATTTTAGTGTATTACGCGCTGCTCTCAGGGCAGGAGTGCTCAATAGATTCAAATCACTGTTATTTTAATTTTAGTGTATTACGCGCTGCTCTCAGGGCAGGAGTGCTCAATAGATTCACATCGCTGTTATTTTAGTGTATTACGCGCTGCTCTCAGGGCAGGAGTGCTCAATAGATTCAAATCACTGTTATTTTAATTTTAGTGTATTACGCGCTGCTCTCAGGGCAGGAGTACTCAATAGATTCATATCGCTGTTATTTTAGTGTATTACGCGCTGCTCTCAGGGCAGGAGTACTCAATAGATTCAACTCGCTGTTATTTTAGTGTATTACGCGCTGCTCTCAGGGCAGGAGTGCTCAATAGATTCACATCGCTGTTATTTTAGTGTATTACGCGCTGCTCTCAGGGCAGGAGTGCTCAATAGATTCACATCGCTGTTATTTTAGTGTATTACGCGCTGCTCTCAGGGCAGGAGTGCTCAATAGATTCACATCGCTGTTATTTTAGTGTATTACGCGCTGCTCTCAGGCAAAGTCCTTTTAGGCAAGTCATGCCACTCGGCCGCCATCTTGGCAACGCCTCCGGGCAGCTATTTTGAACTAACAAGACCAGACTCCTATCTAAATGAATGGGCAGAGAGTCAGAACTGCACATTCACTGGTCACCGGGACATAAAAAAGTCATGTATAGAAACAGCAGTAAAATATGATAAAAATCGCTGAAAAAGTTTGATGACTATGCCCCAAAATAAGGTTTAAAACGCCTTTTCCCCCACAGGTTATACTTTACTACGCATGCGCAAGGGTTCTCGTCTCCGCTGTCGCAAACGTCAACTGTGCGCATGCGTCAGTGGGACCAGACGATAGGCTTAAATGTTTCCCGGCTGTACTGTTAAAAAGCAGACGATTGGCTTTCCAGAAGGAGGGGCGGGGCATGTGCATACAACCGTCATATTTGCCGTTACGGGTTTTTCCTATGTAGTTGTATTGAGGAGTAAGGAAGTGGCATGTCTCTGTATAAATAGTCTCTGTCTCAGGGCATGAGTACTCAATAGATTCAAATCACTGTTATTTTTAGTGTATTACACGCTGCTCTCAGGGCAGGAGTACTCAATAGTTTCAAATCACTGTTATTTTAGTGTATTACGCGCTGCTCTCAGGGCAGGAGTGCTCAATAGATTCACATCGCTGTTATTTTAGTGTATTACGCGCTGCTCTCAGGGCAGGAGTACTCAATAGATTCAAATCACTGTTATTTTAGTGTATTACGCGCTGCTCTCAGGGCAGGAGTACTCAATAGATTCACATCGCTGTTATTTTAATGTATTACGCGCTGCTCTCAGGGCAGGAGTACTCAATAGTTTCAAATCACTGTTATTTTAGTGTATTACGCGCTGCTCTCAGGGCAGGAGTACTCAATAGTTTCAAATCACTGTTATTTTAGTGTATTACGCGCTGCTCTCAGGGCAGGAGTACTCAATAGATTCACATCGCTGTTATTTTAGTGTATTACGCGCTGCTCTCAGGGCAGGAGTACTCAATAGATTCACATCGCTGTTATTTTAGTGTATTACGCGCTGCTCTCAGGGCAGGAGTACTCAATAGATTCAAATCACTGTTATTTTAGTGTATTACGCGCTGCTCTCAGGGCAGGAGTACTCAATAGATTCACATCGCTGTTATTTTAGTGTATTACGCGCTGCTCTCAGGGCAGGAGTACTCAATAGATTCACATCGCTGTTATTTTAGTGTATTACGCGCTGATCTCAGGGCAGGAGTACTCAATAGATTCAAATCACTGTTATTTTTAGTGTATTACGCGCTGCTCTCAGGGCAGGAGTACTCAATAGGTTCAAATCGCTGTTATTTTAGTGTATTACGCGCTGCTCTCAGGGCAGGAGTACTGCAATAGTTTCAAATAACTGTTATTTTAGTGTATTACGCGCTGCTCTCAGGGCAGGAGTACTCAATAGATTCAAATCACTGTTATTTTAATTTAATGTATTACGCGCTGCTCTCAGGGCAGGAGTACTCAATAGATTCAAATCACTGTTATTTTAGTGTATTACGCGCTGCTCTCAGGGCAGGAGTACTCAATAGATTCACATCGCTGTTATTTTAGTGTATTACGCGCTGCTCTCAGGGCAGGAGTACTCAATAGATTCACATCGCTGTTATTTTAGTGTATTACGCGCTGCTCTCAGGGCAGGAGTACTCAATAGATTCACATCGCTGTTATTTTAGTGTATTACGCGCTGCTCTCAGGGCAGGAGTGCTCAATAGATTCACATCGCTGTTATTTTAGTGTATTACGCGCTGCTCTCAGGGCAGGAGTACTCAATAGATTCAAATCACTGTTATTTTAGTGTATTACGCACTGCTCTCAGGGCAGGAATACTCAATAGATTCAAATCACTGTTATTTTAATGTATTACGCGCTGCTCTCAGGGCAGGAGTACTCAATAGATTCACATCGCTGTTATTTTAGTGTATTACGCGCTGCTCTCAGGGCAGGAGTGCTCAATAGATTCAAATCACTGTTATTTTAATTTTAGTGTATTACGCGCTGCTCTCAGGGCAGGAGTGCTCAATAGATTCACATCGCTGTTATTTTAGTGTATTACGCGCTGCTCTCAGGGCAGGAGTGCTCAATAGATTCAAATCACTGTTATTTTAATTTTAGTGTATTACGCGCTGCTCTCAGGGCAGGAGTACTCAATAGATTCATATCGCTGTTATTTTAGTGTATTACGCGCTGCTCTCAGGGCAGGAGTACTCAATAGATTCAACTCGCTGTTATTTTAGTGTATTACGCGCTGCTCTCAGGGCAGGAGTGCTCAATAGATTCACATCGCTGTTATTTTAGTGTATTACGCGCTGCTCTCAGGGCAGGAGTGCTCAATAGATTCACATCGCTGTTATTTTAGTGTATTACGCGCTGCTCTCAGGGCAGGAGTGCTCAATAGATTCACATCGCTGTTATTTTAGTGTATTACGCGCTGCTCTCAGGCAAAGTCCTTTTAGGCAAGTCATGCCACTCGGCCGCCATCTTGGCAACGCCTCCGGGCAGCTATTTTGAACTAACAAGACCAGACTCCTATCTAAATGAATGGGCAGAGAGTCAGAACTGCACATTCACTGGTCACCGGGACATAAAAAAGTCATGTATAGAAACAGCAGTAAAATATGATAAAAATCGCTGAAAAAGTTTGATGACTATGCCCCAAAATAAGGTTTAAAACGCCTTTTTCCCCACAGGTTATACTTTACTACGCATGCGCAAGGGTTCTCGTCTCCGCTGTCGCAAACGTCAACTGTGCGCATGCGTCAGTGGGACCAGACGATAGGCTTAAATGTTTCCCGGCTGTACTGTTAAAAAGCAGACGATTGGCTTTCCAGAAGGAGGGGCGGGGCATGTGCATACAACCGTCATATTTGCCGTTACGGGTTTTTCCTATGTAGTTGTATTGAGGAGTAAGGAAGTGGCATGTCTCTGTATAAATAGTCTCTGTCTCAGGGCATGAGTACTCAATAGATTCAAATCACTGTTATTTTTAGTGTATTACGCGCTGCTCTCAGGGCAGGAGTACTCAATAGTTTCAAATCACTGTTATTTTAGTGTATTACGCGCTGCTCTCAGGGCAGGAGTGCTCAATAGATTCACATCGCTGTTATTTTAGTGTATTACGCGCTGCTCTCAGGGCAGGAGTACTCAATAGATTCACATCGCTGTTATTTTAGTGTATTACGCGCTGCTCTCAGGGCAGGAGTACTCAATAGATTCAAATCACTGTTATTTTAGTGTATTACGCGCTGCTCTCAGGGCAGGAGTACTCAATAGATTCACATCGCTGTTATTTTAATGTATTACGCGCTGCTCTCAGGGCAGGAGTACTCAATAGTTTCAAATCACTGTTATTTTAGTGTATTACGCGCTGCTCTCAGGGCAGGAGTACTCAATAGATTCAAATCACTGTTATTTTAGTGTATTACGCGCTGCTCTCAGGGCAGGAGTACTCAATAGATTCACATCGCTGTTATTTTAGTGTATTACGCGCTGCTCTCAGGGCAGGAGTACTCAATAGATTCACATCGCTGTTATTTTAGTGTATTACGCGCTGATCTCAGGGCAGGAGTACTCAATAGATTCAAATCACTGTTATTTTTAGTGTATTACGCGCTGCTCTCAGGGCAGGAGTACTGCAATAGTTTCAAATAACTGTTATTTTAGTGTATTACGCGCTGCTCTCAGGGCAGGAGTACTCAATAGATTCAAATCACTGTTATTTTAGTGTATTACGCGCTGCTCTCAGGGCAGGAGTACTCAATAGATTCACATCGCTGTTATTTTAGTGTATTACGCGCTGCTCTCAGGGCAGGAGTACTCAATAGATTCACATCGCTGTTATTTTAGTGTATTACGCGCTGCTCTCAGGGCAGGAGTACTCAATAGATTCACATCGCTGTTATTTTAGTGTATTACGCGCTGCTCTCAGGGCAGGAGTACTCAATAGATTCACATCGCTGTTATTTCAGTGTATTACGCGCTGCTCTCAGGGCAGGAGTACTGCAATAGATTCAAATCGCTGTTATTTTAGTGTATTACGCGCTGCTCTCAGGGCAGGAGTACTCAATAGATTCACATCGCTGTTATTTTAGTGTATTACGCGCTGCTCTCAGGGCAGGAGTACTCAATAGATTCACATCGCTGTTATTTAAGTGTATTACGCGCTGCTCTCAGGGCAGGAGTACTCAATAGATTCAAATCACTGTTATTTTAGTGTATTACGCGCTGCTCTCAGGGCAGGAGTACTCAATAGATTCAAATCACTGTTATTTTAGTGTATTACGCGCTGCTCTCAGGGCAGGAGTACTCAATAGATTCAAATCACTGTTATTTTATTGTGTTACGCGCTGCTCTCAGGGCAGGAGTACTCGGTATAGGTTTATTTTTAGTTCGCGTTCCCATGGGTCCTTAAAATCCTTGAAATTCAAGGCCCTGGAAAGTGTTTGAAAATAAACATACATAGATACAGGACAGGTCTAGGGCTGCAACTAACGATTATTTTAATAATCGATTAATCTGTCGATTATTTTTTCGTTTAATCGATGAATCGGATAAAAAAAACTGAAAATAAAAAACCATTCATTTCTAACCCTTTATTCAAAACAGAACTGACCGTGCAAATTCACAGTGCACAAATATTTAGAATTAGAAAGTGCACATACGGGTTGCTCATTGAACATCCCTGAGCTGATAAAAAAAAAAAAAAGGACTACAACAAAAAACAAACACATGTATGCTTTACATAGGCTTTTTTTTATAATAAAGTGCTCAAAAAGATGTATATTTTTGTTTAAAGGGACCTGAGCTGTCAGAACAATAAATAATTTATACAAAATAAAGAAAAATACAAATAAAAAAACTTAATAGGATTTGTTTGAAGGTCAGAAATTGTTCTCTCTATACTACACTCACAGACGCACACTCACAGACGCACACGCTCACAGATGCACACGCTCACAGACGCAAACGCTCACAAACTTTTTTTTTTTAACAACATTTTTGACATTTGACAAGCACATGCACACAAAAGACAAGTTTCGTACTGTCGGATAATAGGTGATAATAATAGCAATAATAATAATTATAACAAGATAATAGCTCTACTCTATCCTAATATTAATTATAAATATAATGTAGCCTATATGAAATATAAATACAATATAAATTATATAAAAAACGATTTACTAATGCTCGGACACACACTGTCGCTCGTGCGCTGCTGACACACTCGGTCTCTTTCGTGCACCGTCGCTCGCGCTGACCATGGCGCTCACACACTCGGTCTCTCTCGCACACAACGGTTTCTCTCGCGCGCAAACACACTCGGTATCTTTCGCACACTATTGCTCGCGTGCAGTAGAGATCCACTTTTGCGACACGACTGTCGCGTGGTGTCGCAACGCCTCCGCACATTTGTACGTTGATGGGCGTTCTCGTTATGGGCGTGGTTTTGACCCAGCGGCCAGTCTAGAACAAAGGACCCTCGAGAGACTACTTCTATTGGATAGACGCTTCGCGTTTGACGGATTCATTTGCATAAAGCTGGGCATAACGGTGCGGATCCACTTGTCCGTGCGGCACTTCTGTCGCGCCGCGCTCCGCTTTATTCCTATGGGTGACGTCACGCGACTTTAACGCGCCCGCAATGCATCCCGGGAAGGCGGCGCTTCATTTGGAAAAATGCTGCGCGTCAAAAAGCTGGCCGATGCCCATCTTTATGCAAATGAAGTCCGTCAAACGCGACGCGTCTAACCAATAGAAGAAGTCTCTCGAGGGGCCTTTGTTCTAGACTGGCCGCTTTCTCAAAACCACGCCCATAGCAGTAAACTTGAGGAACGCCCATCAACATACAAATGTGGGAAGACACCACGCGACTGTCGTGTCGGACAAGTGGATCTCTACCGTCAGCCAGCTTTTGGACGCGCAGCATTTTTTCAAATGAAGCGCCGCCTTCCCAGGATGCTTTGCGGGCGCGTTAAAGTCGCGTGATGTCACCCATAGGAATAAAGCGGAGCGCGGCGCGGCTGAAGTGTCACATGGACAAGTGGATCCGCACCGATACTTGGTCTCCGTCTCTCTCGCGCGCAGTGTTCAGACCGGCACCTCAGCTCTGCTCTGCTCCGCTCCGTGCTCAACTCAAATTTTTTTTTTTTTTTATATATACAAAAATTATTGATAGTCGCGCGACGCAACGAATCGATTATGAAATTCGTTGCCAACTTTTTTAACAATCGATTTTAATCGATTTAATCGATTCGTTGTTGCAGCCATAGACAGGTCCTCAGTCCTCAAATCCATATTATTATTATTATTCCCTCTGGTCCGCTAATTATTATTTGTTATTTCACCAACAATTTGTGGCCTATGCATTCTAGCTTGCTTGATTTAAGTTACTTATGCGCATTTACGCGTTACGTTAAGTGTTTCCGGTGTGAGGTACTTTGTGTTGTACGTTGACATGACATTCACACGCGCACGAAACTACTACGATGGTACCTCAGTGTTTGTTGTTGGACATAACAAATGTGTCCCCACATTAAGTCCTTGAATTTGAGGGTATTGGACCTGGAAAGTACTTGAAATGTCCTTTGAATTTAACCAAGGTGTGAGTAGGGTATTCTTGCAATACTGGTGGATGCAGTTTCAGGACTGCATTTCTAGGACCCTAGATTTTCTTGTATGTATTAGCAGTTTATAATATTATTTATTTAGCACTTACTATTCAATTCTGTAATAATTTTATTATTTTTCAGGAATAATTTTGTTGTTTAATTGTAAAATTGAATTGATATATTTTCATTACCAACCCCTTACCCTAAACATACACATTGGTAACCCTCTTGAAATATATATATATAAAAAAATTATAAATAAAGGAATAAATAAAAAAAAGTTATATATGAGCAACTATATTCTAGTTTTCTAATTCAGTTTTCTTGGAAAAAATTTCTCACACATACACTTTCTCACTTTTACACTCTCACATACACAATTCATTAGCCGCAGTGAAGCGTGGCACATCACGTCTGATGTGCCTTTATTTGTACGTTAATAATATGAAAACCAGGTAATATGAATAGAATAGAAGAAGATAGTATTCTGTATAGTATTGATATTTTGGTATAATTTTTTTCTGTTGATTTTTTTGCTGGTTTTATAGTCTATAGTAAATCTATAGACCTACAAATTGTAAGGGTATTAGATTCTTTCTAATCGTTTCGTTGTTACATCAGTAGACCATTTATTTTCGATGTATTACTGACTTGTTCTTTTATCTTATTCTTCAGTTACCTGAATGAGTTGGCAGAAACTGGATGAATCAAAGGAGCACTGAAGACGCCTCTGATGCTGCCCAGTTTATGATTACAACAGGCCTGGATGCAAAGATGGAGAACGTTTGGTTCCACCTGATACAAGCGCACAATCACATAGAGCTGACTTTTATGATGCATAAATGTGATCGCAAAAGATCCCAATATGGATCTATGTGCAAATACTTAATTTTCTCACTGAGTATTGTGGAGAAACAAGGACTTTTAGATTTTATCAGGGTTCCTATGCAATTTGGAAAAATATGGCATTGAGTAATTTCCAAGTCTGGAAAATATTTTCGTTTCCTTTTTTCTAAAATATAAAATGTTCTAAAAATAAATGTATCACAAAAGCAGAATGAATTCATGGCAAAAGTTTAGTGATCATTTAGAGATTGTTTGTCTTTATCATTAGCGAGTCTCTTTCGAACTTATTTAAATGAATGTGCCACTCTTCCAGCAACAGATAAAGGAGCAGTCTACCAGTTAACTTAGACTGCTTGGTGATCGTCCAATATCAAACCACACAGGTTATAAAGCATTTTAGGTTTCGTCTCATCCTGTTAGTGCTCATCACTTCGAGAAAACCAATGTAGAAAAAAAAACTGCAGAGATATGTACAGATGATTGTACTGTAAATATAATGCTGTATGAATCATTTATGTTGAATATGTTAAAAAAAAACTAGAGAGAGGGTTGAAAATTTAAGTCTGTAAGATTGAAAATAAAGATATTTGAAAATGAACAAAGACATTTGCTTTTTCTGTTTCTGTTTCAATCCCCCTCTTTCCTACCCCAAGGACCATTTGTAATTCCTAAAGGCAGAGATAGTGATTGAGGCCCGTAGGTCAAAATATGTGGATATTGGGGGTCTAAAATTGTCACACCTTTAGTACGATGGGGGAAATTATAATTTTCTGATTGGTCAGTTTGAATGTCTCACATGTGTGTTAGACACATGGGTAAGGAAGGCATCAAGAAGATTGTAACAGTTGCTCTGGCCATTTTATTCTCTGGCTCTGTTTCTGTCTCTTACTCTCTACACTCTCTCCCTCTCTTTCTATCTCTCAGGTAACACTTAACATATATGGTGGGTACTATTAATGGTATACGTTTTTATCATCACATCTATTTTGTAACTATTTTAAGTGTAACCATATATAGTGTCATTAGACCCTTTCAATTACATATGATGTGCCAACTAGTTTTGATTAGGTATTGACTTTGAAGGGCTACCCATTGCAAAACAATATCGTCACACTATAGCAACGCTCTGCCACATATTTAGCTATTGTAACTGCGCTTATTTCCATCTTTGGTATAAGCAGCAGGTGGTAATAGACAAGAAATCTAGTTTTCCGCCATCTTACTGCTAATGTTTCTTTAGTCATTCGGCAATCCAACAGCCTGAACCCCTGTAGGAAATCTATCCTTACAAAAGTATGGAATTTTGATTTAATTAAATGACTGTTGTGCAGAATCTTTGTATAAAATCAAAATGAAAGAACAAATGTTGATAAACAATCACTAATTATATTTTTATTGAACTGTCTTTTGGTCCAATATTACAATAAAATAATTAATTCAAGTATAATTATACTTTCCTTTTTAATAGTATTAAAAGTATTAAACATTTCCAGTGAATTAAATGTATAAAACACAGAAACGTATCACAAAAAATGCAGATCAGAGATGTAGTCATTTTTTTTTCTTTTAGACGGGTGTCGTTGAACTTGAATGTGATTCCCATTAAACCAGGCCCAAGGCCATGGGTCGCCTGGCCAGATGTCTGTCAGTTCCTCCTTAAATTCTCCAGGAGTGTAGGTCTTCCTGCAAATTAATTACAAAAAAGATTTTGGATTCAATGTAAACCCATAGTCATAATAAAACAAAAACATAAAGTAACAACATAAAATGTATTTCACCTGCAGTCTTCAGGTTTGGATATTTAACAATGATTGAACATCCTCATTTTCAAATATTTCCTGGACTACTTTCTTTGTTGGAGTAAACTTATTGCGAGGGACATTAATGAAACCTTATTGTAAAGTGTTAGCAATGTACACTAACTAGAATTACTAATAGAATTAGCTAAAGACATTTATAACACCCTTAAAACAGCACTAAGGTCACAGTTATATTGTTACTTGGTTCTCACAGTTAAGTGCACGTTGAAGTCAGTTTGGTGCACCTGGAAGGCTAAAATACACAAAAAATAACAGTGATTTGAATCTATTGAGTACTCCTGCCCTGAGAGCAGCGCGTAATACACTAAAATAACAGCGATGTGAATCTATTGAGCACTCCTGCCCTGAGAGCAGCGCGTAATACACTAAAATAACAGCGATGTGAATCTATTGAGTACTCCTGCCCTGAGAGCAGCGCGTAATACACTAAAATAACAGCGATGTGAATCTATTGAGTATTCCTGCCCTGAGAGCAGCGCGTAATACACTAAAATAACAGCGATGTGAATCTATTGAGTACTCCTGCCCTGAGAGCAGCGCGTAATACACTAAAATAACAGCGATGTGAATCTATTGAGTACTCCTGCCCTGAGAGCAGCGCGTAATACACTAAAATAACAGCGATGTGAATCTATTGAGCACTCCTGCCCTGAGAGCAGCGCGTAATACACTAAAATAACAGCGATGTGAATCTATTGAGTACTCCTGCCCTGAGAGCAGCGCGTAATACACTAAAATAACAGCGATGTGAATCTATTGAGCACTCCTGCCCTGAGAGCAGCGCGTAATACACTAAAATAACAGCGATTTGAATCTATTGAGCACTCCTGCCCTGAGAGCAGCGCGTAATACACTAAAATAACAGTGATTTGAATCTATTGAGTATTCCTGCCCTGAGAGCAGCGCGTAATACACTAAAATAACAGCGATTTGAATCTATTGAGCACTCCTGCCCTGAGAGCAGCGCGTAATACACTAAAATAACAGCGAGTTGAATCTATTGAGTACTCCTGCCCTGAGAGCAGCGCGTAATACACTAAAATAACAGCGATGTGAATCTATTGAGTACTCCTGCCCTGAGAGCGGCGCGTAATACATTAAAATAACAGCGATGTGAATCTATTGAGTACTCCTGCCCTGAGAGCAGCGCGTAATACACTAAAATAACAGCGATGTGAATCTATTGAGTACTCCTGTCCTGAGAGCAGCGCGTAATACACTTAAATAACAGCGATGTGAATCTATTGAGTACTCCTGCCCTGAGAGCAGCGCGTAATACACTAAAATAACAGCGATGTGAATCTATTGAGTACTCCTGCCCTGAGAGCAGCGCGTAATACACTAAAATAACAGCGATGTGAATCTATTGAGTACTCCTGCCCTGAGAGCAGCGCGTAATACACTAAAATAACAGCGATGTGAATCTATTGAGTACTCCTGCCCTGAGAGCAGCGCGTAATACACTAAAATAACAGTGATGTGAATCTATTGAGTATTCCTGCCCTGAGAGCAGCGCGTAATACACTAAAATAACAGCGATGTGAATCTATTGAGTATTCCTGCCCTGAGAGCAGCGCGTAATACACTAAAATAACAGCGATGTGAATCTATTGAGTACTCCTGCCCTGAGAGCAGCGCGTAATACACTAAAATAACAGCGATGTGAATCTATTGAGTACTCCTGCCCTGAGAGCAGCACGTAATACACTAAAATAACAGCGATGTGAATCTATTGAGTACTCCTGCCCTGAGAGCAGCGTGTAATACACTAAAATAACAGCGATTTGAATCTATTGAGTACTCCTGCCCTGAGAGCAGCGCGTAATACACTAAAATAACAGCGATTTGAATCTATTGAGCACTCCTGCCCTGAGAGCAGCGCGTAATACACTAAAATAACAGCGATTTGAATCTATTGAGCACTCCTGCCCTGAGAGCAGCGCGTAATACACTAAAATAACAGTGATTTGAATCTATTGAGTATTCCTGCCCTGAGAGCAGCGCGTAATACACTAAAATAACAGCGAGTTGAATCTATTGAGTACTCCTGCCCTGAGAGCAGCGCGTAATACACTAAAATAACAGCGAGTTGAATCTATTGAGTACTCCTGCCCTGAGAGCAGCGCGTAATACACTAAAATAACAGCGAGTTGAATCTATTGAGTACTCCTGCCCTGAGAGCAGCGCGTAATACACTAAAATAACAGCGAGTTGAATCTATTGAGTACTCCTGCCCTGAGAGCAGCGCGTAATACACTAAAATAACAGTTATTTGAAACTATTGCAGTACTCCTGCCCTGAGAGCAGCGCTAGGGCGGGAGATGTATCTTTTTGACCGTTGAAATATAGCGGAGATTTGAACGAGTTCTGTTCTCGCATATCAATTTCACAGACAGAGGTAGCATTGGAAAAGCATGTTTTACACCAGTTACCCCATAAGCAGCTTTGTTGTGGTTGACTGATGTAACAGTCGAATCGAAATGCATAAAAGTTACAGCCTACGATGTCCAGACGATGATTAGTTCTGTGCATTTTTAATGTTCACTAATTATCTTACTAAACGTTAGAGGATGTCGAATTTTAACAAAATATAATAGTAAATTCACTTACCTTGCAATAAATGTGTTCTTCTCCCACGAAGATCTGTCTTGTATTCCGACTATTCCCCAATCGCAGATGGGAGTTTTACTTACTCAAACATGTTCTGAGGGCAGAAAGGAAAATGATTGGTTTACAGATTCAACCAATGAAACTGAAGCAAGGGCGGGGTCAATACGTTTGAATGTGCGCGCGGAAGGATTGCGGAATAGTCGGAATACAAGACAGATCTTCGTGGGAGAAGAACACATTTATTGCAAGGTAAGTGAATTTACTATTATATTTTGTTAAAATTCGACATCCTCTAACGTTTAGTAAGATAATTAGTGAACATTAAAAATGCACAGAACTAATCATCGTCTGAACATCGTAGGCTGTAACTTGTTATGCATTTCGATTCGACTGTTACATCAGTCAACCACTACAAAGCTGCTTATGGGGTAACTGGTGTAAAACATGCTTTTCCAATGCTACCTCTGTCTGTGAAATTGATAGGCTATGCGAGAACAGAACTCGTTCAAATCTCCGCTATATTTCAACGGTCAAAAAGATACATCTCCCGCCCTAGCACTGCTCTCAGGGCAGGAGTACTGCAATAGATTCACATCGCTGTTATTTTAGTGTATTACGCGCTGCTCTCAGGGCAGGAGTACTGCAATAGTTTCAAATAACTGTTATTTTAGTGTATTACGCGCTGCTCTCAGGGCAGGAGTACTGCAATAGTTTCAAATAACTGTTATTTTAGTGTATTACGCGCTGCTCTCAGGGCAGGAATACTCAATAGGTTCAAATCACTGTTATTTTAGTGTATTACGTGCTGCTCTCAGGGCAGGAGTACTCAATAGATTCAAATCACTGTTATTTTAGTGTATTACGCGCTGCTCTCAGGGCAGGAATACTCAATAGGTTCAAATCACTGTTATTTTAGTGTATTACGCGCTGCTCTCAGGGCAGGAATACTCAATAGATTCACATCGCTGTTATTTTAGTGTATTACGCGCTGTTCTCAGGGCAGGAGTACTCAATAGATTCACATCGCTGTTATTTTAGTGTATTACGCGCTGTTCTCAGGGCAGGAGTACTCAATAGATTCACATCGCTGTTATTTTAGTGTATTACGCGCTGTTCTCAGGGCAGGAGTACTCAATAGATTCACATCGCTGTTATTTTAGTGTATTACGCGCTGCTCTCAGGGCAGGAGTACTCAATAGATTCAAATCACTGTTATTTTAGTGTATTACGCGCTGCTCTCAGGGCAGGAGTACTGCAATAGTTTCAAATAACTGTTATTTTAGTGTATTACGCGCTGCTCTCAAGGCAGGAATACTCAATAGGTTCAAATCACTGTTATTTTAGTGTATTACGCGCTGCTCTCAGGGCAGGAATACTCAATAGGTTCAAATCACTGTTATTTTAGTGTATTACGCGCTGCTCTCAGGGCAGGAATATTCAGTAGATTCAACTCGCTGTTATTTTAGTGTATTACGTGCTGCTCTCAGGGCAGGAGTACTCAATAGATTCAACTCGCTGTTATTTTAGTGTATTACGCGCTGCTCTCAGGGCAGGAGTACTCAATAGATTCACATCGCTGTTATTTTAGTGTATTACGCGCTGCTCTCAGGGCAGGAGTACTCAATACACTGCAAAAAATGAAATCTTGCCGAGTTAAAAAATCTTAAAATAAGGCAAGAATTCTTATTTTTTTTCTTCTAAGATAAATTAACTAGCCTAGAACTAAAAGCAAAAGATTATTTTGCTTGTTTTGAGAAAATATAACTTGCTTTTTCTTACTTAGAAAAAAATGCCAATTCTGGTGATTTCTTTAAATTAATTAAGTATCTTTTTAAAGTGTATGGTATATTTTGACACAGTCTGTCCAATTTCAAGCCATATTTTCTTATTTTAAGAGCACAACATTTCTTATTTTTAGAAAACAATGTTAGCACATTCAGACACAAAGATTTTTTTTTTTATTGTTTCCTACTTTACATTGAATGAATGCATGAGGCATTTAGCGCTTTCATATGTACTGGTGTACACCCAAAGCGCTTTACAATTAGATCAGGGGATCTCTCCTCCACCACAGTGTGAGCATCCACTGGGATGATGCGCCGGCAGCCACAGTACCACTGTGCTCACCACACACCAGCTATAGTGGAGAGGAGAGAGAGAGGGATAAAGCCAATTCAGTGAACTAAACATTATTTAGTTTGAACCATAACATTTTATTCGGTGCTGACATCTGTCAATATCTTGTACACCAACCCAGTAACTTCATTTTAAAAGATTATTCACCCCAAAATGAACATTTCCTGATAATTTACTCACCCCAATGCCATTCAAGATGTTCATGTCTTTCTTTCTTCAGTGGAAAATAAATTAAGTTTTAGGATTTTTCTCCACACAATGGACTTCAATTGCAACCCAAATGTTGAAGTCCAAATCAAATCAATGGGTCTTATCTAGCGAATCGAATAGTCATAATGATATTAATAATAATATACTTTCCAACGTGATGATGTAATGCCCGGCGTGTCACCAGCACAAGATGAACAATTGTGGTTAAAAAGTATACTTTTTTTTAGTCTTTTTTTTTTTTTAAATGACTCGCTAAATAAGACCCTATCCTCAGCTGTGATTGAGGAGAGCCATTTGAAGCACTATAAAGCCCTTTGAAACTGCATTGATTTGGACTTCAACATTTTGGTTGCAATTCAAGTCCATTGTATGGAGAAAAATCCTAAAATGTTTTCCTCAAAAAACTTAATTTCCTTTCCACTGAAAAGACAAAAATCTTGGATGGCATTTGGGTGAGTAAATTATCAGGAAATTTTTATTTTTTTGGAAAAAGTGAATTGGGGGGTAGTGAAAAAGTCAGCGAAGGTTCTTATAGACAGCAGTTGCTTAAATTAAAATAAAAATTCTGTTTTTTGGTCTCTTTATATATATCACTTTCTCAGTGATGTATGTGTAACCTTGACCAAGCTCACTGTAAATTCCAAGAGCTTTCCTGACTCACATATATCTAGTTAACTTTACTCAGTAATATAAAATTCATACTTCTTACTAGGTTTTACAAGCAAGTAGCAACTAAGGACGCAATGACGTTACTAAACCAGTGAGAGGCAGCAGTGCAGTAAAGCGTGCCTAATCTGCAGAAAAAACAAAGAAGAAGCGGCACTTGTGGTGAGAGCATGCGCGATAGATTTTGTTCGTATTTAGGCGCCAATTTTACAGCTGTGGAAAGACGTTGACAGACTGACTACATTTTATCTGGAGCCACGCTACGGTTATGGAATAATAATAATAAGGTGAGTAATCAAGCATGTGACTATTGTGTGAATGATTATTTTTTACTGTATGTCGATATTTTTTTACTGATCTCCTTAATGTGTACCAACTAATTGTGATATTCGGAGCTTGAAGAATATGGTGTGGCCTGTTTTTTGCGCATAAAACTGCTATCAGGTAACGTTACCATAACAGTTTCTGAATGCCTAAAAAACGATTTGTTTGTCCCGAATGTAAGAATTATGGTTTTCTATTTACCATTTTCAACGATGCATTCTCCTCTGTTGGCATTGGTTTAGAAATTATTAAGGTTAACTTTACAAATCTGGTGAAATGGCGGACATCTACAGTTAAAGGTAACGTTAACAGGCAGTTTATGCAGATTAAGTTTGTGATGTGTTTTGACAGTATTTGTGATTTTACAACAGCATTATACTTATATTTTAAATTGAGTAAATTCAAAATGTAATGCAGGCCATGTAAAAGTGATTTTCTTTACTCAAACCCAACTGCTTTATCACTGCTGATAGAATTAGCCATCTTTTAACAAGATGAAAAACTTAGTAATGTTAAGTGATGGTATCCCTTCTGATGTTATCCAAGTGGAACCTCTCATTGAATCAAAGATGGGCCAGACCTTCTCAATCGAAGACGTGAGATTGTGGATGCAGATGGAGCAGTGGCCAGCTATTTTTACATAGAGGCAAGTTAAGTTCTTATGAGAAAAACACACATACTTTGTGATGTTCTCGTAAACACGCATTGCAGGTCAGTTATTTTGTAAATGAAGTGGAATATAATATATTTTTATTGCACGAACAAAGTACTCGGATTGCGTCATAAAATTAAGATTATACCATTAGACTTGCATGGAATACTTTGTCTTTCTTTCTTTTCTGGGGCTTTAAAGTGCTAGCCTAGATGCCTAGGCTGAACCATTGGTCATCCAGTATCATGCATTTAGATCACGATAACCACAGATAAACCCAGGCATAGCCTACAGCTCCTCACTATCATGGCAAAATGTAACTTTATGGTTTCTATGGTAGGCTATTTGTATGAAAAACAGTAGTCTAAATACATTATTAAAAACTGTCATTATATTCCATTAGTCATTTAATGCATTGTCTACATTAATAATATAATACAATTCAATATGTATATCCCACATTTCATGGTGCAGTTAATATTACTAAGCTAACGTTACAGTAAATCCGTGGTAAATGGATTCAGTATCAATTCAGATTCTGACTGTATAGTTGCGCACAGTGTTTCTCCTGTTTGTCAGCGCTGTTTCATTGAACTGGTTTAAATCACTGAGACATTATTGTTCTTGGCTGAACTCGAGCGCTTCTCACTGGATCTCGTGCCCGAGGCCGTTCAGAGTGAACGCGTCTGCTCTGGTGAGCTCGCGCTGCGCTGCCGTTTGGACTTTGAGCCGAGCGGATAAACAGTCCGTGAGCCGCTTCAAATGAGTTTCCTTCCGCTTTTGGCGCACAAACATTTATTGAACTCTTGATATGGTTTTATCAAGAAAAATATTGCGATAATTATCGTTTTATTGCCCAGCCCTACTTGATGGTGAGTAAATCATGGGCTAATTTTCATTTTTGGGTAAACTATCCCTTTAAGAGTCGGAATAAAAAGATACATTATATAAACTTATACATGGATTAAAGGCAGTGTATGCAGAGCAGATAACTGACAATTAATCATGCCTTTTCACTTTTCCCTGTTGTAATACTTTTATTGTTTGGTTTCATTCAGGTATGTGATGATGTTAATGAAGCCTGGGCACAAGTATCTGTTTGTGGACTGTCATTGACGAAGAAGAACCTCTCTCTCTAACTAAACTACCTTTGCCTATTGTCTACTGCCATCATTGTTGAGAGGTATTGTAATGGATAATCTGCAGATCCTGCCTCATGCAATTTGCATCTATTTTGGTCTGTCTTATGCTTTAAATTTAGATTTCGCAAAAGAAATAAACACTTTTAACTTCATTCAGAAATTGATGCTTGGTTTGGGACAGAACAAACTCGTACCAAAACTGCAATCTCTGAATTTTGATGAAATCTGAGAGCTTTCTGTCCCTCCATTGACCACAACATCATTGCAACTTAGTAAAAACATCGTTAAAATAGTCCATGTGACTACAGTAGGTCAGCCTTAATATTATGAAGCGACGAGAATACTTTTTTTATGTCCAATATATTTATTTTTATTCAGATTTTATATATATAAAAATATTGTTGTACTTTAAAAGGTTTTTGGGTAACACTTACAATAAGGTTAATTAGTTAACATGAACTAAGAATTAACAATACTTCTACAGCATTTATTAATCTTAGTTAATATTAATTTCTACATTTACTATACCATTAAAATCAATGATTGTATTTGTTAACATTAGTTAATGCACTGTGAACTAACATGAACAGCTGGATTATTATTAACTAACATTAACAGATTAATTAATACAATAGATTAATTTTTCTCCTTGTATGTTTTTTTTTCTTCTTGCTTTTAGATGTACAGTCCTTTGGTCTACGTTGTAGTTGAAAGGGCTATATAAATAAACGAGACTTGAGACTAGACATGCACTTGTTAGGACTACATACTATTCCTATTTCACTTTACTCGTTTTTTAAGGCAATTGGTTTGCATGCTTTTTTCAAGTAAGGTTTACTAATTGGATTTTACAGCTTTGTTTTAATAGCCTTACCATTGCTGTATTTTTATTAACAATCGTTTACTTTCCTTTTGCAGTTAGAGTTAATAAAGCAATATTAAGAGCATGTTTGTTGTACCAGATTTATTAAATGTATCTCCGTTTCAGAGCTTATTTTTTGAAATAGTCTAGATTGAGAGGGGACATCCATATTATATTTACTTATTTTAATACTTTAAATACTTATTTTAAACCAAACCTTTCCCTCAAAATAAGCCTGACACTCTTAAAATGTTTATATATATTCTTATATCAAGATATTTTAAACCGAACCTTTCCCTCAAAATAAGCCTGAAACTCTTAAAATGTGTATATATGTTCTTAAATCAAGATATTTTAAACCAAACCTTTCTCTCAAAATAAGCCTGAAACTCTTAAAATGTGTATATATATTCTTATATCAAGATATTTTAAACCAAACCTTTCCCTCAAAATAAGCCTGAAACTCTTAAAATGTGTATATATATTCTTATATCAAGATATTTTAAACCAAACCTTTCCCTCAAAATAAGCCTGAAACTCTTAAAATGTGTAAATATATTCTTATAAACCAAACCTTTCCCTCAAAATAAGCCTGAAACTCTTAAAATGTGTAAATATATTCTTATAAACCAAACCTTTCCCTCAAAATTAGCCTGACACTCTTAAAATGTGTATAAATATTCTTAAATCAAGATATTTTTTCCAAGAGTATTTAAAACTAACCACAAATAAAACAAGAAAAAAATACTAGATTTTACTATTTTTGCATTGGTTTCAAGATATTTGTACTGCTTGAATCAAGTTAAAGTATCTAAATTTACTTCATTTTTTTCTTGTTTTAAGATTTTAAGAACTTTTTTATCACAAGTTTATTTGTCTTCTTTCAAGATGTCTTATCAAGTAAAATTTTCTCACCCCATTGGCAGATAATTTTGCTTGATTTTAGTTTTCTTTTCTTAATTTAAGTTTTTTTTTCTTATTTTTGTATGTCGATTTTTTGCAGTGTAGATTCAAATCACTGTTATTTTAGTGTATTACGCGCTGCTCTCAGGGCAGGAATATTCAGTAGATTCAAATCACTGTTATTTTAGTGTATTACGCGCTGCTCTCAAGGCAGGAATATTCAGTAGATTCAAATCACTGTTATTTTAGTGTATTACGCGCTGCTCTCAGGGCAGGAATATTCAGTAGATTCAAATCACTGTTATTTTAGTGTATTACGCGCTGCTCTCAAGGCAGGAATATTCAATAGATTCAACTCGCTGTTATTTTAGTGTATTACGTGCTGCTCTCAGGGCAGGAGTACTCAATAGATTCACATCGCTGTTATTTTAGTGTATTACGCGCTGCTCTCAAGGCAGGAATATTCAATAGATTCAACTCGCTGTTATTTTAGTGTATTACGTGCTGCTCTCAGGGCAGGAGTACTCAATAGATTCACATCGCTGTTATTTTAGTGTATTACGCGCTGCTCTCAAGGCAGGAATATTCAATAGATTCAACTCGCTGTTATTTTAGTGTATTACGCGCTGCTCTCAGGGCAGGAATATTCAATAGATTCAACTCGCTGTTATTTTAGTGTATTACGCGCTGCTCTCAGGGCAGGAGTACTCAATAGATTCACATCGCTGTTATTTTAGTGTATTACGCGCTGCTCTCAGGGCAGGAGTACTCAATAGATTCACATCGCTGTTATTTTAGTGTATTACGCGCTGCTCTCAAGGCAGGAATATTCAATAGATTCAACTCGCTGTTATTTTAGTGTATTACGTGCTGCTCTCAGGGCAGGAGTACTCAATAGATTCACATCGCTGTTATTTTAGTGTATTACGCGCTGCTCTCAAGGCAGGAATATTCAATAGATTCAACTCGCTGTTATTTTAGTGTATTACGTGCTGCTCTCAGGGCAGGAGTACTCAATAGATTCACATCGCTGTTATTTTAGTGTATTACGCGCTGCTCTCAAGGCAGGAATATTCAATAGATTCAACTCGCTGTTATTTTAGTGTATTACGCGCTGCTCTCAGGGCAGGAATATTCAATAGATTCAACTCGCTGTTATTTTAGTGTATTACGCGCTGCTCTCAGGGCAGGAGTACTCAATAGATTCACATCGCTGTTATTTTAGTGTATTACGCGCTGCTCTCAGGGCAGGAGTACTCAATAGATTCACATCGCTGTTATTTTAGTGTATTACGCGCTGCTCTCAAGGCAGGAATATTCAATAGATTCAACTCGCTGTTATTTTAGTGTATTACGCGCTGCTCTCAGGGCAGGAGTACTCAATAGATTCAACTCGCTTTTATTTTTAGTGTATTACGTGCTGCTCTCAGGGCAGGAATATTCAATAGATTCAACTCGCTTTTATTTTTAGTGTATTACGTGCTGCTCTCAGGGCAGGAATATTCAATAGATTCAACTCGCTGTTATTTTAGTGTATTACGCGCTGCTCTCAGGGCAGGAGTACTCAATAGATTCAACTCGCTGTTATTTTTAGTGTATTACGTGCTGCTCTCAGGGCAGGAATATTCAATAGATTCAACTCGCTGTTATTTTAGTGTATTACGCGCTGCTCTCAGGGCAGGAGTACTCAATAGATTCAACTCGCTTTTATTTTTAGTGTATTACGTGCTGCTCTCAGGGCAGGAATATTCAATAGATTCAACTCGCTGTTATTTTAGTGTATTACGCGCTGCTCTCAGGGCAGGAGTACTCAATAGATTCAACTCGCAGTTATTTTACGCGCTGCTCTCAGGGCAGGAGTACTCAATAGATTCAACTCGCTTTTATTTTTAGTGTATTACGTGCTGCTCTCAGGGCAGGAATATTCAATAGATTCAACTCGCTGTTATTTTAGTGTATTACGCGCTGCTCTCAGGGCAGGAGTACTCAATAGATTCAACTCGCAGTTATTTTACGTGCTGCTCTCAGGGCAGGAGTACTCAATAGATTCAACTCGCTGTTATTTTAGTGTATAACGCGCTGCTCTCAGGGCAGGAGTACTCAATAGATTCACATCGCTGTTATTTTAGTGTATTACGTGCTGCTCTCAGGGCAGGAATACTCAATAGATTCACATCGCTGTTATTTTAGTGTATTACGCGCTGCTCTCAGGGCAGGAGTACTCAATAGATTCAACTCGCTGTTATTTTAGTGTATAACGCGCTGCTCTCAGGGCAGGAGTGCTCAATAGATTCACATCGCTGTTATTTTAGTGTATTACGTGCTGCTCTCAGGGCAGGAATACTCAATAGATTCACATCGCTGTTATTTTAGTGTATTACGCGCTGCTCTCAGGGCAGGAGTACTCAATAGATTCAAATCACTTTTATTTTAGTGTATTACGCGCTGCTCTCAGGGCAGGAGTACTCAATAGATTCACATCGCTGTTATTTTAGTGTATTACGCGCTGCTCTCAGGGCAGGAATACTCAATAGATTCACATCGCTGTTATTTTAGTGTATTACGCGCTGCTCTCAGGGCAGGAATACTCAATAGATTCAAATCACTTTTATTTTAGTGTATTACGCGCTGCTCTCAGGGCAGGAGTACTCAATAGATTCACATCGCTGTTATTTTAGTGTATTACGCGCTGCTCTCAGGGCAGGAGTACTCAATAGATTCACATCGCTGTTATTTTAGTGTATTACGCGCTGCTCTCAGGGCAGGAGTACTCAATAGATTCACATCGCTGTTATTTTAGTGTATTACGCGCTGCTCTCAAGGCAGGAGTACTCTATAGATTCAAATCGCTTTTATTTTAGTGTATTACGCGCTGCTCTCAGGGCAGGAGTACTCAATAGATTCACATCGCTGTTATTTTAGTGTATTACGCGCTGCTCTCAGGGCAGGAGTACTCAATAGATTCACATCGCTGTTATTTTAGTGTATTACGCGCTGCTCTCAGGGCAGGAGTACTCAATAGATTCAAATCACTGTTATTTTTTGTGTATTTTAGCCTTCCAGGTGCACCAAACTGACTTCAACGTGCACTTAACTGTGAGAACCAAGTAACAATATAACTGTGACCTTAGTGCTGTTTTAAGGGTGTTATAAATGTCTTTAGCTAATTCTATTAGTAATTCTAGTTAGTGTACATTGCTAACACTTTACAGTAAGGTTTCATTAATGTCCCTCGCAATAAGTTTACTCCAAAAAAGAAAGTAGTCCAGGAAATATTTGAAAATGAGGATGTTCAATCATTGTTAAATATCCAAACCTGAACATTTTATGTTGTTACTTTGTTTTTGTTTTTTTTATGACTATGGGTTTACATTGAATCCAAAATCTTTTTTGTAATTCATTTGCAGGAAGACCTACACTCCTGGAGAATTTAAGGAGGAACTGACAGACATCTGGCCAGGCGACCCATGGCCTTGGGCCTGGTTTAATGGGAATCACATTCATGTTCAACGACACCCGTCTAAAAGAAAAAAAAAATGACTACATCTCTGATCTGCATTTTTTGTGATACGTTTCTGTGTTTTATACATTTAATTCACTGGAAATGTTTAATACTTTTAATACTATTAAAAAGGAAAGTATAATTATACTTGAATTAATTATTTTATTGTAATATTGGACCAAAAGACAGTTCAATAAAAATATAATTAGATATTGTTTATCAACATTTGTTCTTTCATTTTGATTTTATACAAAGATTCTGCACAACAGTCATTTAATTAAATCAAAATTCCATACTTTTGTAAGGATAGATTTCCTACAGGGGTTCAGGCTGTTGGATTGCCGAATGACTAAAGAAACATTAGCAGTAAGATGGCGGAAAACTAGATTTCTTGTCTATTACCACCTGCTGCTTATACCAAAGATGGAAATAAGCGCAGTTACAATAGCTAAATATGTGGCAGAGCGTTGCTATAGTGTGACGATATTGTTTTGCAATGGGTAGCCCTTCAAAGTCAATACCTAATCAAAACTAGTTGGCACGTCATATGTAATTGAAAGGGTCTAATGACACTATATATGGTTACACTTAAAATAGTTACAAAATAGATGTGATGATAAAAACGTATACCATTAATAGTACCCACCATATATGTTAAGTGTTACCTGAGAGATAGAAAGAGAGGGTAGAGAGTAAGAGACATAGAAACAGAGCCAGAGAATAAAATGGCCAGAGCAACTGTTACAATCTTCTTGATGCCTTCCTTACCCATGTGTCTAACACACATGTGAGACATTCAAACTGACCAATCAGAAAATTATAATTTCCCCCATCGTACTAAAGGTGTGACAATTTTTAGACCCCCAATATCCACACATTTTGACCTACGGGCCTCAATCACTATCTCTGCCTTTAGGAATTACAAATGGTCCTTGGGGTAGGAAAGAGGGGGATTGAAACAGAAAAAGCAAATGTCTTTGTTCATTTTCAAATATCTTTTTCAATCTTACAGACTTAAATTTTCAACCCTCTCTCTAGTTTTTTTGAACATATTCAACATAAATGATTCATACAGCATTATATTTACAGTACAATCATCTGTACATATCTCTGCAGTTTTTTTTTTCTACATTGGTTTTCTCGAAGTGATGAGCACTAACAGGATGAGACGAAACCTAAAATGCTTTATAACCTGTGTGGTTTGATATTGGACGATCACCAAGCAGTCTAAGTTAACTGGTAGACTGCTCCTTTATCTGTTGCTGGAAGAGTGGCACATTCATTTAAATAAGTTCGAAAGAGACTCGCTAATGATAAAGACAAACAATCTCTAAATGATCACTAAACTTTTGCCATGAATTCATTCTGCTTTTGTGATACATTTATTTTTAGAACATTTTATATTTTAGAAAAAAGGAAACGAAAATATTTTCCAGACTTGGAAATTACTCAATGCCATATTTTTCCAAATTGCATAGGAACCCTGATAAAATCTAAAAGTCCTTGTTTCTCCACAATACTCAGTGAGAAAATTAAGTATTTGCACATAGATCCATATTGGGATCTTTTGCGATCACATTTATGCATCATAAAAGTCAGCTCTATGTGATTGTGCGCTTGTATCAGGTGGAACCAAACGTTCTCCATCTTTGCATCCAGGCCTGTTGTAATCATAAACTGGGCAGCATCAGAGGCGTCTTCAGTGCTCCTTTGATTCATCCAGTTTCTGCCAACTCATTCAGGTAACTGAAGAATAAGATAAAAGAACAAGTCAGTAATACATCGAAAATAAATGGTCTACTGATGTAACAACGAAACGATTAGAAAGAATCAAATACCCTTACAATTTGTAGGTCTATAGATTTACTAGACTATAAAACCAGCAAAAAAATCAACAGAAAAAAATTATACCAAAATATCAATACTATCTTCTTCTATTCTATTCATATTACCTGGTTTTCATATTATTAACGTACTAATAAAGGCACATCAGACGTGATGCGCCACGCTTCACTGCGGCTAATGAATTGAAGTGTATGTGTGAGAAATTCTTTCCAAGAAAACTGAATTTAAAACTAGAATATAGTTGCTCATATATAATTTTTTTATATATATATATATTTCAAGAGGGTTACCAATGTGTATGTTTAGGGTAAGGGGTTGGTAATGAAAATATATCAATTAAATTGTACAATTAAAAAACAAAATTAAAATTAACGCGTAATACACTAAAAATAACAGTGATTTGAATCTATTGAGTACTCCTGCCCTGAGAGCAGCGCGTAATACACTAAAATAACAGTGATGTGAATCTATTGAGTACTCCTGCCTTGAGAGCAGCGCGTAATACACTAAAATAACAGCGATGTGAATCTATTGAGTACTCCTGCCCTGAGAGCAGCGCGTAATACACTAAAATAACAGCGATGTGAATCTATTGAGTACTCCTGCCCTGAGAGCAGCGCGTAATACACTAAAATAACAGCGATGTGAATCTATTGAGTATTCCTGCCCTGAGAGCAGCGCGTAATACACTAAAATAACAGCGATGTGAATCTATAGAGTACTCCTGCCCTGAGAGCAGCGCGTAATACACTAAAATAACAGCGATATGAATCTATTGAGTACTCCTGCCCTGAGAACAGCGCGTAATAGGGGTGGGAAAAAAAATCGATATTGCAATATATTGTTGTGCTCTCTGTCGCAATAAATAATCGATACACTAACGCCCAATATCGATATTTTATTACAACACAAAATTATTAATTTACCCAGTGTCACTGTCACTGTCACTACCCAATATCTACCATTCTGTTTGCGGGTGGCGCTGTTCGAGTAAATAGGGGTAAAGTGGCGCAAACAGCGGCCGGTGAAGAACACAAGTTAACTAACAACAACAGAGAATTGCAGAAAAAAAGAGAAGCGAGAAGAATGGCGGAAAACAATAAAAAACTAATCAAAGACCCACCCGCTAGTTTCCACTCAAAGTGTGGAGACACTTCGGGTTTTACGAGCAGAGAGAGCGCAACGGCCGCGCGCGCGCACTCTCACGTCTTCAAACAACACGAGCGCTGTCTTGCTCTCTCCCTCGCGCATATTAATCAAGATCAATTGACATGATAGTAAAAGGTCGGAAGACCGCAGTTTCACGTGGAGCATTTGGAGATTTTTAGAGATTAGAGACTCGCCTAAACTCAATGAACAACATCTCAACACTAAATTATAAAAGCCTGTCTCATATAGACAACTGTCTCAAATACAAGCCGGTGCAGTTCGACGATTTGGGAAAATGAAAACCCGGGAAGTTTTACGGTATATTAATTCTCAATATGTACACATGCATTATTAATCTTGTGCCTAACATAATGAAAACGGCTTTTCCCCTCACAATGACAGTAAACTAATTATTACATGAGTCACGTTGCATAGGCTATTTTCAGTTCAAAATGGCGAAATTAGACAAAAGTATATTCGTGTGCCTGATTATTTTTGTGCCTGATTATTTCCTTATTCCTTTTTCTTTTCAGTCACATATATCGTGATATATCGTTGATGAAATTTCTTCCAATATATTGAATATCGTAGATATTGCGAATCGTGATATTATCATATCGTGGACCACATATCGCCACAGAATTGAATCGTGAGGTACCTGTATCGTCCCACCCCTAGCGCGTAATACACTAAAATAACAGTGATTTGAATCTATTGAGTACTCCTGCCCTGAGAGCAGCGCGTAATACACTAAAATAACAGCGATATGAATCTATTGAGTACTCCTGCCCTGAGAACAGCGCGTAATACACTAAAATAACAGTGATTTGAATCTATTGAGTACTCCTGCCCTGAGAGCAGCGCGTAATACACTAAAATAACAGCGATATGAATCTATTGAGTACTCCTGCCCTGAGAGCAGCGCGTAATACAATAAAAATAACTGTGATTTGAATCTATAGAGTACTCCTGCCCTGAGGACTGAGAGCAGCGCGTAATACACTAAAATAACAGTAATTTGAATCTATTGCAGTACTCCTGCCCTGAGAGCAGCACGTAATACACTAAAATAACAGTGATGTGAATCTATTGAGTATTCCTGCCCTGAGAGCAGCACGTAATACACTAAAATAACAGTGATGTGAATCTATTGAGTATTCCTGCCCTGAGAGCAGCGCGTAATACACTAAAATAACAGTGATGTGAATCTATAGAGTACTCCTGCCCTGAGAGCAGCGCGTAATACACTAAAATAACAGTAATTTGAATCTATTGCAGTACTCCTGCCCTGAGAGCAGCGCGTAATACACTAAAATAACAGCGATGTGAATGTATTGAGTACTCCTGCCCTGAGAACAGCACGTAATACACTAAAATAACAGCGATGTGAATCTATTGAGTACTCCTGCCCTGAGAACAGCGCGTAATACACTAAAATAACAGCGATGTGAATCTATTGAGTACTCCTGCCCTGAGAGCAGCGCGTAATACACTAAAATAACAGCGATGTGAATCTATTGAGTACTCCTGCCCTGAGAGCAGCGCGTAATACACTAAAATAACAGCGATGTGAATCTATTGAGTACTCCTGCCCTGAGAGCAGCGCGTAATACACTAAAATAACAGTGATTTGAATCTATTGAGTACTCCTGCCCTGAGAGCAGCGCGTAATACACTAAAATAACAGCGATGTGAATCTATTGAGTACTCCTGCCCTGAGAGCAGCGCGTAATACACTAAAATAACAGCGATATGAATCTATTGAGTACTCCTGCCCTGAGAGCAGCGCGTAATACAATAAAAATAACTGTGATTTGAATCTATAGAGTACTCCTGCCCTGAGGACTGAGAGCAGCGCGTAATACACTAAAATAACAGTAATTTGAATCTATTGCAGTACTCCTGCCCTGAGAGCAGCGCGTAATACACTAAAATAACAGCGATGTGAATGTATTGAGTACTCCTGCCCTGAGAACAGCACGTAATACACTAAAATAACAGCGAGTTGAATCTATTGCAGTATTCCTGCCCTGAGAACAGCGCGTAATACACTAAAATAACAGCGAGTTGAATCTATTGAGTACTCCTGCCCTGAGAGCAGCGCGTAATACACTAAAATAACAGCGATGTGAATGTATTGAGTACTCCTGCCCTGAGAACAGCACGTAATACACTAAAATAACAGCGAGTTGAATCTATTGCAGTATTCCTGCCCTGAGAGCAGCGCGTAATACACTAAAATAAAAGTGATTTGAATCTATAGAGTACTCCTGCCCTGAGAGCAGCGCGTAATAAACACAAATAACAGCGATGTGAATCTATTGAGTACTCCTGCCCTGAGAACAGCGCGTAATACACTAAAATAACAGTTATTTGAATCTATTGCAGTACTCCTGCCCTGAGAGCAGCGCGTAATACACTAAAATAACAGCGATGTGAATCTATTGAGTACTCCTGCCTTGAGAGCAGCGCGTAATACACTAAAATAACAGTGATTTGAATCTATTGAGTACTCCTGCCCTGAGAGCAGCGCGTAATACACTAAAATAAAAGTGATTTGAATCTATAGAGTACTCCTGCCCTGAGAGCAGCGCGTAATACACACAAATAACAGCGATGTGAATCTATTGAGTACTCCTGCCCTGAGAACAGCGCGTAATACACTAAAATAACAGTTATTTGAATCTATTGCAGTACTCCTGCCCTGAGAGCAGCGCATAATACACTAAAATAACAGTGATTTGAATCTATAGAGTATTCCTGCCCTGAGAGCAGCGCGTAATACACTAAAATAAAAGTGATGTGAATCTATTGAGTACTCCTGCCCTGAGAACAGCGCGTAATACACTAAAATAACAGTTATTTGAATCTATTGCAGTACTCCTGCCCTGAGAGCAGCGCGTAATACACTAAAATAACAGCGATGTGAATCTATTGAGTACTCCTGCCTTGAGAGCAGCGCGTAATACACTAAAATAACAGCGATGTGAATCTATTGAGTACTCCTGCCCTGAGAGCAGCGCGTAATACACTAAAATAACAGTGATTTGAATCTATTGAGTACTCCTGCCCTGAGAGCAGCGCGTAATACACTAAAATAAAAGTGATTTGAATCTATTGAGTACTCCTGCCCTGAGAGCAGCGCGTAATACACTAAAATAAAAGTGATTTGAATCTATAGAGTACTCCTGCCCTGAGAGCAGCGCGTAATACACACAAATAACAGCGATGTGAATCTATTGAGTACTCCTGCCCTGAGAGCAGCGCGTAATACACTAAAATAACAGCGATGTGAATCTATTGCAGTACTCCTGCCCTGAGAGCAGTGCTAGGGCGGGAGATGTATCTTTTTGACCGTTGAAATATAGCAGAGATTTGAACGAGTTCTGTTCTCGCATAGCCTATCAATTTCACAGACAGAGGTAGCATTGGAAAAGCATGTTTTACACCAGTTACCCCATAAGCAGCTTTGTAGTGGTTGACTGATGTAACAGTCGAATCGAAATGCATAACAAGTTACAGCCTACGATGTTCAGACGATGATTAGTTCTGTGCATTTTTAATGTTCACTAATTATCTTACTAAATGTTAGAGGATGTCGAATGTTAACAAAATATAATAGTAAATTCACTTACCTTGCAATAAATGTGTTCTTCTCCCACGAAGATCTGTCTTGTATTCCGACTATTCCGCAATCCTTCCGTGCGCACATTCAAACGTATTGACCCCGCCCTTGCTTCAGTTTCATTGGTTGAATCTGTAAACCAATCATTTTCCTTTCTGCCCTCAGAACATGTTTGAGTAAGTAAAACTCCCATCTGCAGAACAGACACACAAAAAGACCCGCAAGGCACAAGTCCTCTACACACAGTAAGTTTCACTCTTAACACGTCACACAGTGCTACTATTGGTTCAACAGGACACCCCAATCCATAGGCACACGGTGAACACAAGTAGGCTAGGCTATAGGGCGGAACTCTCCGGTCTCAATTCCCCGACCTCCCTCCCTGGCCCGCTATTCGTTACACACTCACAACAGTTCATTCATACAGGAATAAATTAAAAGCACTTCCCTCCCTCAGGGTGATGAAGACCCATCCATATGGGGTAGTTGGTGCAGGCAGCCTCCGTATTCACAGCCGCCACCAAACTGCACGCCGGGCGGTGTTTACAGCTCAAGTTCATTCGAGTCCGTTTGATGTTCGCGTCATAGCAAGCTACTTTTCTGAGTCTCAGTGGAGTGTGGGTGACAGTCCAGTAATCTTCCGAGGTGACACTCTAATAATTTCCCCCCTCTAACTATCCTCTCTCGCCTCGCCCCCAACAACTCCTCACTTAAAAGGATAGTTTACCCCAAAATAAAAAATTTGTCATCATTTACTCGCTCTCAAGTTGAGTTTCTTTCTTCTGCTGAACACAAGAAGATATTTTGAAGAATGTTGGTAACCAGAAGTTGATGGACCCCAATGACTGATTACAAACATTATTAAAAATATCTTCTTTGTGTTCAACAGAAGAAAGAAACTCAGACAGGTTTGGAACAACATCTCTTGTTTTGCTGTCTCTATAGCACGCATGTGTTTATCGTGCAATTTATACGCGAAAATTAGTTTTTACATGCATTTGATACGCACTTCATTGCGTAGGCCATACACACGCACCCAACACCACTAAACCTACATTACATGCGTATCCTGTATGCACGTAAAAACTAATTTTCGCGTATAAATTGCACGATAAACACACTGCGTGCTATAGAGACGCATTTAGTGTGATCGGGTTGGTATTTCAGCTCTGTGTTTTAGTCTGTTCAGTGTCTGTCGTCATCGATGTGTGCATGTTTGCAGAAAAAAATATATGCCTAAACCGCATTTTATAATGAATTGACTGACACTTTAAAATTACGCTTTATTGCTTCGCTTTGAATGCGTGAACAATATTGCGCAAGAAATGTTAAGACGCGCCGCGTCATCATCGCACAGGAGAAGCTTTTTGTCCAAAGCGACTTCATCATCGCAATCCGGACGCGTCACTTTCAGTTCGGGGCAGCAGTCCAAAAACAGTTCAATCTAACCACAAGTAACAGTTAACTTCAAGAATGAACAACGTGGCGTTTCTGAGTTTGAAAAAAAAAAAAGAAGCAAAAAAGCAAAAGCTCTCTATTAATTCTCTAAGCATAACTTGTTTCAAGCCACAGAAACACAAACGTTTTGCTAAAGATGCGCAACACACAGTCTTATTTGGAAGGTAGTTCCCATGATTTGTGGAGGAGGATCAGGACCTAGTCATCACCCTTATTTTCATTGTTGTTAGTCATAGGTTTTGTTACATTTCTGCAATAACTGATATCACCATATATAGCACCAAACACGTCACAGGTAAAAATCTGCAATGTCCAAAGAAAAAAGAGGTGGAGGCACACAACATTTTAATGTATTCAAGTTTGCGTATTCAAGTTTGTGGACAAATACTTTTTACTTTACTCACACTACATTAATTAAAATATGCTGACGTTCGTAGTCCTACCTGATTGTTAAACGCGAAACATAAATGAATATTCATGATTTTTCAAGCTCATCGGGTCTAAATTAAAGAACTGTGAACTGTACCTCTTTTGAGGATCCATTCCGGGGAAATCTGTTGTGAAATACTTTGATTTAACAATAAAGATTCAAATACAAGAGAACTAGTAAATATAGAAATATTAAAAATAAAATGTATAGACTAGTTGTTTATTAGACACTCTCTTTTTTAAATTGTAACTAACATTTCTTAATCACAACTGTAATTTTACTCATCTTATGTTATGACTAACGGCCACTGTAGAGTTCAATAAAAAATCTTACTAGTAAAAATAAAAATTCTTACTAGTAACATTTGGAATAAATACAATGACATATTTTGAAACCCCTAACAGAACCTTGGTGATTGAATGAATTTAAAGCTCTCCGGCCCGAACACACCTCACACTACAAGTAATACAAAGCCGATATCTTAGTAATATGCATGTTAAGCGACTAGTTAATATTGAGAATTAGACCCTATCTAAAGTGTTCCTTTTTTTTTTTTTTTTTTTTTTTTAATCATACACTCATTGGAGGCTGAGCCCCTAAAATTAAAATCCTAATCGCCCCTGATAATAATGAATAATTTCTGAACAGTGACTCTCAGTCTTTATTCACCCTTTTCTAATTTTCTTATTAGAAGTCATAAAAAAGAATAGAATAGAATAGAATAGAATAGAATAGAATAGAATAGAGAATAGATCTAATATGGGCTCATTGCTGTAACCAGTGTGACAACATGCCCCGCCTGCAACTGGGATTTAAACCCGGCGAGTGTCTTCTGCTGGTTACATCAGCATTAAACAACGATCTCAACTGTTAAATAACAGATAGAAGGTTAAAATAATATCACATTTGTCTCATTTAAAATTTTAAAACACAAAAAATAGAAATGAAAAATTAACATTTTTCACATTGAACATTGAGAAATTTAAATTTATTGGAACATTGGAATTTAACATGAACATTGAAATTTACTTTTGCTATAGGCTATATGTTTAAATACATGTTCAGTGATATCTAAGATTTCTGAATGTTGTCGCAATTTTTCCTCTATAGCCTATAGTGTTGATAGCCTATAGGCAACTAAATACACTAAGTTTCGTCATGCTGCTGGCATGTGTTTTAAAGTAGGCTATTTTAAACGTGTGTTAAAACGAGCCATGTTAGCATGGATGTCAGTTTGATTTGAAATGTGCCGGAGGGTAAATGTGGTAGGCTACATTTTTTCAGAGTGCTGCGACAAATCAATCACTCCTTTAGCCTATACGACTGGCTGTCTGCACTAGCTATCACTGTGCTCGCGGCTGCTGCAACTTGCCATCTCAACGAAACGATCAATGAAAATTAGCTTATCAGTCTAAATTCGCGCCTACGGTATCTTTGTAGAACTTTTAAAAAAGATGCTGCAGTCAAAGAGCAGCCGGCGGGGGTGGCTGCAGGTCAGGACGAGGACGACTCGACCTCCACGGACTGTTTTTAATGTTTTATCAGACAATAACTACTCATATTTTGCTTTAGTATAATTTCGGGACAATCAGGGCCGGATTCGGGAATCAGGACAACAGGTTAGATTTCGGGACTGTCTCGAATTTTTCGGGACGTCTGGTCACCCTAGCCGCTCACCATGTGTTTTTGCCATGCTGCAGATACACACGTTCCCCAGGAGATTCATTCTAAGGACTTTGGTGGTGTTGCTTTTTTTCTTCAGCTAGAGGCTCCTAGAGGTCAAGATGTGTAGGCTAATATTCTACTTCTAAACAGAAAATGTGCACGGTTGAGGTTGTAGGACATGGTTGTGCTGGAATGTGCACAATGCGGTGTGTTTCCGAGTTTCTGAGCGACATTTAATCGTGCCTCAGACTTTAGCTTTACTTTACCCCTATAAAACTTCCAGTTTCCGACTTGCTTCCTTCCTGGCCCATATAGAGCACATTTCACTTTCGTTCTTGATTCTCTAGTTTGCTTCCTCAGTGTGCACTTCGCACGGGCACAGTGACTGATGTGAGCTGCCACCATCACTCACATTTCTTACAAAAGCCACGAAAGTTAAGTCTAGGAGCAGCGCGCGAGTGTGTTTAGGTGATATTTGACGGAAACTCAGCGCATCACATTCACAGCAGTAACTTTTGACTTAAACGCTTATTCATTCAGCCGAACGGAACCTTTTATCAGATCGAGCAATGCAGAACTACAATACAGGTGAGATATTCAGATATTTCATAGCCTATCCACTATAAAAAAAATCATACAAATAATTAGAATAGGCTAAATGTATAGGCTAGGCTATAATGCTGAGAGATGTGATTAACATATTTACTCTTGTTTGATTGAATATATAATTATATAGGCTATATCATTGTTGTTTGATTGAATATATGAATAAATGATATGTAGCTACTAGCTATATAAACGGAAAGATTTTTTTAATTGAAAAACGTGCAATGAAAAACAGGAATAGTTTAACTTTGTCATGTCACTGAATCATATAACAGTAAGAAATTAAAGAATAATAGACAATGAATTTAAACTTTTAATTGAAATAAACAAAAAAAATAGTTAAGTGATGTTTTGGATGCTTTGGAGAGCGGTTACAGCTTTATATGCTGTATCTGTATCTGTCTCTTCAGGCTCGTGTGTTTGTCCATCAGTGTCCTGCTGTCTGTCTGCTCTCTGGAAGATGATGAGGACTTGTGTTTGTTCCTCTGAGGGTAGGATTATTCTTTATAATATTCATTAATTAGAGTTTAGTGTCATTTGTTTCTGAATGAAGATCTGCACTGAAATAATAGAGTGTGTTTAAGTTGATGTTCATCTTTTGTAGGAATGGATCAGTCTCTGGATGTTCGTCTCTCTGTAGAGGAGACCCGAGCAGAACCGGCCCAGAGTTCAGTGCGGCCGTGGTCATTCACACACGAGGAAGAGTGTGTGTGTGTGATGATGAGGATGAAGATGATGACACACAAGCAGGACAATCTACAAATTCACTAATTTATTGATTTCCTATTAAATATTTTGTGATTCAAAATAAAGCACTTACCAAAAAAGCTGAAATATTTTATTTATCATTCAATATCTAATTATCGGATTCACTGACTTTCTGACTGTCATTTGACTGTAACATTTACAGTTACAATATTTAATGGAATTTCATGTAGATAACATTTAACAATACTATTACAGCATTTATTAATCATTGTTAATGTAATGCCTATAATAAAAATAATCATTTTAATTTTTAATTAGGCTATAGATGTTGAGATGGCTCAAATTAAGATGGCTCATAAATTAAGATGAATAAATGCTGTAGGCCAGGGGTCACCAACACGGTGCCCGCGGGCACCAGGTCGCCCCCAGGGACCACATGAGTCGCCCGCAGGCCTGGTCTAAAAATAGCACAACTCACTAGTGAGCTGCATCTGAAATTTAATTGTATTCTGTTGCTATTCTTTTTTAATCACACTTGCATTAAATAGGCTATATATTTAAAAATATGTTCATTATACATGAGTTTAGATAAGTTTAGGGGTCTCCAACACGTCGCTCGATCGATCGCGAGCTACCAGTAGCAAGCCAAGGAGCCGTTCACATATCGCGTCTTTTGCGCGCTCAAGTTTGTTATCTCAAATGTATGCGTGCGACAAGCGTGCTCAATTGAAGCGACGCGCTAATATTTTCCAGGCGCAGCAAGAACGCACCGCAACATTGAAAGCTCAGTCAACATGAAGGATGGGGGGTGCACCCAACTACGGGTGTTTTTCTCTTCTCCGTAAATAAGCGTTTTTATGTGGTGGAAATCCATTAGCTACTAAAACTTCTTTCTCGTTGTGGAGAGCGAAGTGTATGGTTGCATAACAACGACAGACGCCACCGGGAAAATCAGATCGAATTTTACTATAATAATAAAAGATAAGTTAATGTGCATTGTAAACGTCAGTAATTTATCTTTTTTTGACTCATTCTTTTTATAAAAATGATTTAAAGGCTAAAATATGCAAGGTTTATATTTTAAAAAAACGTTTTTGTCAAAACTTTATTTGAACTTGTACATGTTAGATAACATTTGCAAGCATAGACTGTAAAAAGACAGTCCTTTAAAATCTGGCCATCATTTTTGAATTTTATTATTTGGATGTTTATGTAAACAAAAAGTGCATATTGATGGTGATTTTATTTGGTATTTGCTGGTTTTCGACATAGTGGTGAATTGATTTTATTGTGTAGCCTAGTATTAGTAGCTACTTTTTGAACAGGATTCTGTGATAATCATGGTCATTTTGGTCACTATAATCATGAAATTAAAATTTCATGCCATTTCATATCTAGTTATGATATAAAATCAACTATAATTATGTGTTTTTACAATATAATTTGCAAAGTACAAATTTCTATAAAAAAATGAATCTCTGATTCTGTTCTTTTCTCTGACATATATAGGCCTACAAAAACTATTTTAGGTCTAAAACAGTTTGGATAGTTGTTGATATGAGAGTTATGAGACATTATTTAACAGATTTAAGTATTGTATTACAGGAGTAGCTCTCGGCCACTTTCATTTTTAAAAAGTAGCTCTCAAATGAAAACAGGTTGGAGACCCCTGCTGTAGGCTATATTTTATCGTTATTAGTCCATTGCTTGGTACTAACTAATGTTATCAAATGAAAGCTTTATTGTAAAGTGTTTTCAAATACTCGAAGTTATGCTATTTGTATCAGCTGAACATTAATGCAAAATAACAATAAATGGCTTGGTTTTCTTGTATATAATGTTGATTCAATGAATTAAAGGGGTGGTAAAGCATGATTTCACTTTTCTATCTTTAGCTATGTGTGGAATGTTGATGTTTGAGCATAAACATCTGCAAAGTTACAATGCTCAAAGTTCAAAGGGAGATTTTTGCTTTTGAATAAAATTTCTAAACCACATTCCACGCGCATTTACGTGAGAACAGGCTGCTCCACTGGTTATAGTGAGTGACATCACCAAACCTAAAATGTTGAACATAAACACGCCCCCGGGACAATGCATGTTTTTTTAGAAGTACCAAGAGTCGAAACTCAATAGAGTGCCGAAGTTATGACGCCACTTTAGGCCAAAACGCAGAAGTGAGTTAGTGAAAAAAAGAGTGACTTCCTCTTGAGTCTCTCCATCTTTGTCTGACTCCGTTTTAGCATTAAAGGCAGAACAGTTTCTGTAATTTTAGTGTGTGGTTTACATTGTGTTTTTGTGTTGACTTTCAGAAGTGTAAGACAGAAGCGGATGAAGAAGAAGAAGAAACAGCTCCTGCTGTCTCCATAAAAAGCTCTTCACTTCTCTGGGAATCTTTCAGCTCTTTTTCCATAAAGTAGGATATTTCACTATGTTGTTCCTCACAGTTTTCTGTTGTTTTCTTCACAGATCCAGTGTCTCCAAAAAAAAGTGGAACAATAATTGCAGTGATTGTGTGTCCGTCACTGTTAACGATTGTGGAGAAAATGCTGAATCTCTTCTCAAGGATTCCTGAGTGCCTTAAAACACTGAATATCACTCCAAACACTTGTTCAACCAAATCTGATTTTTCTGCATATCTGATATTGAATCTGTAAGTGTGAACTTAACGGCAAAACAATCTATTTCAAGATACTTTCATGGTTTAATCTTTCCAGATTGTTGATCAAATGACTCTCGTTGCATTAAAGTCAGTCAGTAGAGATCTTCACAAGTGTTTTCCAGTTATGTGTGCAATATTAATAGAACAGTCAATATACTGTGTTCATGCTGTCAGTGGATGAGATGAGAGACTGTATGAAGGGAGATTCAGCCCTTCATTTATTATATTTATTGTTTTATGTATAAATACAAATATGTATTTGTTTCCCCAAAGCGTTGACTGCGATCTGACTGGTTAAATAAGTTAACTTCACTCTGCCAGAGTAATATAGGCTGTAGGTGCCAGGTTTGGGTTGATGTCTTTTATTTTGAAATTTTTACTTTCAGTTTGTTACGTCACTTGTTGTAGGTGCATATTACCTGTTAGTTTGCGTGTGGTTAGCACGTAGGAAGGGGGTGAGTAGCTGGGACGCTCACTTTCTGTTGACCGTTTTCATTTCATTTAGTTTAATTTCATTTCATTACTTTTTTGCTTACTGTCATCATCCTTCATGTTCGTTTCAATGTTGCAATAAACCATCTGGATCTGCTGTGGAAACGCGTCAACTTTTATTCCCTCTACTCAGCCTCTTAGCGGTTACTGGCTGCCGCTACATAGGCTCTCATAAATGTTAAATTATACATTCATTTACTGTACAGTTTACGATGACCACATTTATTGATGCAATACGAATTCATCTGTTGTTTAAATATAAAAGTGTACATGCGCAAATAATGGGTTTTAAATAAAAAAAACATGAATAAATATCATATTATAATTTATTTCATGAATTTAATCCAAATACAGATTTACACATTCACAACACAAAAATTATATTGTGTATGTTTACGTATATTGTTTTAAGAAGTAGGCTGCAAATACACAATAATAATTAGTTGAGATTTCAGGTTTGATCAGAGATTAACAAAAGCTTCTTTTAGTGAACTGGGCCCTCATTAAATTATGGAATAACTGTTAAAAAATAAATAAAATAGGCATATTTGTGAGAAAAAAAAATCTAAAAGGCCTATTGGAGTTACATAAAAGCTTTTTATTTGTTTTCTTCCTAATTGTCCTTGAAATAGTTGTCATCATTTGAAGTTCAGTAGGCTAACGTAGTTACGCTCAAAATGTCCGGTCAGCACAAGTCCGGTGCTCAGAAAAGAAAAGAGAAGAAGAGAAGAAGAAAATAGAGTCCTTCGAGATGTCCTAAACAAATATTTTAAAAAAAAGGTGATGACGGTGAAGCTGAAACTAACGTTAGTAAAGTCAACGTAGAGCAAGGTAAGAAACAGCGCAGCAAACGTTTATGAGTGTTGTTGTCAAAGACCCGGTACTTCGGTACCAAGTCGGTACTAATTTTTTTTAAACGTCACGCCACGGTACCAGGTTTTCTAAAACCTGATGCGCGTGCATGCCCGAAGCGCGTGCAGTTGCGTCCTCTTCATAAAAGCGCTGAGACATGGCGACCAGCGGTGCTGCTGATGTGGTGGCTGTAATTAAGAATGGAGGAAAGAGCCACATATGGAAATAGTTTGGATATTTGCTCATAATAGCGACGCGGCGCGCTCGTTTTTACTGGCGCGCCTAAAGTTCATGGTTGCATAGCAACGACAGACGCCACGGGAGAGCAAGCGCTTGTGGAAAGGAGAAAGCGGTGCGAACTGCGCTCTCCATGATGACGAGGAAGGATTAGCAAAGAATTCATTGATTTCTAGCCCTTGCATTAGCTTTACTGTAGCCTACTAGATAACGTTATATTTATGGAGATGAGAAATAAAAAGCCGGCTGAAATGCGTCACTGTCGGCATCGGTGAACGTATAATACTGCGCCAGATCCGAGTCTATTTTGCTGCGCTGCTCATGCTTAATTAAAAGTGAAAGCACACTTTTGATGGACAAAAATAAATAAATATGATTTCACACAAAAAGTGCCCAAAATGCACAGATTTTGCATGTCTGGTGTGTTTTAACAAGAACTGTCTGCAGTAGGCTAGGCTATGTCAGAAAAGAAAATGAAGACATTTATAGAAAATGTAGCCTACCCATTTAAACTTGTTTTCATTATTCAGTTTGGGTAAAAGTATGGTGTTTTATATTTAAAAAAAAATGGAAGTCTGCTGTAAAGTGGTTAGAAAAAATGAGAGATTTTAAAACTGGTTAAGCCAGTTTGTCGTGGTTAGAAAAAGGAGAGATTTTAAAACTGGTTAAGCCAGTTTTACGTATTTTAAAAGTGGTTAAGCCCGTCTGGCAGGGTGGTATTCCCGGTGGCGGGTTTTTTCCCTTTAATGTCTGTGATTAATCCCCTGCCCTGCCACATACTTCTTGCGTTGTTGGTGTTAAATTGTCCTTCGATTTTTACCTTATATTGTTGTTTAGCAGCTTTGACGGTTTTCCTAAGATCATAGCTGGTTTGTTTATAATCCTCTTTGTTCCCGGAATTAAAGGCAAAGGGCCACAAGGTGCTGACAAGGCTGTTCGGACATCGCTGTTTATCCACGGTTTTTGGTTGGGGTATGTGCGAATTATTTTTGTCGGGCACCACGTACATCTTCTACACACTTCCTGATGAAGCGCGTTACAGTTTCAGAGTAAGCCTCGATGACATCATCAGAAGCAGGCCGAAACATCTCCCAGTCAACGCGTTCAAAACAGTCCTGTAGCATCGCGTCCGAATGGTCTGACCAGCGTTGAATCGTCCTGAGGGACAGTTCACTTCAAGAATGTACAGAGTTGATGAGTTTGAAGTGTGTTTGAAAAAAACAGTGCAAACGTTCAAAAGCAAAAGCTCTCAATACAGTATCAACTTATGGCAAAGTATGTCAAAACATGTAAAAACGCAACTTTAAAATTGAATGGCACTGGACTTACACAGTAATGACAAAGCTAATTAATGACATTTAAAGTAGGCTACAAGAAACTTAAACTTAACAAGTGGTGTTACAGTTTTTTACGATTGCTATGACAGATTTTTCAATACTTTTAACAATTTTGCAAAACTCTTAACACAGTTAGCACTATCCGTGTGTAAGCTATACTATTAACACAATTCGTGTTGCTTTTACACAACATGCATACAATTAACACACATTTAACATGCTTGAACTTGAAGTTCAAACAAGACCAAAACAATGGATTTTTACTGCCAAATTTACCAATGCTTTATCACTGTCAGAACAGATAACAACTGCATTGCAAACTGGATTGCACGGACTTAAACCCCAGGGCCCCCCCCCGGGCTTCTGGTAGTCAAGGGCCCCTGGGCACTGGCCCCATAGGCCCGGTCAGTAATCCATCCCTGGCTATAATCAACAAGGATTAAGAAAAGCTATAATATTTGTATAGGCCTATATTATGTAGGCTATTATTATTATTATGTAGGCCGACCGAAGAGGGAAAGTTAGGTTATTTGTTTCTTTAACCAGCCGGTTCCTCGACACCGTTAAATCCACAGGGGCAGATGATAGCAGTTCTCCAGCAGGGGCGCTAGAGATAACTCACAATCTCATTTACAACTGCAATCAAGGCTATTATAAAATGTGTAAATAGATGTAAAAAAAAAAACAGAAGCTGACAATTCCAAGTGTTTCCTTTCGTTTCGTCCTTCTCCAAGCTTTCTTTCTTTCTTTCTTTCTTTCTTTCTTTCTTTCTTTCTTTCTTTCTTTCTTTCTTTCTTTTTTCTCTTCTATTATGCCTATCTGTTGTTTTTGTATTTGTACTGTTAGACTAGGATCACAGTTTAGTTTCACTGCTTCTCTTTCCTCAGTTGTAAGTCGCTTTGGATAAAAGCGTCTGCTAAATGATTAAATGTAAATGTAATCCAAAAGCTTGTTTATTCGCTGCTTCAGAGACTTTTTGGTCTTTTTTTCCACCGAGAAGCTCTTGATGCCCAGAGACGCATTCAAATCTCACTGCGCTTTTTGCTTTATTGCAGGCGTGTGTGTGTGTGTGTGTGTGTGTGTGTGTGTGTGTGTGTGTGTGTGTGTGTGTGTGTGTGTGTGTGAGAAAGTAAAAACCTTCAAATGTATAACTTTAGAAGATTCGTCAATGCTACAGATGTGAAAATGTGAGATTAGCCTGTTAATTTGAAATTATTATATTACTAACACAGAAAATTCTATTCAGAGTAGCCTAACTAATTTCACTTTCACTTTAACTTCATGGAATAGTAGGCCTAATGATTGTACTAGTGAGTTGAACCAGCATGCATGCGGTATATTCCCCGGAAAGTCTGACGGGGTTCTGACTATATGGCATAAAATCTCATCTCAGCACTTTTTATTTTATTTTTATTTTATTGTTTTATTTAGAGAAACAGGGACAGTGTACAATAAACATTAACCTCAAAGGGAGAAATGCATAGTACCAGGTTTTAGCTCAAGAGCTAATTTCCACCCGTAGTCCCTGGGCAGGATGATGTTATAATAAAATACATAATACATCATACATACATGAATAATGAAATTTACATTGACCAAATAAATATTAATAAAAAAATCAAATCTTCACATGCAGAACATCGATCACATGTGGGTGCAAATTTGATTTGACAAAAGCCCTTTCTTTGCCAGACGTGAAAACGTATAAAAGTGTGTGTCTCTTATCAGCTCTACAGGCAACACGTTCCACTGATGAGCAGCCACACAAGAAAAGGCATTGTTTCCAAATGTTGTCCTGCGTTTAGGGATCATGCATTCGCCTCGCACTGTGGATCTAGTGGCTCGAGCTGTTGTTTCAAAGCCCAAAGATAGAAACTCTTTTAGTGGAGGAGCAGCGTTGTCATAAAGGATATACATAAAACACAGATTTGTGTGGATTATCAGGTTTTTAAAAGTGAGTATTTTGTATTTTACGAGGATATGACAATGATGGAATCGTCTGGCTTTCTTATCGTGAATCTTTAAAAAACTTTTATATAATGACTCCAGTGGCCTAAGGGCAGATTTACAAGCCTGTGACCAACTTGTCATACAGTACAGGAAGTGTGGAACAATCATTGCATTTAGATAGGCTCATGAGGCCTCAAATGTAAGATAATTTCAAATGTGTCTGAACTGTGCCATATTAAATTTGATTGTATTTGATCATTTTTAAATATGTTTTTTAAAGCCTAAATTTGGTTCCAATATTACACCTAAATATTTTTACCTGATCTGGATTTGAGATGATTTGTCCATCAATTAAGATCTTTGTGCAATTTTGTATTTTATAACGATTTGTAAAAAAACATAGAGACAGTCTTATCAGATTTAAGGTGAGGCATGAGTTTTTCAGCCACAAAGAAACTTTCTTCATCTCTTTGGTCAGTTTATGAGCGACTTCTTCCGCAGTTTTACCATGTGTATATAACACCGTATCATCAGCATACATAGTCATTTTACTCTTACACACAGTTGGCAGATAATTTATGTATAATGTAAACCGCAGGGGGCCCAGAATGGAGCCTTGTGGCACTCCCATGCTGCAGGGTCTTAACCATGATTTTGTATTGTCAACCGCAACACACTGTTGTCTGTTTTTAAGATATGATTGAATCCATGCTATTGTGTTTGTGTCAAGAGAAAAATCAGATAGTTTGCTGATGAGAAGCTGCTGATTTACTGTATCGAAAGCCTTTCTCAAGTCCAGAAAGTCCGCCCCTACCCAACCCGATCACACCTCCACCATCAAGACTGGATTTGATGTCTTCTAGTAAGTAGCAGCATGCAGACTCTGTGGACTATCTTTTCCTAAACCCAAACTGGCAAGGATGTAATGCATCAATTTGGTCGAGATGTTCTCGAAGATCTTGGAGATGGCTGGTAGGATACTAATAGGTCGGTATAGTTTGACACACAGAGCTTGTCTCCTGACTTAAAAATCGGCTTGACTACTGCTTTTTTCAATGGCAGAGGAAAATTATTTTCATTTATAGATTGATTCACAGCTATTGTTAGTACAGGAGTTAAAGTAATTTTGTGTTCTTTTAGAAAGGATGTATCAAGTTCAAATATATCCTTTGCTTTACTATTTTTTAAATTTGCTATTATTTTGGAAATTGTGTCTTCATCCATATTCTGCAACCTACAGTAAGACGCATTTCCATCCCCATAGAATCCAAAAAATAATCATTGTAATATTTAGCCAGAGCCCTCATTTTGAACTATACCATTAATTTTAAGCTGTAAATGCTCCTGATATATTTTTCCCCTTCCCAATAATTTATCCATGCTCCTCCACAGATTTTTACAATTACCTTTCGCCTCTTTGATTATAGGTTTAGGAAAAAAAATTGTTTTTGCTTTTCGAAGCAGCATGGTAACTTTGTTTCTCAGAGATTTATAAATGTAATAATCAGTGGTTAATTTAGTCTTAAGTGAAACCTTGAGAGCTTTTTTTTTTTTTTTTTATTGTGTCCCAAAGCGATTCATTAAACCACGGGAGCCTCATTTTATTTGATTTTCTATGTTTGAGCTGTGTATATTTATCAATTTAATTTTTTTTATAGCAGTTATTGTTACATGTATATACACAGCTTTCTCTATAAATTTTGGAGGCCCAATCAATTTCAATTAAATCATTTTAAGGAGCTCTTGATTTCTTTTAGGAATATGATGAATTTTGCAATTTTTGTTTGATTGTTCTTTGTTTAAATATCTTGATTTATTTAATTTCCTGGCTCTTAGAACAAAATTATGATCTGACAATCCAGTTATTAGCTTGTATGTTTTAATTACCCTGTCTGGTTTATTGGTGAATATTAGATCTATCAAAGTTTGAGACGTTTTTGCTATTCTATAGGCTTTTTAATCAATTGTGTCATTTGTATTTCTCTATTTCGAACTCAAATACAAGTAATTACAACATTTTACATTGTATTTATTAAAAGTTTCATTACATGTACTATAGCCTAGCCTAGGTTTGTAAAAAAAAATTATAAAAAAATAAATAACAATAAACACCTTATCCAAACCACCTTTTGATACCAATTGTAAACCTTGTAACATGCGCGTTTTCAGTAAAGCAACATACCTTAAATTATCCAGTTTCTGTTTTGACACAGTGCGAGTGTGACTCACGAGATATATTTGCTTTGACAGAATAAACCATATAACCTTTCCGAATGACAGAGCGGTATGGTTTTTTTGTCTGAGCAGTACTGTGAGATGTGTGGGCGGGACTCAGGATCAGCACTAAACACGCAGCACATCTACAGTCAATGACAACAAACACCGCACCAAATACTCAAGTTCAATCTATCATGCAGAACTCCTCAACAAGTGAGTTATTTCATATATTTTTTATAAAATGGTAATTTGTAAATTAAGAAGAGCCAAGTTTAAAGTATAGCCTAGGCTTATTCTGTGCAAAATATATTTTGATAATTGTGAATATTATAACTGTAAAACATAAATTGTTAAACAACCCTATTTTTTTTATTTTATTAAGCACTACAATAACGAGTGTGAGGGGCGTTTCTAGGATTTTAATTTTAGGGGGGGGCTAAGCCCGCAATGAGGGTATGATTTAAAAAAAAAAAAAAAAAAACTTTACCATGCATGGCAGGGTTTTATAATCACTGTGGGTTAGTTGAGGGGGTTCGGGGTTACCCCGAGAAAATGTTTATTTCTCTGACATATGTGCATTTTAAGATGTTTTGAAGGCCCAAAAAATTGGATAACAACAGCTTTAAAACCATGTCAGTGGGCAGCTGATTATTTTTCTCTCCTCATCAGCATCACACTCTTTTTCTCTTTGTTTTTCTCTTGCCCAGTCTCTTCCCCTCCTTAAGCTGAGCTTTGACTGTTAGGCTTTTCATTTGTGTCTGTCAGTGAAGAAAGTAAACTGATATGGTCAACTGATTTATTAATAATTTTCTCAGATGCGTTCATTTAGCCTACTGAAAGCTACTAGGTTACTAAGTTTATGAAATTCATTCACAATATGCACATTCATTGTTGATATTATTCCTAATACAGGGCCGTAGACAGGGCTTTATAATCAAAGAGGTTCTACATTTGAGGTTGGTGGGGGTCACATTTTTTATGTTTGATATGTGCATTTCAAGACGTTTGAAGACCAAAAAAAAGTATAAAACCGTGTCAGCGGGCAGTAGATTATTTGTCAATACCTGCTCTCTCCTCATCTTCATCATCCTCTCTTTTTCCCAGTCTACTCTTGCCCTTTCTCTTCCCCTCCTAAAGCTGAACTTTTTTAATTTAGACTATAAAGGCTACAATTTGTATTATATTCTCAATATACACATTCATTATTAATCCTGTGCCTAACATGAACACGGCTTTGGGGTTTCTTGTCCCCTCACAATGAAACTAATAATAGGCTGTATGAGTCACGTACGTTACATGGGCCTATTTTCAGTTCAAAATGGCGCAATTAGACAAAACTATATTAGTTTGCCTGATTATTTTTTGTCATTCGTTTAACATTTATGACCTAAAAAATGCACCTACGTCATCGTGGTACAGTCTACTACGCTGTAGTCTACAAGTGTCTGTGAACATAAAGCCCGCCTACTTTGATTTGATTGGTCATCTAAAATATTCTGACTGAGCAGTGACAGACCAATGAGGCTCAGGCTGAAACAGAGGAAAGGGTGTGTGTGTGTGTGTGTGTGTGTGTGTGTGTGTGTGTGTGTGTGTGTGTGTGCGTGTGTGCGTCTGTGCGCGTGTGTGCGTGTGTGCGCGTGTGTGTGTGTGTGTGTGTGTGTGTATTGAACACACAACACCCTGTCCTTTGTTTGTCACGTGCTCTCTGCTCGGTGCCGCTGCGGGTTGAAGATGAAGAACGCGCTGAATCTTATTATAAAAAGACTGAAGCGAACACGAATGTATTAATCTATTAATCACACATTTTTAGGGGGGGCTATAGGCAGAAGTCTGGGCTGTGGAAAGATGTAGGCTGAAACCCCCCTAAAAAGGGCCTACTGACGCCCCTCAGCAGCCATGCCTATATTTGAGGGCTACACGCTCAAAAATGTGACGCATACACTGTACAGAATTATATGATCAATAAGTTGTGACAACATGTGTTTTTACATTGCTATACCTCATCAAATTAAGTTAAGGAATTTTCAACTTAAAGTTATAGTTACAATAGGGTGGCCATACGTCCGGATTTTGGCCGGACAGTCCGGATTTTAAGCCCCCTGTCCGGCGTCCGGCGCAGCATCAAGCCGGACACTCATTTGTCCTCCTTTTTGGAGTTGCGGTGAATTATTATAATTTTTTTTTAAACAACCTATAAAAATCCTGCATACTGAATCTAGAGCTGCGAATGCGAGACAGAACATAGCCTACTGTATGTGGCTATGTGCGCCAAACCATGTAGCGCGTGCGCACGGCAGAGAGGGAGAGAGCGAGAGAACTTGCGTGCGAGTTTACAGGTTGGTAAAGGTTGTTGACCCCCCCCCCCCCCCAACCCCCCCCCCCCCCCCCCCCCCCCCCGTCAACAAAACCAATCACCAAAATATATTAATAATGACTTCTTGCCGGTTGGGATGTCTGTGTCCTCCTTTTTGATGTTATAGAAATGGCCACCCTAAGTTACAAGTATAAGTTATAAGTGGCCTAGGCCTACTTATAAGTTATACAAGATTCAACTAATTTAGTAATTAACTGAATAAAGTCCGTTTAATGTGATTTAAGTTGAAATGACTTTAAAAAACTTTAAATAAATCAAACAAAGGCAGCTTTTTTTTCATTGACAAAAAGTCACTATATTCCTGAGGGCTGAGGCACACATGGTGTTCCTCCACCTCAGTACAGTTACTTTCGGTTTCACAAACTGACAAGAGTACATCTTTCACAGTCTGACTTGAACTCTAATGCAGACGATTATTTTTTATTATTATTAGACTATACATTTATATCACATCGAGCAATGCACAACTCCAATTCAGTCATTCAGATATTTCATATGTCTATTAAAACTTTACACTAAAATATTTACTAGAATAAATGTAGGCTATAACTAATGATATGATGCTACTAATATGATTAACAGATATGCTTGTTTGAATTCTGATTTTGTAACTTTTTCGATGAACCAACATTAGGCCTATTTAAGAAAACCAAGCCACCAAAACCATTTACTTAATTTTAACCATTGTCCGTAAATGTACCTGATGTACCTTCAACATTTGAGGATGGGATGTTTCTATGAGTCACATTCTGACGACGGACAGACAGTCTCACTCTCTGCGAAGTGTGAAGTGTGTCTGAGAGAGTTGCAAAGATTGGCGCGAGACTGTCACCGTGTAAATGTTAATGTAAATGTTCCTGTATCTGTTCTGTCCATCTCTTCAGGCTCGTGTGTTTGTCCATCAGTGTCCTGCTGTCTGTCTGCTCTCTGGAAGATGATGAGGACTTGTGTTTGTTCCTCTGAGGGTAGGATTATTCTTTAAACAATATTATTCATTTGTTATAGAGGTTTGTGTAATTTGTTTCTGAATGAAGATCTGCACTGAAATAATAGAGTGTGTTTAAGTTGATGTTCATCTTTTGTAGGAATGGATCAGTCTCTGGATGTTCCTCTCTCTGTAGAGGAGACCCGAGCAGAACCGGCCCAGAGTTCAGTGCGGCCGTGGCCATTCACACACGAGGAAGAGTGTGTGTGTGATGATGATGATGATGATGATGATGATGAAGAGCAGCAGGACAATCAAATTAGAAATTCAAATTTTTATTGACTTTGTATTAAATAGTTTCGGACCAATTGGGTTTCATTCCCACACCTTTGAAGTTTCACTGTTCACTGGTTTGCCAAACTAAAAGCGTTTGACTTTATTAATCAAATACTTTTAGTATTTTATATGTAACCTTTAAATGAAAAATGATATAATAAAACAGATGCAGTTATTTTTTTCTTCAGCTTCTTTCAAATTAATATAAAACTTTTTTTTTATAGTCACGCTAGATTGAATGAAAGCAAAACTACAAGATCTGAACATGAATTTTGTTTCCTAAATTCTATAAACATATCAAATGTCGAAACTTCAGAAAACTTGATTTCAAAACTTTATGTAAAAACTTTATATCAACAATCAAAAGCGTTATCTAAAACTTAACTTATCTAAAACTTTACATCAACAAATAGCATGATTCAAACCGAAAGAAAACAGAAGTGGCAACACCATATGCGCTGTTTTAACGTTAAAACCTCTTGTCTTCTAAAAGCAACCGGCAGTGACGTTACTTTTTGATTTATTAACATGTCACTGCATACTCTATGCTTGAGGCTATAAGCTTGTGTTTAACTAGTGTATTGTGTTTAAACTGTGACGTGCCTGCACTGTTGGAAAACCTGTTGGCCAGTTCCCGCAGTTATGGGGATTCTTGTAATTCTTATGTTGCGACTGCAACATCCGTCGAGATGGTTTTCTCCGTACTACCTCAACCAGTTGAATTCTTGCAGCCAGTCTCAAAAGTTTTTAATTTTTTTTTATTAATAAACATTTAGGCTACTTGCAAGATACAAAAGTGAAAAACCATAAGCCAGAAAAAAAAGCCAGAGGTTAAAGGACTGATACATATTACATCACAATTGAATTCAAAGGGAAAAGAAGAAAAATAAATTAATTAATACAAGCAAAAATATAACTTTTTTTTAAATAAAAAAAAAACAAAAAAAACACACACACACACACACAAAAAAGAAATTATACAAAAACACCCAAAATTGAGCATATAGCTTTTCAAAGTTTTAGTAGCCTTTTTGTTAAGAGGTAGGATTTGATATACACTTACCGGCCACTTTATTAGGTACACCTGTCCAACTGCTCGTTAACACTTAATTTCTAAGCAGCCAATCACATGGCGGCAACTTAGTGCATTTAGGCATGTAGACATGGTCAAGACAATCTCCTGCAGTTCAAACCGAGCATCAGTATGGGGAAGAAAGGTGATTTGAGTGACTTTGAACGTGGCATGATTGTTGGTGCCAGAAGGGCTGGTCTGAGTATTTCAGAAACTGCTAATCTACTGGGATTTTCACGCACAACCATCTCTGGGGTTTACAGAGAATGGTCCGAAAAAGAAAAAACATCCAGTGAGCGGCAGTTCTGTGGGCGGAAATGCCTTGTTGATGCCAGAGGTCAGAGGAGAATGGCCAGACTGGTTCGAGCTGATAGAAGGGCAACAGTGACTCAAATAACCACCCGTTACAACCAAGGTGGGCAGAAGAGCATCTCTGAACGCACAGTACGTCGAACTTTGAGGCAGATGGGCTACAGCAGCAGAAGACCACACCGGGTGCCACTCCTTTCAGCTAAGAACAGGAAACTGAGGCTACAATTTGCACAAGCTCATCGAAATTGGACAATAGAAGATTGGAAAAACGTTGCCTGGTCTGATGAGTCTTGATTTCTGCTGCGACATTCGGATGGTAGGGTCAGAATTTGGCGTCTACAACATGAAAGCATGGATCCATCCTGCCTTGTATCAACGGTTCAGGCTGGTGGTGGTGGTGTCATGGTGTGGGGAATATTTTCTTGGCACTCTTTGGGCCCCTTGGTACCAATTGAGCATCGTTGCAACGCCACAGCCTACCTGAGTATTGTTGCTGACCATGTCCATCCCTTTATGACCACAATGTACCCAACTTCTGATGGCTACTTTCAGCAGGATAATGCGCCATGTCATAAAGCTGGAATCATCTCAGACTGGTTTCTTGAACATGACAATGAGTTCGCTGTACTCAAATGGCCTCCACAGTCACCAGATCTCAATCCAATAGAGCATCTTTGGGATGTGGTGGAACGGGAGATTCGCATCATGGATGTGCAGCCGACAAATCTGCGGCAACTGTGTGATGCCATCATGTCAATATGGACCAAACTCCCTGAGGAATGCTTCCAGCACCTTGTTGAATCTATGCCACGAAGAATTGAGGCAGTTCTGAAGGCAAAAGGGGGTCCAACCCGTTACTAGCATGGGGTACCTAATAAAGTGGCCGGTGAGTGTAAATCTTAACATCTTGAAAGTGAGAAAAATTGGGGGCAACTTTCATAGTTTTACATTTGTGGATAAAATATTTTGCAAGCAAAATAATTAAATTGCAAAGAAAAAAACATTTCTCATATTGCTTCTCAAAAATGAAAAACCCCAACAAAACATCCTTGAAATAAAGCTCAAAGTCTTTATATAGGCCTATATAGTTTACAATGAGCTGGCAATGATCACAATGCCAAAAAAAACATGTAAGATAGTCTCTGGTTGTGAATCACAAAAAGTACAATTTGCATACTCAATTAAAATTTTGACACCATGTAAGTTTTGACAGGATAATATCGATGAACAAGCTTAAAAGAGATCTCTTTAATTTACCAATCCTTATTAGGGAGAGTCCAAACCTTCTTCCATGAAATATTTCCACTAATGTGTTCCATTTTGTAACAACATGAGGAGTGGAAACACAATAATTGAGAAAAAATAAATAAAAATCTCTATTATTTTTTATGTGGATAATATGAAGTAATTGGTTGGAGAAAAATCATGGACCACGCTAATAGTGCTTGTTTGTGTAAATTAGAGAGAGCAACAGGGATCTTCTCAATGCTGAAGTTACAGAAAATTCACACTGAGAAAAGACATACTCCGGTATAATATTCCAAATACTAAATGGATTTCTCAAGTAATTCCTCAACCAGTTGATTTTAAAAGTAGCCTATTATTTAACGTTGCAAAATCAATGAAATTAAGAAGACCACCGTTACTAAAGCTGTTGGACAAAACGGATTTTTTTATATAATGAGTCTTATTTTTCCATACAAAATTACATAGTAGTTGATCAATCTTTTTACACACTACTCTATCAAGGTCTAAAGAAATGGCTGTCAAACGTGAGATGCCTTCTGCCTCGGAAAGAAGAATCCTTCCTTCCAAATATAAATCTCTCTGAAGCCACTGATTAAATCTTTTTTTTAGCTTTCTGATGGGCAAAAAGTTCAAATCACACCTAAGTTTTGAGTTTTTGGAGATTACTGTTCCAAGGTAGGTTATTGTCTCTTTAACTGGATATTAGCCTACATATAGCCTGGAAACAGATAATTGTTTGATTGGCATTAATTCACATTTGAGCACAGCTGAAGCCCATGCATTGGAGAACATTTTAATAGGCCAAGAGCCAAGGGAATCTGGTCTGAATTTTGTAGGAAAAGGGTAGTATCATCAGTAAATTGACTGATGATGATCTCCTTTCCCATGAACTCCTTGCAAGGCACTATTATTAATGTAATTGGCTAATAATTGAGTAGTCAATATAAACAAATATGGCGAAAAGGGGCAACCCTGCAATTCAAATCTTGGAGAGGTACCGTGTTTAAGCTTAATGGACGAATTCCCGTTGACAGAAAGTTTTAACTGCTCTAACCCAGCAAACATTTGGACGTGTAATGACCGTTGAAAAGACGTCCGTCCGACACGTCCCGTCATGGTTGAAAAATAGTTCCAAAATGGAAGTTGAACCGACGTCTTTGACGTCATCTGGCCGTGAATTCAACGTATTTTCTGGCCGTGAATTCCACGTCTCTTCAGCGCGTCCCTGGACGTCAGAATTAGTCTTCTTCTGGATGTTTATAAGGTGTGTTTATGCATAAGTGTAGGCATAAGCCTGCATATAAAATAATCACACACCTATTGCGTAACATCGCGAAAGGCAATCAAGTCTTGGACAAAGGTTCTAAAAAGGTCCAAAATTGGTCCAGTCAGACCTGAACGTCAATAAAACGTTTTAATCACGTGTACATCACAAACAAGAACACATTATTTGTGGACATAAGCAAAAAAGAAGCATGTTCTGATTTAGCACAACATATTATTGATCTTTAACAGCCAAAATCTCTCCTAATTTTTTTTCAATGTTTAACATTTAACCAAACTAAAATACCAATTACAAAATACTAGAGATGCACCGATTACTATGTTTTAGGCCGATTCCGATTTTTATTAAGTTTGACATAGATCATCGCTATAAAATAGAACTATATAAATTACCCCTGATGTGGGAAATTCACACACATCTAAAGTGCAGTGTTATGGAAGAACCGTTTCCTTTTCACATCATATCCAATAATTTTTTTAGATATATATTTAGCAAACTAAACATCTGTATGAAAACAGGTAATGGCAATACAATAATATATAAATAATACATTTAATAGATATAGCCTTGCAGTATAAAGATTTTTCTCAAAACACACAAACACAGGCCTATTACAATCACTTGTAAAAACTGAATAATAAAAACAAGTTTAAATGGGTTCATTTTCTATAAATATTTTGAGTCTACGTTTCTTTTCTGACATAGCCTACTCCAGTTCTTGATAAAACACGTAAATTCTGTGCATTTTGGGCACTTTTTGTGTGAAATCATATTTAGGCTATTTTGTCCATCAAAAGTGTGCTTTCACTTTATTTGAGCGTGAGCAGTGCAGAAATAGACTCGGCGTGGAAACGTTTCACTGCTGCTCACGCGACGCTCCTGCTCGACGCTCCCGCTCACGGTGTGAATGCACTCATTGATTAACATGCACAAGGCAAAAAATATGCGCTTGCGGTCTGAACAGCCGTAATTCACGAGGATTCCTACATGTGCGTTTCGTGTGATGCTGATGTTGCGCGATGTTAATCATGGGGCGCCAGAGTGCATTTGACTGGCATAAAATTGGCATATGTCAGACTGACCGGCCGATCGCCAGTCATGGCCGATCACGTGAAAACCGGCCAACTTCGGTCACCTCGATCAATCGGTGCATCTCTACAAAATACTGAATTATTATATAGAGGGATAGTTCACCCAAAAATGAAAATTCTGTCATTTACTCACCCTCATGATCCAAGCCTGTATGAGTTTCTTTCTGCTGAACACAAAAGATGATATTTTGAAGAATGTTTGTAACCAAGCAAATAGAGAAACCATTGACTACCATTATTGGAAAAAAATATATATATTATGGTAGTTAATGGGAGGCGACATCTGCTTGGTTACAAACATTCCTCCAAACACCTTTGTGTTTAGCATAACATAGAAAGGTATACAGGTTTGAAACATGAGGTTAAATAAATTATAACAATTTTCATTTTTGGGTGAACTATCCCTTTAAACACATTGTTTGGTTCATTGTGTGTATCCACTGTCCCAGCTCTTCCTGGAGGGCGTGATTTATTTTCCCAAACCACTTGAGCGGAAATCCCGCCCTGCAGCCGATTTCATTGGTTTAGGTTATAGTGACGGGTAGGTTTAGGGATCAGGGTTGGGTGTAGGCAATCTGTACAGTGATTGACATGACCAATGAAAACTTTAGAATTAGCTGCAGGGCGGGATTTCCGCTCAAGTGGTTTGGGAAAAAAAATCATGCTCCTGGAGGTGTTTCAGGTGTTCTGCCATTGCTGGATCAGTCTCAGAGTCTGTAGTGTTTGGGCTCCACCTCTTCACAGCATCTAAGGGAAGAGAATATAGTTCTTTTTAAAATAAATACAATAAAAAATTTGAGGTAAATGATATGCACTTATTTTCAAAATATTTTTATGGTCTACAGCTAAATAAAAAAAAAACATGAAACAAGGTGAATGAATCATGAATGAACATTAGAAAAAAGTAATCAACATGCATAGAAAAATGTAATCAACATGCATTACATTTTATTTTATTGTATAAAAGATGTTCTGCTTTTATTTTTAAAGCAGTTACTGAAATCCAGCTAACGTTAAACATTTCATTCTATTTCAGATAATTTAATTTCTGAAATAAACTCTCACAAGGCTAAATTAATAAGTTACAGTAATAACTTTGACTGTATCATTAAACATACTTTATACTGGACTGGTATACCTTTGTATACGTTCAAAGTAACTTTTAGCCTACTAGCTAATTTTAGCCAAACTCAGTAATTTTCAGTTGAAAATGTGGGTATCATTTCTTTCGGTTCATTCATGTCAAACAAGTAAAACTTAAGCACGTTAATCTGTAATAATCCAAAATGTACTTACCCAACTTAAAATGATATTATTTGAATAATATCGATACAACTCCCTCCTCTCCTCGTGGTTGTTGTTGTTCAAAGTTCTGGAGAACGCGTTAACATCTCGCGAGATAATCTATCCTATCGCGGGATTTTGTAGGATCGCGAGATCTTTTATCACTACATCTTGGCAGCGCAGCTTATGGTTTGGGCAATTACATCCAACTCAGAAATAAATGGTGACCGGGTATATTTCTGTTTTACATGTACATGCATACATTCCATAAAAATAACAACGAATACATCAAGTACAACAGGTTGAAATAATGACTAAAATGCAGTGGCTTTGCAATCACCACACTGGGCACTTGGTGATTATAATTTATAAAAACAAAAAATAAAGTAAATATATTTACTTTGTATACAAAGCGTGTATTTCATAAAGATCATTACTGATCATTTTTTCTGTCTTGCTAGACTAGACGTGCAGAAGACGTCAGTTGACGTGTATTTATTCACAGCCTGACTAGACGTGTACAGGACGCCAGTGGACGTCTTCACAACCTCTTAAAAACTACGTGGTCAATAAAATGAATTATTGCACTATATTAACCATGCAAGGATTAAGCACAGCTTTTGCATATTGGATTTCATAGAGGGTCATGATGGACTATAACTGCACGTGCAAAAGACGTCGCCAGGTGACGTCCTCTCACCCGATACACTATATTGAACTACACGTAGCTAAACGTTAAAATAACAACTATACATGCAACTGTAGACATGTACAAATGTATCTGAATCCATTTTTAGGAAATGTTCTGTGTTACATATTTTTACCGATTTATGCCGTCCTGGCCGTAACTATTTTTGGCCAGGGACACGACGTTGCCGTCGGACCAATGTTTGCTGGGAATGAACAGGCTACCAAAACCATTTTTTTTTTCTAAAGTTTTGAATACAAAGCCATGGTCAATAGAATCAAAGGCTTTATAAAAGTCCAGAAAAAGCATATCGCTATCATCCCTCGCCATAACTCTGAATAGTCCAACCGGTCAAGAACCAGCCGAATATTGCTTGAAATTGTCTGTTCTTTAAAAAGCCTGATTGCGTTTCATCTATTATGTCCTCTAAACTGTTTTTTAAACGTTTTGCAAAGATTGTAGCGATGATTTTATAATCATAATTTAAAAGACTAATCGGACGCCAATTATCAATCAATAATAAGTATTTTTTAGGCTTAGAGATAAGAGTTATTAAGCTTTGTGTTAAGGTAGAGGGAAGAGATTCCACACTAATGCTTTCACTAATGCTGTCATGAGACCCGGGTGCGCACTGGGGAACCGAACCCGAGACTACCTGGAGGAGGTGGTCTGAGTTCGGTTGCTAGGGTGACCACCCGTCCCGCGTAGCGCGTGCGCGCACAGCGTTTGAAGCCCAATTCATGCGTCCCGCAAATTGAGACCGTGTCACGCATAATCAATGCTTGCTCAAAAAAAAAAGTTGGTCGCTCTATATCCTCGAGCCCCAGGCAGCCAAACGAACATTACTTGACAGTTCAGCAAGCTACTGTTGCCACACCTACGTGACCCACCCGTCAGTTGAACTGCTGACTAGGTTGTTGTCAACTTTTTCGTTGTTGTCATGACAGCGCACGCACGTGCACACCAGACATACTGGGAAGGAACTTTTAGATGCGCGCTTTCCAATTCGAAAAATGGAGATACTGGTCTGAGGCACCGCACCGCCATCATCAATTAAAAAGAGGGGTTTAAGGGTAGCAGTTTGAAATTGAATAAATAATAAACATAGCAGTTTGAACTCTTCTCCACTTTATTATACCCCACATATCAGATCACTTACTCCAAAAACCCGTGACACTCCAGTACCAAGTGCGCGCGACCCATTCCTATCTACGGCAAGCCCCGAGGGGAAAAATACATTGCATACACACATACAACGAGCGCCAGTACAACCGGTATTATTACAGACGTTGTTGGATTCTGTCATGTACAATCCAACAAAGTCTGTTACAATAATAATAATAAAAAAGATTTTGAGGACAGTTACACTGTATTGAGACAGTAATATTAATAGTAATATTAATATTTTTACAGTTTTTAACAATAATTGCCATTGTTGAACCCTTGCTCTTATTATGTTTCTGATTTCTGTTTTGTCATTATTTGAGCAAATCATTTATTTTATATGTTTTGAGACAGTTTGTTTAAGAAGTTTCAAAGAATTAGTAAAAGAGTAAAGTAAAAGTTAAAACTTTAAGTAGGCATTTATTTTTTATTAAGTATTTATTTTGTATTAATACATAACCTCACTGTATTCATTTATAATGCATCATTATTGCGTAACATTTGTGTCAATAATCGTCAAGCACAGGTGACTCCGCGTAGTGGGCCCCCAAATCAAATTCTGCTTAGGGCCCCCAAAAGGCTCGGGCCGGCTCTGGTTGAGGGGGATACCGAGAGGGGCTTCTTTTTTTTTTTTTAACTGTTCCTGAGGTGTTGAGCAACTACAATTCCTGTTAATCCTATAATTTTATATTATAATTTATTTAAAGTGAATAAATTGTAATGAAAAAATAAATAAAACTAAATAGCTAAAGTAAATCGTAAGTGGAAGTGCATCGGTCAATTCACTAATGTTCAAAATATTATGAATCTTTATTTAGAAAAAAATACACATTGGTTGGCCTATTCATGAGCATACATCAGCAATTACACATGTTTAGGTGGTATGTGCTAGAAATGGGTAAACCACTATCAGTGAGTCTGCCCGTGGGGTGGTGGCACCGCCGCGCCAGGCAGTGTCCCACATTGTCCCTCAGAAACATACCCCTTGTCCCCCCTTGGGCTTATTAGCAGGTGGTCACCCTATCGGTTGCTCCCGAACCGGGCCGCGGCTCGCGTGAATGTGCAAGCAACACGGACTCGGGTGCGCACTTGTACAGGAAGTAAAGTGACCTGCGCATGCGTTGTAGCTGATTGTGATGTATTTAGTTAAATAAAAAACATGTAAGGGATGATAGTGTTGTTGATTTACCTTGGATACACTGAGCCTGCATTGTATTCGCGCATATCACGTGGAATCAGGGCAACACATTTGGAAATCCACTGTCTCCTCAAAAGAGTCCGTTTGCAAGCAGCAGAAAGCCAGCTTATGTGACTAACACTCACAGTAAACCTGTATTGTTCACTCAGCTGCACATAATAGCACCGAATTAATAAAAAACACAATATATTGACCCACGTTCTGTTTTCTATCATGCGGCGTGCACGTTTGCGATGACGTAAGATGCACGCAAACGCACCAGGGTTCGATAGAATCAAGTTGAGTGTGAAACCAGACCAACGCTGCGGGGGGGCCGGGAACAATCGTGCTCAGGCTCGGACCAGAGCAAACGAGCCCAGTGGAAAAGCCATCACACATGTTCAAGTCACAAGTAAGTCTCAAGTCCCTACCATCAAGTCTCAAGCAAGTCTAAGTCGCAGGTACACAACCAAGTCAAGTCAAGTCAGTGGTTCACCACTTCAAGCAAGTCAAGTCCTGCTAAGAGTCAAGTCGAAGTCATGTTACAATACCAAACAGAAAAAAAGTAGAGTTTATATTGGCCTCAAACTTATTTATTTTTCCTTCAGAAATGATTACCTCTCTTATACATTTATATCGTAATATTAATAATATTTATATAATTTATTATAGGATGTTTTTATGATTATCAAAATTTGGAATTATTATTATTATAATAACAATTATACGCAAAATGTTGAAGATAAATCATTTGAAGCTAAATTCACAAGTGTGATGCATTAATTATTGGTTTTATAGTAAATGCCATATGTTTAACTTAGCTTATATATTTTTTAATGTAATATCACCGGCAGACATTAACTTTCCCATTAAGAGCCAATATGTGACCCCTTAAATAGATTTCCAGAACTATGTTCTAACAAATTTTTTTTCTAACCATGCATTTATACTGCAATTACAATATATAATATTATGAGATTAATGATTTAAATAATCATTTTAATATAGAGAAAATTAGATGCTAAAAAATAATAAATTATATATTTCTAATTATGAATTTAAAACCGCCAATTTACCGTCTTAATGTACGAGTCATAGAAGCATTCATTCAATTAATTCGTTCAAAACGGTAGATTCATTCTGGAACTAAGCCACTCTTTGTTTACTGAACTGTTTACTAAATATCATGTTATAAATATAAAAATAACTCCTAGCCTACTAGGGCCATTTTTTTCACCACATCTTGAATTTTGGGTGCATATTAATTCTGCTGTCATTGTACCCCCAACCCCCTGATAACGTCTGACCCTGCTTCAAGAGAAACATAAAACACGACAGAACATCATTAACAGTTTCTTATGTTGTTTTCCGTCATTGGAAAGAGCGACATATTTGGCTTTAAAGCATGATTTGGAAGAAACTGTTGCAAATGTCTGTGTGCTCAGTGGCGGATTTAGCACATTGGGGGCCCAAGGCAAAAGTATGTATGGGGGCCCCCCATCCGATCTTTAAAAGAGAACGAAAAAAAAATAATTACCGACTGAATGGTGGATAGGCAGGTAAAGCTAATCTATGGTAAAGTAAAGGTTGGAGAGGAAAATTTACCATTTCAATTTTATTCTTGTGGTTTTATTCCGATCTTGATTCAATGTGCATACATATTAGTAGCCTGGTAATACCAGAGTCTGCTACTTCACTTTGTAGACAGGAGCGAAATGAAATTAGCGGAAGTAGGAAGTCTGACGTAGTCAGCCTAACATATTAGGTAGGCTACAGTAGATTTTCTCAAGAAAGAAAATCTCACCTAAAGCTGTAAACATAGACTACAGAGCTGTCAGCTGGTATTTATTAAAGGTTAAAAATAACAACTCAAATATAGGCCTAGTGCGGTTTTCATTACAACAACTTTATAATATTTTAATGATATAAGTAAAATAATAAATATGTAATATAGTGCACATATTTATAGTGCAAAATAAAAATTTAGACTAATACTAAATATATTATAAAAAAAAAAAAAAAAATTCTAGCCAACTTACGTGGTCATTAAATGGCTTTACTGAGGTAATAACTTTATGTGACATTGTAGTCTAACGTTACTCCAGCTATTTTATTGTCCTCTTTCTGCGGTTGAAAAATACTGATTGGTCGATATTACAGTATAATTTCGCATTGACCGTGAGACTCACGCAATTGACCATTTTCACACGCTCTCACGCCACACATCCATTTTCTCACAAAGAGAAAAATCGCGAGGCAAACAGGACACTGACACCGACAGACTAGACAGCGAAGGTTACTTTTGATATGGAACAAATTCTCAGCTCTCAGATTCTGTCAATTTATTACGATATTCAAACAATAAATACCGTTTTGGTGTGTTTTTTTTTTTGTGACAGATCGCTGTAGCGCCTCAGTTCAAATGGCACGTGGACCGATCATCTCTCTTTAGCCTAGTTAATAGTAGGCTAAATAAACACGAATGATCAATAGGTGTGTAACGTGTGTTGAAAGATACAGTAGCCTACAACTTACCGAAATGTATACAGTCCTGTCACTGTGTTTATCTTTCGCGCTGCGCACCGTTATGGACTAGTCCATTTCATTGTGAAAGTAGGGGGTGTGTAGGGACAGATAACCATGAACTGGACATTTTAACTAGCCTACTACTTCGTTTCAACGTATTTCTTAAGAATATTAATAACATTTAGCATGCTTTTGAAGCGTTCATGGTGATAAGGGGGCTTTTTCCTTTTTTTATATATTTTTTTTAGGTTGGTTGGGGGCCCCCTATTACGACCGCTGGAAGGGGGCCCCAAGCAGCCGCCTACCTATGCCTCTATGTTAAGACCGCCACTGTGTGTGCTCCTGTGTGAGCCCCCTCCCCCTCGCGTGAATCAGAGACAGCGTTGGAGGAAAGAAGGGTGGACCATTTGAGTTGTGTATTTTCAAAATCTGCCGGTCGTTTTTCAAATCACATACCCCACCTTTAACAAGTGGTGTTTATTTATTATAATTGCAATATAGGTATAAACTGGTAAAACTATGTGTGAAAGTGGTCTTACATTAAGAAATTATGTGTATCATAATATTTTAAAATAATAATCAAATATTTACATGTGATGGAAATTACATTTGTTCAGTAGGCTATAGGCCTACGGTTCGGAAAATGTAAAAAAAGAAAAAAAATTTGTCTTATAATGTAAGTGCGTTCTCTTATCTATGGATCATTAAACTAGACTAGTTATTTAACTGTTAGACTGTGACAATTTTGATTTGAACACTTTTTTCCCCCTTCAAGTTTCACAAGGCCAAAACTGCTAAAAAGCCACCCCATTACTTCCTGACATCTTTCAATGCTTGGGGGATTTTCTCGCTCCGCACATTTGAAGCAAAAAAACTCCCCCGTGTTGGTCACACACCACACAAAATAATAAGAATGGCTTTTCAATATTCCGAACTCAAATACAAGTAGCTACCTACAACATTTTACATTGTATTTGTTAAACCTTTTTTTTTTTTTTTTACATGTAGCCTATAGCCTATTTTGAATAAAAAAATAATAAAAAAACATGTTTAAAGTTTTTGTCTAAAACACATTTTGACATCAATTGCAAAACCTATAAAATGCGATTTTTCAGAAAAGTAACAGAACTTAAATGATCCAGTTTATGTATCAACACAGCGAGTGTGACTCCCGAGATGATCGAGCAAGTGTCACTGATCGAGCAAGCCACATTCTCCCTCGTCTGAGAATATGAGCTCCTCAGTCATTCGACTTTACGAATGATGTCACGTGGGACACAAACGGGACTCAGGAGGACCAGCACTAAACACGCTGCATCTCTTCTACAGTCTATCATACCAAACATCTATCATGCAGAACTCCTCAACAAGTGAGTCTTTTAGCCTATATATTTCATTATTTTAACTTTTATAAAAATTTGTAAATTAAGAAGAGCGAAATTTAAAGTAGGCTATAGTATAGCCTATAGACTGATTCTGTGCAATATATTTTGATCATTGTGAATATTTAAAACAACCCTATTTTTTAATTAAACAGCACTAATATAAACCAATCCAACCGATATAGATATTGTACCGCAAAGCGATGATGTAACTGATCATTACATGGTAACTTGCATGTTACGTACTGCTGAAATTTGTCATGTTGCGCCACGTTATCGACCAGGCAGAACAATCCTTCCAAACACTATAGATAGATTCTCAAATAGCTTACCTGATCTATCTCAGCTGCTCAGTGAACCCAAACAAACAGATGAACTAGAGGAAATGACTAGCAGTTTGAGCACCATTTTCTCTAGTACATTAGAAATTGTTGCACCAATTAGATTAAAAAAGGTTAGAGAGAAAACTAGAGCACCATGGTACAACAATGCTACGCATGCTATCAAGAGAGAAACTCGTAACTTAGAGCGTAAATGGAAACAAACAAATTTAGAGGTCTTTAGAATCGCGTGGAAAGACAGTATGTCACGTTACAAAAAGGCTCTTAAATCAGCCAGGGCTGAGCATCTCCGCAGACTAATAGAAAATAACCAAAATAATCCAAGGTTCTTATTTAACACCGTGGCCAGACTAACAAATAAACAGGCATCACCTGAGCAAAATATTCCGTTACAATGTAGTAGTAATGACTTTATGAATTTCTTCACTGAGAAAATAGAAAACATCAGAAACACAATTGTAAATATACAATCTATTATGGTGTCTTATGATTCAGCCTCAATTACCGCCCCTCAAGAACAACTACACCGCTTTACAACTATAGGACAGGAAGAGCTAAATAAACTTATTATTGCATCTAAACCAACAACTTGTTTATTAGATCCAATACCCACTAAATTACTTAAAGAAGTGTTACCTGTAGTGGAAGAGCCTCTTCTCAATATTATTAATTCATCTTTATTTTTAGGTCACGTTCCAAGAATATTCAAGCTGGCAGTAATAAAACCTCTTATTAAGAAACCACAATTAGATCCAAATAACCTAGCAAATTACAGACCCATTTCAAATCTTCCATTTATGTCTAAAATACTAGAAAAAGTTGTGTCCGCTCAATTGTGCTCTTTCTTGCAAGAAAATGATATCTATGAAAAATTTCAGTCAGGATTCAGACAGTATCATAGCACTGAAACTGCGCTAGTTAAAATTACAAATGATTTACTTTTAGCTTCTGACCAAGGCTGCATCTCAATACTTGTTCTACTGGATCTAAGCGCTGCATTTGATACTATAGATCATAAAATACTCCTGGATCGACTACAAAACTACACTGGTGTTCAGGGACAGGCATTAAGCTGGTTTAGATCGTACTTATCAGACCGTTACCACTTTGTCTGCTTAAATGGGGAAAAATCAAAGATAACGTCAGTAAACTATGGAGTACCGCAAGGATCTGTGTTAGGCCCTCTACTATTCTCAATATATATGCTGCCACTTGGTAATATTATAAGAAAACATGGAATTAATTTTCACTGTTACGCTGATGACACTCAATTATATATTTCATCACGGCCAGATGAAACCACTAACTTATCTAACTTGACAGAATGTCTTAAAGATATAAAATACTGGATGACGTGTAATTTCCTGCTATTAAATTCAGATAAAACAGAGGTATTACTTATTGGTCCGAAAAACTACCCACAAAATCCCTTACAATACAACTTTAATTTAGAAGGATGCCCTGTTACTTTATCCACTACAGTAAAAGACCTGGGTGTCATACTTGACCGCAACTTGACTTTCGAAAATCATATTTCATATGTTACAAGAACAGCCTTTTTCCACCTTAGAAACATTGCTAAGCTACGTAACATGCTATCCGTTTCTGATGCAGAAAAGTTAGTTCATGCATTCATGACCTCGAGACTAGATTACTGTAATGCTTTATTAGCTGGTTGTCCTGTATCCTCAATAAACAAGCTACAGTTAGTCCAAAATGCAGCCGCTAGAGTTCTTACTAGATCAAGAAAATATGATCATATAACACCAATTTTATCATCTCTACATTGGTTACCTATTAAGTTCCGTATCAATTACAAGGTATTGCTACTGACCTATAAAGCCCTAAATGGTTTAGCTCCAGTCTATTTAACGGACCTTCTATCGCCCTACAATCCGTCGCGCTCTTTAAGATCACTAAATTCGAGGCTTCTGGTCATTCCAAGGATATCTAAGTCCACTAAAGGAGGGAGGGCGTTCTCACATTTAGCTCCTAAACTCTGGAATAGCCTTCCTGATATTGTTCGAGGCTCAGACTCGCTGTCCCAGTTTAAAACCAGATTAAAGACGCATCCCAGCAAACATTTGGACGTGTAATGACCGTTGAAAAGACGTCCGTCCGACACGTCCAGTCATGGTTGAAAAATAGTTCCAAAATGAAAGTTGAACCGACGTCTTTGACGTCATCTGGCCGTGAATTCAACGTCTTTTCTGGCCGTGAATTCCATGTCTCTTCAGCGCGTCCCTGGACGTCAGAATTAGTCTTCTTCTGGATGTTTATAAGGTGTGTTTATGCATAAGTGTAGGCATAAGCCTGCATATAAAATAATCACACACCTATTGCGTAACATCGCGAAAGGCATTCAAGTCTTGGACAAAGGTTCTAAAAAGGTCCAAAATTGGTCCAGTCAGACCTGAACGTCAATAAAACGTTTTAATCACGTGTACATCACAAACAAGAACACATTATTTGTGGACATAAGCAAAAAAGAAGCAAGTTCTGATTTAGCACAACATTTTATTGATCTTGAACAGCCAAAATCTCTCCTAATTTTTTTTCAATGTTTAACATTTAACCAAACTAAAATACCAATCACAAAATACTAGAGATGCACCGATTACTATGTTTTAGGCCGATTCCGATTTTTATTAAGTTTGACATAGATAATCGCTATAAAATAGAACTATATAAATTACCCCTGATGTGGGAAATTCACACACATCTAAAGTGCAGTGTTATGGAAGAACCGTTTCCTTTTCACATCATATCCAATAATTTTTTTTTGATATATATTTAGCAAACTAAACATCTGTATGAAAACAGGTAATGGCAATACAATAATATATAAATAATACATTTAATAGATATAGCCTTGCAGTATAAAGATTTTTCTCAAAACACACAAACACAGGCCTATTACAATCAATTGTAAAAACTGAATAATAAAAACAATTTAAATGGGTTAATTTTCTATAAATATTTTGAGTCTACGTTTCTTTTCTGACATAGCCTACTCCAGTTCTTGATAAAACACGTAAATTCTGTGCATTTTGGGCACTTTTTATGTGAAATCATATTTAGGCTATTTTGTCCATCAAAAGTGTGCTTTCACTTTATTTGAGCGTGAGCAGTGTAGAAATAGACTTGGCGCTGAAACGTTTCACTGCTGCTCCCGCTCACGGTGTGAATGCACTCATTGATTAACATGCACAAGGCAAAAAATATGCGCTTGCGGTCTGAACGGCCGTAATTCACGAGGATTCCTACATGTGCGTTTCGTGTGATGCTGATGTTGCGCGATGTTAATCATGGGGCGCCAGAGTGCATTTGACTGGCATAAAATTGGCATATGTCAGACTGACCGGCCGATCGCCAGTCATGGCCGATCACGTGAAAATCGGCCAACTCCGGTCACCTCGATCAATCGGTGCATCTCTACAAAATACTGAATTATTATATAGAGGGACAGTTCACCCAAAAATTCTGTCATTTACTCACCCTCATGATCCAAGCCTGTATGAGTTTCTTTCTTCTGCTGAACACAAAAGATGATATTTTGAAGAATGTTTGTAACCAAGCAAATAGAGAAACCATTGACTACCATTATTGGAAAAAATATATATATTATGGTAGTTAATGGGAGGCGACATCTACTTGGTTACAAACATTCCTCCAAACACCTTTGTGTTTAGCATAACATAGAAAGGTATACAGGTTTGAAACATGAGGTTAAATAAATTATAACAATTTACATTTTTGGGTGAACTATCCCTTTAAACACATTGTTTGGTTCATTGTTTGTATCCACTGTCCCAGCTCTTCCTGGAGGTGTTTCAGGTGTTCTGCCATTGCTGGATCAGTCTCAGAGTCTGTAGCGTTTGGGCTCCACATCTCCACAGCATCTAAGGGAAGAGAATATAGTTCTTTTTAAAATAAATACAATTAAAAATTTGAGGTAAATGATATGCACTTATTTTCAAAATATTTTTATGGTCTACAGCCAAATAATAAAAAAAAACATGAAACAAGGTGAATGAATCATGAATGAAACATTAGTAAAAAGTAATCAACATGCATAGAAAAATGTAATCAACATGCATTACATTTTATTTTATTGTATAAAAGATGTTCTGCTTTTATTTTTAAAGCAGTTACTGAAATCCAGCTAAACATTTCATTCTATTTCAGATAATTTAATTTCTGAAATAAACTCTCACAAGGCTAAATTAATAAGTTACAGTAATAACTTAGACTGTATCATTAAACATACTTTATACTGGACTGGTATACCTTTGTATACGCTCAAAGTAACTTTTAGCCTACTAGCTAATTTTAGCCAAACTCAGTAATTTTCAGTTGAAAATGTGGGCATCATTTCTTTCGGTTCATTCATGTCAAACAAGTAAACCTTAAGCACGTTAATCTGTAATAATCCAAAATGTACTTACCCAACTTAAAATGATATTATTTTAATAATATCGATACAACTCCCTCCTCTCCTCGTGGTTGTTGTTGTTCAAAGTTCTGGAGAACGCGTTAACATCTCGCGAGATAATCTATCCTATCGCGGGATTTTGTAGGATCGCGAGATCTTTTATCACTACATCTTGGCAGCGCAGTTTATGGTTTGGGCAATTACATCCACCTCAGAAATAAATGGTGACCGGGTATATTTCTGTTTTACATGTACATGCATACATTCCATAAAAATAACAACGAATACATCAAGTACAACAGGTTGAAATAATGACTAAAATGCAGTGGCTTTGCAATCACCACACTGGGCACTTGGTGATTATAATTTATAAAAACAAAAAATAAAGTAAATATATTTACTTTGTATACAAAGCGTGTATTTCATAAAGATCATTCCTGATCTTGCTAGACTAGACGTGCAGAAGACGTCAGTTGACGTGTATTTATTCACAGCCTGACTAGACGTGTACAGGACGCCAGTGGACGTCTTCACAACCTCTTAAAAACTACGTGGTCAATAAAATGAATTATTGCACTATATTAACCATGCAAGGATTAAGCACACCTTTTGCATATTTCACAAGGATTCCATAGAGGGTCATGATGGACTATAAATGCACGTGCAAAAGACGTCGCCAGGTGACGTCCTCTCACCCGACACTATATTGAACTACACATAGCTAAACGTTAAAATAACAACTATACATGCAACTGTAGACATGTACAAATGTATCTGAATGCATTTTTAGGAAATGTTCTGTGTTACATATTTTTACCGATTTATGCCGTCCTGGCCGTAACTATTTTTGGCCAGGGACACGACGTTGCCGTCGGACCAATGTTTGCTGGGATCTCTTTAACCAAGCATTCACATAATGCTTACCTTCAGTGCCGCCGCTCCCACCACGCGCTGTGCGTAGGGCACCAAGTGCTGAGGGGGCACCAAAAATAGCCTAATGAAAAATCAATCATCAAACTTCTTGTTATAATCAGATTCAGCGCGTTCTTCATCTTCAATCCGCAGCGCCGAGCAGAGCTAGAGCACATCAGAAACAGAGAGGACAGGGTGTGTGTGTGTTCATCTGAGCCTCATTGGTCCGTCACTGCTCGTCAATGTCAGAATATTTGAGATGACCAATCAAATCAAAGTAGGCGGGCTTTATGTTCACAGACGCTGAGCGCGAATTTTAACAGTGCAACTCGACGCTTCAGTGTACGGTCAAGTGCGAGATAAGATGTAAGTAGCTAAACTTTACGTTTCATATTTGACAGTTTTTTTTAGGTCATAAATGTTAAACGAATGACAAAAAATAATTAGGCAAACTAATATAGTTTTGTCTAATTTCGCCATTTTGAACTGAAAATAGGCCTATGTAACATGTAGCCTACTGTAATAGTTTAGGCTACTGTCATTGTGAGGGGACAAGAAACATGAACAAAGCCGTTTTCATCATGTTAGGCACAGGATTAATAATGAATGTGTACATATTGAGAATAAAATACAAATTGTAGCCTTTAGTAAATTAAAAAAAGCCAACTTTAGGAGGGGAAGAGACAGGGCAAGATAAAAACAAAGTGAAAAAGAGTGTGATGCTGATGAGGAGAGAAAAATAATCAGCTGCCCACTGACATGGTTTTAAAGCTGTTGTTATCGATTTTTTGTTTGTTTGCCTTCACAACATCTTAAAATGCACATCTGTAGTTCAGAGAAATCCAAAATTTTCCCGGGGAAACCCCGAACCCCCCTGACTAACCTACCTCAAATTCGGGACCACAGTGATGATAAAACCATGCCATTGCATGGTAATGAAACTAGTTAGTGAGCAGTAGACCCTAAACTAAAGTGTTACTTTTTATTTTATTTTTATAATTCATACCCTCATTGGGGTATGAAACATAAATGAAAATGAAAATAAAAATAAATGATGGGGGGGGCATCATAAAGGAATTATGCTTAGGGCACCAAAATGGCTAGCAGCGGCACTGGTCATATGTAGCATGGTAAATAAATAAACACAATATCAATAAATTAATACAGTGGGTCACTAGAGAGTTAGCTGTCTCTGGCGTTGTGAATAGCTAGCACATATTTAGCCGCTAGTGCATCTGTAGCCTACTGTCATCTTCTCCGAGTAAGAAGGACCTTTTTTCAGTGTCACTCTCACTCAGTTCAGAAAATGATGGAATCAAGGTTTCAAATCTGGGCAGAAAAGTTTCTCTTATAGTTTTATATTTAGAGCAGAAGAGCAGAAAGTGTTCACTCAGCACGACTTTCAAATGTGTTTCAATGGGACATATTTTTCGTGCCTGCACCCCGTTTTTCTTTCGAGAGCACAGTAGGCTATTGTTGTTTTCTCATTTGTTAATTATTTTGCAAACTTTGAAACATTGAAATACATTGGATTGAAAGTCGTGCTGAGTGACACGGAAAAAAAAAGGGAAATTTGTGTCCATGAACACGAATCAATAGATTAAATTTCGTGACTATGTCACGGACTGCCCTGAGACTGGGTTGGTAGATCGAAGTGTCTACAGATCCTACACTCTCTCTGTCCATGTCTGTCTACGTCTTCCTCTCTCTATCTCTAGGTCATGGTCACTTACGTATTTGGAGAGGATTTGTCTTTCTTTAAAATGTTTAATAACTGGCCAATTTAGTGGTTCTATTGAGGGTCGAGTAACATTGGAGTTTATTCTGGGAGTTAAAATGAGCTTTTAGTGATTTATCATGAGTGTCTTTTAGATTTGTGTGGATTTCATTAATAATAGGTAGTTTTGGGTCTGTAGCTGTGGTCAATGTGGAGTTGGTCTGATGGACGAGTTGAAGAGCGAGTGTGTTTAGAGGATGAGGTTCTGCTGGGGCTTCATTGGCGAGGAGGGCTTTATATTGCACTGACTCTGGATCAAGTGGAGGTGATGCCTCTCTCTCCCTCTCTTTCTCTCCCTCTCTTTCTCTCCCTCTCTTTCTCTCTCTCTCTCTCCCTCTCTCTGTGTGTGTCGGTAGATGATGTGTATGTGCATTCATTTAGCAGTGCTTTTCAATTCCTCAATTTCTCAAGCTCAGCACTTTTAACTTGGTCTAACCCAGTTCATAATCTTTCATAATGAGGTGATGATCTGAATCAGGTGTTAAATGAGGGAGACTACAAACTGTTCTTTCAAAACCACAAAACTTTCGGTTTGATTCATTTGTTGATGTAAAGTTTTAGGCAAGTTAAGTTTCGACATGTTTTTGATATGTTTATAGAATTTAGGAAAAAAAATCTTGTAGTTTTGCTTTCTTTCAATCTAGTGTGATTATAAACTAAAATGTTTAAAAAGGTACCTTTTATATCATGAAGTTTGTGCTGAAGAAAAACTAACTGCATCTGACATCATTTTAAAACATGTTTTTTATGGTTTTATTATATCATTTTTCATTTAAATTTTACATTTAAAATACTAAAAGTATTTGAATAACAAACTAAAATGCTTTTAGTTTGGGAAACCAGTGAACAGTGAAACTTCAACGGTGTGGGAATGTTGAAAAAGAATGAAACCCAATTGGTCCGAAACTATTTAATACAAAGTCAATAAAATATTTATTTCTAATTTGATTGTCCTGCTGCTCTTTGTCATCATCATCACCATCATCATCCTCATCCTCGCTCACACACACTCTTCCTCGTGTGTGAATGGCCACGGCCGCACTGAACTCTGGGCCGGTTCTGCTCGGGTCTCCTCTACAGAGAGAGGAACATCCAGAGACTGATCCATTCCTACAAAAGATGAACATCAACTTAAACACACTCTATTATTTCAGTGCAGATCTTCATTCAGAAACAAATTACACAAACCTCTAATAAATGAATAATATGTTGTATAAAGAATAATCCTACCCTCAGAGGAACAAACACAAGTCCTCATCATCTTCCAGAGAGCAGACAGACAGCAGGACACTGATGGACAAACACACGAGCCTGGAGAGATGGACAGAACAGATACAGGAACATTTACATTTACACGGTGACAGTCTCGCGCCAATCTCCGCAGCTCTCTCAGACACACGTCACAAGTCAGCCTGACAGCCTTTCCGTCGTCAGAATGTGACTCATAGAAACATCCCATCCTCAAATGTTGTGTGGGCTAAGTTCGGCTGGCTTCAAAGACGTGAACCTTTTGCATCAGTAGCTAGATGTTTAGATTAACATTCTTCAATATTAATAAATAATGTATGAATGAAATGAAAGCTTTATTGTAAAATGTTTCCAAAAACTCGAATCATAGGCTACATTTACGGACAATGATTAAAATTAAAGTAAATTGTTTTGGTGGCTTGGTTTTCTTAAATAATGTTGGTTCATCGAAAAAGTTACAAAATCAGAATTCAATCAAGCAAATCTGTTAATCCTATTATTAGCATTATATCATTAGTTATAGCCTACATTTATTCTAGTAAATATATTTGTGTAAAGTTTTAATACATTAAAATGAATGACTCACCTGAATTGGAGCTTTGCATTGCTCGATGTGATTTAGCCTAAATGTAGCCTATAGTCTAATAGCCTAATTAAAAAATAATCGTCTGCACACATGAGAGTTCAAGTCAAAAGTCACGACTGTGAAAGATGCACTGAGTTTATGAACTGAGAGTCACTCAGAGGTGGAGCTTAATTTACACCACAGAAAATTGACTGATTAGAACTGACAACACGCTCACCACATCCACAACATCGGAGCTCGTGCAGAACCGAGCAGGGGGAAATAAGAAAAAACAGAGCGCGAAAAAAAGAAAAGAAAAAATAGTGCTGAGGTAGACATCAGTGCCGACAAACAGCTATACGAAACTGCAGAGCAGTTTGGTAAACCTAACATGATTCAATGTGGAGATCATGGTAAATGGTATGGACTGCATTTATATAGCGCTTTCACAGACCCAATGGCCACCAAAGCGCTTTACATTTTGCCTCACATTCACCCATTCACACACCGACGGCGGTGTTACACCGATCAGCCGTCTACTACCAAAAAAGTCTACTACCAAAAAAGGTAGTCTAGTCTAGTACTAACAAAAAATCGTAGTAGACTATTTGTCAATGTAAAAAAAAAAAAATCTGCCTTAAATTTTTTTATGACCAATCAACTTGGATATTTAAGTAGCTAATTTCAACTTAAATCACATTAAACGGACTTTATTCAGTTAATTACTAAATTAGTTGAATCTTGTTGTATAGGCCTAACTTATAAGTAGCCTACTTACTTAGGCCTATAAGTTATATAGCTAACTATAACTTTAAGTTGAAAATTGCTTAACTTATTTTGATGAGTTATATAGGCTAGGCCTAAAAACACGTTGTCACAATTTATTAATCCGCATTTTTATGTCGGCTACTAAATACATTTTAATATAATCTTATAATACTTTTTAATGTAAACAATACAAATTGCCCACCTACCTGTAGCGATAAAGAGCCAGACTACGGTTATCATCTTTTGTAAAAGGGAAAAAAAAGTCCCAAAGTTTAGCCTAATTGTTGACGCAAACGCGTTGGAAACATCAAATAAAAACAAATCGCTATAGCGATTGATAGCGTAGGCTATATATAGCGTAGGAAACTTGTGGATAGAGTGTTTAACGATTAGGGACCAATAAAGGCGGCATCCATTTAATAAGTTTAATAATTTACACTATGTTATTTTTGCGTTTCATATAGCCTATCTATCAAGTAACGTAATTTATCTGCAACTTTTTATAGGCTACGAATAAACAGCTTCTAACTACATTTTATACTTATTATTGCAAAGAAAATATGTCTCCTCCACAATTCGAGTCTGTGGTTTCCTACTTGCCTGAAATGTAGTCGAGATGAGTAAGCGCTGCTGAGAGGAAGTAGGCCTAGTGAATAACAATGATGGCAAAAGGAAACCACTGTTTTTCCTCAACTATATATTGGTTTCCTCAACTATACATTGGTTTTCTCAACTATATATTGGTTTTCTCAACTATATATTGGTTTTCTCAACTATATATTGGTTTAGATACATTGATTTCCTCAACTATACATTGGTTTCTTCAACTATATATTGGTTTAGATACATTGATTTCCTCAACTATACATTGGTTTTTTTTCAACTATATATTGGTTTAGATACATTGGTTTCCATTACTTTAGCTAAAAATAATATGTTTTTTTTAATAATGTCTAAGTTAATACTAAAAGTTAGCTCTACGTTAGTAAAAATAATTTTAAAAAGTATATATTCTGAAAGCATTCAATGAGATCCCATAATAATTTAATATAGATTTACCTTAATAACATTTAATAATATGATGGTTTCATTATAAATATGGTGATTTTCCCTAAGGTGGACAACCAACTTAATAAATTATATTTAGCCAAGCCTACTATCTTAATCTATCAATGTAATGTCTAAAAATTAAAAAGTCAGCCAACTATTAATTAATATGGTAAATATGGGGCTTTTAGCCCTGACAGCAGAGGTTTCTTTTACCCTAAATACCATACTTTTACTTATTATTCCGTTATTGAAAAACTGTTGCTTCAATTAACTTGAACAAAACTGAAAATCATTACGTAGAGCACTCTCTCTTGCCTCTTGTTGCTTGTTTTTGTAGATTGTTTGTAAGTGTACCATTGCCTGGCACATAACTACCATTCTACCATTGATACCATTTATCAAATAAAGTGCTATAGTCTCAAGAGTAATCCATAACAACCTTTTTCTCAAAATGTATTCAATAATTTTAGCAATTTTTATTTGCTACCGAAATCTACAACATTTAAAATAAAAACAAATATTAGATCAAATTAGCACAGAGTTAACAGTCTGTGCTGCTGCCCACGATTGACAAAGGATCAGACAAATTTCCATGTGTATCTAAAAGTAAATACAGCTACACTATCCATATGAATTTTTAATGGAATTTTGTTATTTACACTGTATATACACTGTGACCACAGGTGGGATCCTACTGTACTGAGAATAACATTTGGTCTTAAAAGTACCTCTCAACCATCCCCTTATACCCCTTTTTCACCAAAAAAGAACTGGTTCAGAACTGGTGCTGGTTCAAAGTTGGTTGTGTGTCCCTGATGTGTCCCTGAGCAAGACACTTAACCCCTAGTTGCTCCAGAGGTGTGTGACCTCTGACATATTTAGCAATTGTAGGTCGCTTTGGATAAAAGCGTCAGCTAAATGAATCAATGTAAATGTATTGGAGGGCGGTCATCCCCCAATCCAACCTCACCCAAGAGGACATCTCCAACAACAGTGCTTGCTGAAAATCAAGGGATTTTAACATCTAGTCCTAGTAAGCATATGTATTAACTGTATCTAATTGCTCTTGAATGTGCATTACAAAGGTTACCTAGAGTTTATCCATATATTTCCAAGAGATCTAAATACAGTACCGTACAATTTGACATTTCCCTTTGGCATAATGCTGCTTTCTATAATACTGATTTGCAAAAACATCCCTTAGCCCACTTCTTCATGTACAGTTTCATGCAGGCCTGGTATGACATATGACCTCTCTTCTATATTCCTCAATTATCATTATGTATTCATCCTATTTGCTTAAAAATATAATTATCATAATTTCCTCAATTGTTTAAAAGTAGTATTTATTATAAATCCCTCAATTGTATGCTATTACTTATATTTTGGATATACTGTATTTTGGATATACTGATAAAATGGTTCAGGTCATACCTAGAAGGGAGAGGTTATATGTCAGTATAGGAGACCATAAGTCTGAGTGGACGTCCATGACATGCGGAGTCCCTCAAGGCTCAACTCTTGGGCCACTCCTATTCAACCTGTACATGCTCCCAATGAGCCAAATAATGAGAAAGAACCAAATCTCTTACCACAGCGATGCAGACGACACACAGATCTACAGACAACACACAGATCTACAGACGACACACAGATCTACAGACGACACACAGATCTATAAGCCCTATCGCCTAACGACTACAGCCCCATTGACTCCCTGTGCCAATGCATTGATGAAGTCAACAGTTGGATGTGCCAAAACTTTCTTCAGTTAAACAAAGACAAAACTGAAGTCATTGCGTTTGGAAACAAAGATGAAGTTCTCAAGGTGAATGCATACCTTCACTCTAGGGGTCTAACTACTAAAAATCAAGTCAGGAATCTTGGTGTGTCTCTAGAATCAGACCTTAGTTTCAGTAGTCATGTCAAAGCAATAACTAAATCAGCATATTATCAACTGAAAAATATTGCAAGAATTAGATGCTTTGTTTCCAGTCAAGACTTAGAGAAACTAGTGCATGCTTTCATCACCAGCAGGGTGGATTATTGTAATGGACTCCTCACTGGCCTTCCCAAAAAGACCATTAGACAGTTGCAGCTCATACAGAACGCTGAGCAGAACCAGAACATATGAACACATCACACCAGTCCTCAGGTCTCTACACTGGCTCCCAGTTACATTTAGGATTGATTTTAAAGTAGTATTACTGGTATATAAATCATTCAATGGCCTAGGACCTCAATATATTGCAGATATGCTCACTGAATATAAACCCAACAGATCACTCAGATCATTAGGATCACGTCAGCTAGAAATACCAAGGGTTCACTCTAAACAAGGAGAGTCCGCTTTTAGCTACTATGCCAGCCGCAGCTGGAACCAGCTTCCAGAAGAGATCAGATGTGCTCCTACAGTAGTCACATTCAAATCCAGACTGAAAACACATCTGTTTAGCTTTGCATTTACTGAATGAGCACTGTGCCACTGTATGTGTCCGACTGTTTGAACTGTATTTTATTTAATTTTTTATTCTAAACTGTTTTAATTATTCTTATTTCTGTTGATTATTTTAATTTCTTTATTCTAAAATGTTTTAATTATTCATATTTCTTTTGATTATTTTAAATTTCTTCTATGTAAAGCACTTTGAATTATCACTGTGTATGAAATGTGCTATATAAATAATCTTGCCTTGCCTTGCCTTGCCTTTACAGTGTCCGCCATAACTGTCAGCTCAGATAATGCAGTTGTGCACTCTTCCTCCAGCACACTAAGTGCATATCTTTGCAGAAACGTCAGATATAAATGCTTTAATTCTAATAAAAATCAACAGGCCTGATCAAAAATGTTTTTATTAAACATCTACTTCTTCTTTGTGTCTGTGTTGTTAATGTATTACTGTGTAGGACTAACTTCTGACATACCCCGACAAGTAACAAATAAATCACTCTAGGAAATACACTTTGGATGAATCAATATGTTAAGGAGTGTAAATTAATTAAAATACTTAAGCAAATGATGTGCACTCTATACACTCTTTTAGTTATACCCCTTGTTTAAAGTAATAAAATAATATTTTGACATGTAGAAAACAGTTGTGACAACCCCATCAACTCACCAGCAAACCAATGTGTTCTTATGAATTTACATTGGAGCCAACAACATGTATTTTGACAAACCAATGTATACATTTACAAACTTGAATGTATCTAAACCAATGTATGAGCCAAACCATGTATCTAAACCAATATATAGTTGAGGAAACAGTATATAGTTGAAGAAACCAATGTATCTAAACTAATATAAAGTTGAGGAAACCAATGTATCCATACTATGGGAAGCCGTTCAGGAAACAATACATGTGTGTTGTGTGAATATGGATTGGTTTACTGGTTGAATGTACGGTTTAATGACAAACGCATTGATTTATAATACATCGGTTTACTAAACTATACATTGGTTTCCTCAACTATACATTGGTTTAGATACATTGGTTTCCTCAACTATACATTGGTTTAGATACATTGGTTGTCTCAACTATACATTGGTTGTCTCAACTATACATTGGTTGTTATGTGGATGGAGGAGCGAACCCAGATGCAGACGATATGAACACACACAGGGTTTATTGAGGCACAAAACAGAAAACAAAACCCACGAGGGGGTAAAACAGAACTGAAGGGCAGTACACCAAGACTAAGACAGGGTAGACTACACCACTGCACACACACACACACATGTTGGTGCAACAGCATTATGAGGACTCTCCATAGGCGTAATGGTTTTTATACTGTACAAAACTATATATTCTATCCCCTTACACTGCCCCATCCCTAAACCTATCCATCACAGGAGACATGCTGCATTTTAAATTTTTTAATAAAACATTGTTTTTTATGTTTTTTAAGCCATTTGATTTATGAGGACTTTTGAAGTGTCCTCATAAACCACCCATAAGTTGTAATACCAGTGTAATACACATGTCATTATACAAATTTGTGTCCTCATAAATCACATAAACCAACCCACACACACACACACACGCGCGCGCGCGCGCTTTCTTTCAGACTCAGCTGTTCCTCATCTCCTTATGCAATCAGTATCTTCGTTTCCACACCTGTCCTCTCTTTCTCTCTGATTAGCGTCTTTACTTCTAGTTCCCTTAATTCTGTCCTTTGTCCTCTGCCAGATTATTAACTTTGTACACGTTCGTGATCGTTCTCTGTTAAGTCTTGTCTTGCTCTATCTGGTCTGCTTTGCCTACGTTTGTGTGTTTGTGCTAACCTTGTGCTCTGCCCAGCTCTCCTGCTACTGAACGCTGAGATTGGTCCCGTGAGTACACCTGTCTACGGCCGCTGCTGTTTGCCTACGCTGTTCTCATCTACGGACCTGTATTTCCCGGTCTCGGGCCATCTCCTGTCTAAGTTCATTATTATTGAAAGACTTTCTGTTTGCCGGCCTAAGCGGCACAGGGCCGGCGCTAGCCATTTGGGTGCCCTAAGCACAAATGCTTGGTGGTGCCCCCCCCACTCCCAACCACCCACCCACTCACTCACCCAAGGAATAACAACCATTCAGAATTTCTTAGTTAGGTTCTCTTTACTTCCAAAATAACTGCTGCAAATAAATAATTTTACATTAACAATGGCACCAAATATGAAAAGAAATAAATAATATAAAGGTTAAAATTATAAATACCAAAAACCACCACAATTACTAAAAACACAGATTTGGAACTGAACAATGTAAACACAGAAAGTTAAAAGTGCAAAAAAAGTTTAAAGAGGAAATAACAGTATAAGTATGAATTTTTATATTTAAATTTATATATAATATAAATTATATATAAATATATACAGTACATGCAAATATTTCTTAAATATATACGTGCATATGTGTGTGTATTTATAGGCTATATACAAAATAATTATACACAGTACACACACATATATCATATAGACACAAACTTTTATTTTGGATGCGATTAATCTTTTCCCAGCCCTAATAATTCTGTGAATATGAAAATATACAAACACTGAGATTGTGTTTTTTTTTTCTTTCTAATTGCAGTTTCACCAACAGATGTCGCCCTTGGGCCTTGGCCTATGAACCTCTTGAAAATGATCGCATTATCCGCATAGAACAACAGCGAAAAAAACGTATCTAAGCGGTCTTCCTTTTCTTCTCAAACAAACTAACTGCATCTTAAACAGCCCAAGTTTCAAAATTTCCCGGGGGAGAAACCTCTGGACCCCCGTTAAAATAAAAGATTCAACTTGCAGGGCTAAAAAAGCCCCGGATCATTTGCACTACTAGCGACGCCCCCCTGGACATGCATACACGACGCGAGGGCGCCCGCGCTACAAAACTAACATTTTATTTAAAACATTGTCTTACTGCAAGCGACGCGCGAGTATCATCCCGCTGTCTCTTCTTTTTCCTTTTTTCCGCCCCGACTCTTGGTGCCTTTTCGAGGCCATGTCTGAGGTCGGTGTCTGCCAAATTTGACACTGATTGAGGCATAATCGAACAGACCACTGGGAGGTGGGGAAGGGGGGCACCAGAGGGAGACTGGCACAGGAGATTCACCTTTTTCTCGACTAATTTGTTCTAGGCCTATATTACTTTTGTATTGCTTTTGTATATTAACATGCTTTAGACATATTTTATTTGTTATTTATACTAGTAGCCTATTGTGATGATTTTTCACGACCCAGATTTTTTGGTGCCCCCCCAAGCACTTGGTGCCCTACGCGCAGTGCGTGATGTGCGTGTGCGGAGCGCCGGCCCTGCATATGACATGATATATGGTCTGTTTGTTTATTTTATTATTTATAATATGTTGATGCTTTGGCAACATTGTGTTCCACAGTCATGCTAATAAAGCTAATTTGAAATTGAGAGAGAGAGAGAGAGAGAGAGAGAGAGAGAGAGAGAGAGAGAGAGAGAGAGAGAGAGAGAGAGAGAGAGAGAGAGAGTTTTTCGAGTTTTAATAAAGGCTCAAGTCGTTCCTGGGTTTTAACGGGCATTTATTCGGTGACAGAGTCTTCAAACATGCTCACTTGTTACATTTCCAGATTGCCGGTAAATAAAACACAGGAAACGTAAATTAACCTTAAATCCTTGACATACTTGCAGATAATATTAAACGAAATCACATAGAAAAACTAAGAAATAAAGTATACATTTATTGCATTTAAAATAATATCTTACTTGGCTTGTTACAAACACAGTCGCGTAACACAAATAAATGACAAAGAAAGAAATAAACCTCATTGGCCGCATGAACCCGAGAGAGTAAACTGTTTATCTGCTTCACCGACATTAGCCTACATCCTTTCGTGGCTTTCAGACAGCAGGTTTGAAAACCCGTCAACGCATCCTCTTCTGACGACCGACCACATAAGCCTATTTTACCACAGGCCTACCTTCATCGAAGTTCCCCCTTTCGTGCTGTAGGCTATGTGGTTTCAATGTCGCATGTGGTTCGGATATGAAGATCTCATTCTCAAAAATAAGAAAACAGAAACATTGAGGTTGAATTTACAGAGGGAAAAGTCAATTCAAAGTAATATATGTGTTTTTGTATAAACCTGCTTAAGAGAATATAGTTTTAAGCTCGCTGTCAAGACATTGGAGCAAAGATATAAGAATAGGAAGAGAGAGAGAGAGAGAGAGAGCAGGAGAAAATGGGTTAAGTGATTGAGGATGTATTCTTCTAGGTTAAACATTGTTTTTTAAATGTGTACAACCAACCCTATTTGTGCATGGTGATTCTTGCGGAGATATTCCTTTTAAAAACCTTTTTTCTGTTCAACAGGAGAAATAAAGTCACTCATAGCAATGGCATGGAAACGTCCAAACCAAGCTATAGGCACCAAAGAGAAAGATTTCAAGAACCAGTGACAGTAAAGAGTAATTGCATGTTAATTGCATGTTAATGTTGCAATATTAATATAGCCTAATAAATAAAAGGTTAAATAATAGTACACACACACAAAGATATAATCTGTATAAAACTGTAGCTATATACACACTTCCAAAACGCTGCAGTGAGTTCTGCGATGCCATCAAATCTTGCCATTGTTTTTTTCTTTCTTACTATTAGAAATTATTTTTTATATATATGTGTTTAAAGTGGAATAATGAGACATCTTAAAAATGGAGAATGTCATTTACTTCCAAAACGCTGCAGTGAAGTGGTTTCATGTGCATATGGGACATTGAATGCAAGAATAAGTCAATAGGCCTACATTTATAGGAGTAACAAATGCATTTGAGAGTAACTTTCATTCCAGTTCAGTGAAATAAATGACACTGCAAAAAGAGGTTATAAAGACTGTTCACTTTATAATTGTGTGCTTTTTGTAAATAGTTATGCTGTAAACACACAGGGCAGGGGTGTAGTTTATAGCCTACCAAAACTTACGGTGGCCCAGTATTGCACAAGTTAACACAACGAAATTTAAAAAGCAAACATAAGTTCACAACACAACGAAATTAATCCACAACACAACGGACAATCTGCAACACAACGAAATAAAGCCGCAATAAAGTAATGAATAAATAAATAATAAATAAAGGAATAAAGTAGCAACATTTTACATTGCATTTATTAAAACGTTCATTACATTTATGGACTACTTTGTAAAGAAAAAAACATGTTTAAAGTTTTTGTGCAAAACACATTTTGACATCAATTGTAAAAACTGTAAAACGCGACTTTTCAGAAAAGCAACAGAACTTAAATGATCCAGTTTATGTTTTAACACAGCGCGAGTGTGACTCCCGAGATATCCGCTTTTGTCGCGCAAGTGTTTATATCAACGTAACGCTTTTTGACTTTCTCAGTTTGTGTAAATCTACTTAGGGTTCAGAGTATTTATTTTCCTCACATTAATTTCCCACATGTATAATACAATTATATGATTTTGTTTCATTAATATTGTAGGCTTTACTTTTTTCTTGATGTACCCCGAAAGAATGGAAGTGGAATGTGACAACATGCCCCATAGCTGGAGTATATAGGTCTACATTGTAACATCACCATATGACAGCTTAAAATGCTATCTGATCTAATCAAAAATATATACAAGACAAACTAAAATATTTTCTCAATAAAATACAATTAGTAACTTTTTCATATAGGCCTACCCTAAAATAATGTTTTTTTAATTGTTTTTTTTTTAAGTATGACAACGAACACACCTGATTACACACTATACAACATACTTCAGAAACATAATAATAATTCTCAATAGAATTCATAAAAGTATAGAATATAATATCATAGTTCTAATTGGTGCTCATTGATGCAGTGTGACAACATGCCCCGCCGGCACAGGTGCGATTTAAACCCGGCGAGTGTCTTCTGCTAGTTAGCGAAACATTATGTGGCGGTGCGGAAAAAAGAGAAGAAAAAAAAAAACCTAAGTTGCGTGACTGGATGGAGGAGGGAAATCAATTATCCGGAAGTGAGGAAATGAGTATATAAGGTGGAGTTGCAAGAGAGGAAGGGGAAGAAAAAAAAAAAGGAACGGGTTACCTGAGCTGAGACGAATTCATTGTCAGTGAGACGCGAAACGCGAGATGCTGTGTTTGGGCTGTGTGTTGATCTAGAGCGAGCGATTGGCACTGAGGGTGCGCTGCACCTCTGGACACCGGCTGCACAGCGAAGCTTGTCGTCTTTGAGGCTGTCGAGTGAGCAAGTTCTCCAGTGGATCTAGAGTGAGCGAGAGTTGCCTAGCGATTGGAACTGAGGGTGCGCTGCACCTCTGGACACCGGCTGCACAGCGAAGCTTGTCGTCTTTGAGGCTGACGAGTGAGCAAGTTCTCCAGGTTATTCCCTGTTTTTACCCTCACTTCGAAAACTTTTCCTTCCTGCCATTATCGGCCAACGCTCTTTCACCTACACACACACACACACACACACACACACACACACACACACACACACACACACACACACACACGCCGCACGCACACGCATGCGCTGTCTTCAAGCCAACCAAACATTCACGCAACCACTTTCACCACGTATTTCGTATCTGTATAATACAGTGAAGTGTTTCGTTATGTTTAAACGGTTGGTTTTATTGTTAGTTTAATTGAGTTTTTTTTTCTTATTTTACCAATTCAAAGACAGTGGTGTAAAGACTGTGGGATTTTGAACTTGAACCAAAGTTATTTGGCGTGTGTAGTTTGTTTTGATTCCTTGCTTATGGTAAACCTGAGATTTTGGTCTGATTCATTTGAAAATTATGAAAATATAACTGTGAAACTGAACTTCATTTGTGTGATTCTGATTATGTTTATTCGTAACCGGTGGCTTAAAGAGCTATTCTGAGGAAACACATTTGACAAGATTAAGCTTGTCTGGCGCCCGAACTAATTGTTTTTTTTTTTATTTATACATACATCTTTCACTTGTTGATTTATATTTCGTTTGGGGCCTGCCACCGTTACAGAAGTGGCGCCCGAACAGGGACTTGAACTGAACTCTGTAAGAAAAAGAAAAGACACTTGACTTGAACTTTTCAACTGAAAAAAAAAGTCAAACTGAAAAAAAAAAAAAAAAAAAATTGTGTGTGCTAAGTGTGTGTATATGATTACTTATTTGCATGTGACTGTGTGGGAAATATATCCTGGTTGCAGTAATTGAGGGTTAGCTTTAAGGTAATGATTAAAGTGACTTTGAATTTGAATATGTGTTAGAACAGAAATTGTAAATTCTGTGGGTTAATTTGTTTATTGAACACTGAAATAAGGTTGCATTTTGTTAGTTATTCTGATTTATTTATTTTAGAACTACTGACATATCTTACATTTTGCATAACATTTTACACACTTCATTGGAGTCATCTAGAGACACCATTGAATCATGACCACAACACCATCTCCTTTGTCAACGTGTGTGGATATTGAAGCTCCAGATGTTGCAACCCCAATTTGGTCCAATGCAGAACATCCGCGGTTTACTCCTGGACGACCTCTTTCACCTCCTGTCTTCCATGACCCATACATCCAAACGCCTTCCAGCTATCCAGGAGCCCATGGAGCCCAGGTGCAGTTCGCTTCAGCTGTGGCTGGCAGCAGCACTCCAATGCAAACCCCTACCTGGAACCAGGGACCAGGTCCTATGCATCTATGCACGTCACCACCGGAACTTTCTACTTCCTCTTCTGTGGCACAGCAGGATTTGCCCGGTGTACTTCCCACTCCTGGTAGAGAAATGCAACGACTTACTTCACAAGTTCAAGGTAATTGGGATACACTGCTGGACTTCATAAAGAAACAGGAGAGAGCGGTCTCTGAACTTACCCAGGAGCTGAAAGGAACTTCTCAGCACTGTGACCAAATTACCAAGCTTGCTACTAAAATTAAGGACAACCAGCAGCAAGTTCTCACACTCGTTGCTTCGAACAAAAAACAGGATGAGGATGAGACTGATCAACTAACCAAAGCCATTAAACTCATGATTACAGGCGAACTTCAAAAAGTTGAAACTACCTTTGTCTCTGAGGTGCGCTTCATGGTGGATCAACTTCAGCTGGAACTTCAACAGGACCTCAAAACCATGCAACAGAACTTTCAAAAAAGCCACGACCGGCTTACGGCAGAAATGCATCAGTGCTCCATCCAAACTGCTAGCCTTTATGCAGACTTTAAAAAGTCCCAAACTGAAATGGTGGATCGAAGCGAGATGCAAGAAAAGAAATTAGTGGATCTTCTTAAGGCGAGTATACCAACACCACCCAGCACTACCTCCATCTCTTCACCACCATCCACAGTGACTGCTCCTGCAGCTCCTCCCATTACTACAGTAGTAAGAAGTGACCATCTTAAGATGACATTTCCCACCTTTGGAAGGCCATCAGATGATCCAGACCCTTTACTATATTTGACACGCTGCCAAGATTTCCTAGCATTACATCCCTTGGTTGATGCAGACCTCCTGGCCACTTTCCGAACTGTACTCTATGGAACTGCCCGTGACTGGTGGGAGGTTGCCAGATCCTCTGTAACATCATGGGGTGAGTTTGAATCAGCTTTTCTTTCTGCCTTCCTATCTGAGGATTACGAAGATGAGCTGGCAGATCGGATCAGAACGAGGACCCAGGGAGAGAAGGAGTCCATCAGGGATTTTGCATTCTCATATCGAGCTCTCTGCAAAAGGTGGAAGCCTTCCCTAACAGAAAGTGACATGGTAAAAATGATCCTTAAAAATATCAAGCCCTATCTTGCCAGCCAGTTACGCAGCAGGGTTAGCACTGTCGAGGAGCTAGTAAAACTGGGTCATCAGCTGGAGAAGGATTATGTGCAACAAGTACAATATGAGGGACGCAAAGTTTTTAACCCACCACCTACAATGCCACAAAGACCAGTCTCTGGCCAACCTGTGGAGAAGCCTCAAGTACAGTGCTGGCGGTGTAAAGGTTCCCATGCACCTGGAAATTGCCCTCACTTTATGTCCGCCTCCAACCAGCCATCTGTTCAGCAGCGTCCTATGAATAACAAGCGTTTCTTCCAACCTATGAAGTCTGGGGGGGGGTCCGCCTCGCCAGCCATCTACTCCTTCCAGCAACGCGGTATCTGCAACCTTGGAAGAAAGCACCTCCACTGGTTGCAATACTTCAAATCAGCTAATGGCTGTACCACAACAATTAGTGGTGCCCATCAGTATTGGCCCCTGGAGAGGAAAGGCCATTGTGGATACAGGCGCAAGTTACACCCTTATCCATGAGAGCCTTTGGATAGAACTTAACCCGCATGGCAACCTTCAGCCCTGGACCCTTGGTCCTCTTTATTTAGCTAATGGTGAGGCAGAAGTTCCCTTAGGATGGATTAACCTACCGATTATGCTTCATAATAAGACTTTCCCAGTACAGGTCGCTGTTCTCTCCTACACAGCCCTCGCTTATGCAGTGATCCTGGGATTAGATTTCATCTTCTTTAGTGGACTGCAGATTGATGTTACTGACAGGAATTATTCTTTCAAAACTGCCCCTGATGAACACTATCCTTTCCAACCAGGCCAGGCCAGTGTACCTGTGGTGAAACCACCCCACCTAAAAAAGAGACAACACCTGAAGAGTGTTAATCAAAGCCTCTCCCTACTGAGTTCCATTCCTCCACTCCAACACCCATTGCTATCACGACCACTTGATAGCCTGGATGATCAAGCATTAATGACCCTTGCTGTGAATGGTGCTGACTTACCACATGACGGGAAACAACAACTACGGCAAATTTTGGAGTCCAACTCTCAGGTGTGTACCCTCCAACCTGGACGTACTGATGTTCTCAAACACCACCTCTATATCACACATCCAGTGCCCCTCAAACAGCGACCCTATCGCATGAGTCCTTCTAAACAAGCTGTTGTGAGAGAGCAACTGGAGGAAATGTTGAAGGCAGGTATCGTGGAACCATCTCACTCGGCATGGGCATCCCCTGTTGTCCTAGTTCCAAAAAAAGATGGTAAAATGAGATTTTGTGTAGATTACCGGAAGGTCAACGCCATAACAGAGAGTGATGCATACCCCCTCCCTAACATTACAGAGATTCTTGAATCCCTCTCTGGTGCGTCAATCTTTTCTACAATCGACCTCAACAGTGGCTACTGGCAGGTGACAATGGATCCAGATAGCAAACCCATGACTGCCTTTATCACTCCATCGGGATTGTATCAGTTTACCGTCATGCCTTTTGGGTTAAAAAATGCCCCAGCGACATTTCAAAGACTGATGGAGACGGTTTTGGGGGAGTTACGAGGTAACATATGCTTTGTTTACATTGATGATATTATAATCTATTCACCATCCATGGACCAGCATTTCCTCGATCTCCAAACTGTTCTCCATCGATTGCAGACAGCGGGTTTGACTATCAACCTAAAAAAGAGCAAGTTTTGTCTTCAGGAGTTAACATTCCTTGGACATGTGGTGAACATTCATGGTATTTCCACAGACCTGAGTAAGGTAGAAGCCATACGTGCATACCCTGTACCTCGTAACATCAAAGAGGTTCAGCGCTTCCTTGGACTCGCTGGGTGGTACCACCGGTTCGTCCCAAATTTCTCGAGGATCGCTGAGCCCATCAATTCCTTGAAAAAAAAGGGGCGTGCATTTCATTGGTCATCCCAATGTCAACGAGCTTTTGAACAGCTAAAAGCCCACCTTACCTCACCTCCCATTCTTGGTCATCCAAACCTTGAACTTCCATTTGTTGTATACACGGATGCCAGTGACACCGGACTAGGTGCGGTGTTGACACAGCGGAAGGACCAGGGCTCAGAGCGGGTGATTGCGTACGCCAGTAGATCCCTGAGCAAAGCGGAAACCAACTACTCTGCGACAGAGAAAGAATGCCTTGCCGTTATATGGGCTCTGGAAAGATGGCAACATTACCTAGAGCCTAAACTATTCACGGTTGTGACTGACCACTCCGCCCTGCAATGGGTAATGAGCTCTACAAAAACCACCAGTCGTCTCATTAGATGGGTTCTCCGTTTGCAGAAGTTTGATTTTGTAATTGAGTATCGTAAAGGAAAGCTGAATGTAGCACCAGATGCTCTCTCTCGGATCCACATCCAACCTGGTTGTAGCTTATATGTCAGGCAAACGGAGGAGTCAGACCTTCCAATCACTGCCGCTGCCATCTGGGAGGAGCAGCACAAGGACCCTGTAATCACAAAACTATTCCAAACACTGGCAGGAGATGATCAGCTGAAAAATCGATACGAGGTAGTAGAGGATAAATTGTACCACACAACTCAGCTGAAGAGTGGCCAACGCCATTATCGGGTGTACCTTCCCAACAGTCTGATTTCAGCCGTTCTCCACCACTACCACTCAAATCCTTTGAGTGGGCACATGGGTATTTACAAGACTTACCAGAGGCTGCATGATATTGCATTTTGGCCTGGGATGTGGACGGATGTGAAGAACCATGTCAAAAGATGTGTTAAATGCCAAACACTCAAAGGGGAAAACCGTAAACCTGCGGGAAAAATACAACAAGTCAGTACATCACGTCCCAACGAAATGCTAGGGGTAGACATCATGGGACCAATGCCCCGCAGTACCCATCAGAATGAGTACCTTCTTGTCTTTGTGGACTATTTTACCCGCTGGGTGGAGCTGTTTCCTATGCGGAATGCCCGTGCAGAGACTGTTGCAGCACTTTTCAGGAGAGAGATTCTGACTCGATGGGGGGTTCCTGACTTTATCCTGTCTGATAGAGGTTCTCAGTTCCTTTCTGCTGTATTCAAGGAGATATGTGGTAAATGGGGTGTCACACAGAAACTCACTACTGCTTACCACCCACAAACGAATATGACAGAGAGAATAAATCGTAACCTAAAGTACATGATGGCGACTTATGTAGAGGATAACCACAAGAAATGGGATCAGTACTTGCCTGAACTACGATTTGCAGTCAATTCAGCTGTCCAGGAGACCATCGGCATGACCCCAGCAGAGCTTCAGCTGGGGAGGAAATTGCAAGGTCCCATGGACAAACTGTTGCGTGGCAAGAACATCTCTCCCGATTTACCTTCCAATGATGTGGTCAGTCATCTAGTTCAACTTCAAGCTAAAGCGAAAGAATGCTGCCAAAAGGCACAGAAAAGACAACTACGGAGCTACAATAAGAACCGACGTGATGCCTCCTTTAAAGAAAAGGACCGTGTGTGGCTAAGGAATTTTCCCCAATCTAGTGCCCAACACCATTTCAGTGCAAAACTTGCACAACGATGGAAGGGTCCTTATCGGATAATAAAGCAGCAGGGACCAATAAATTATCAAGTGGCATTGGAGTCCTCTGGGGAAGATGTGCGTAATGTGCATGTGAGTAATTTAAAAGCATGCTTCCCCACAGCAGAGGAGTTGGAAATTCAGGAGAGGAAAAGACTCCTTGAAATATTCCAAGAATCGTCAGAAGAAGGGGAAGAGTTCTTGGGATTCTAGGTCACACTTTCTATCCAACAACCTTGGGTTGTTTTCTCCAGGGGGGGAGAGTGTGGCGGTGCGGAAAAAAGAGAAAAAAAAAAAAACCTAAGTTGCGTGACTGGATGGAGGAGGGAAATCAATTATCCGGAAGTGAGGAAATGAGTATATAAGGTGGAGTTGCAAGAGAGGAAGGGGAAGAAAAAAAAAAAGGAACGGGTTACCTGAGCTGAGACGAATTCATTGTCAGTGAGACGCGAAACGCGAGATGCTGTGTTTGGGCTGTGTGTTGATCTAGAGCGAGCGATTGGCACTGAGGGTGCGCTGCACCTCTGGACACCGGCTGCACAGCGAAGCTTGTCGTCTTTGAGGCTGTCGAGTGAGCAAGTTCTCCAGTGGATCTAGAGTGAGCGAGAGTTGCCTAGCGATTGGAACTGAGGGTGCGCTGCACCTCTGGACACCGGCTGCACAGCGAAGCTTGTCGTCTTTGAGGCTGACGAGTGAGCAAGTTCTCCAGGTTATTCCCTGTTTTTACGCTCACTTCGAAAACTTTTCCTTCCTGCCGTTATCGGCCAACGCTCTTTCACCTACACACACACACACACACACACACACACACTTATTTCTTATTTTACCAATTCAAAGACAGTGGTGTAAAGACTGTGGGATTTTGAACTTGAACCAAAGTTATTTGGCGTGTGTAGTTTGTTTTGATTCCTTGCTTATGGTAAACCTGAGATTTTGGTCTGATTCATTTGAAAATTATGAAAATATAACTGTGAAACTGAACTTCATTTGTGTGATTCTGATTATGTTTATTCGTAACCGGTGGCTTAAAGAGCTATTCTGAGGAAACACATTTGACAAGATTAAGCTTGTCTGGCGCCCGAACTAATTTTTTTTATTTTTATTTATACATACATCTTTCACTTGTTGATTTATATTTCGTTTGGGGCCTGCCACCGTTACAATTAAATAACTATTAACTGTTAAATAACATATTGGAGATTCAAATAATATCAGATTTGTCTAATTTAAAATAAACTCCAAAAATAGAGATGAAAAAATTACATAAATTACATTTAGGCCTATGTAAATAAATGTTCAGTGATATCTTCCAAAGAATTCTTTCTCTATATAGTGTTGATATGGCAACTAGTAAATACACCAAATTTCGTCATGCTGGCATGTGTGGAATTAGCCTTTTTAAAACGCACGCGCCGCTCTCTGGATATTTTTTTCCCCTGGAGGAATGGCCAACTCATGATTGACATGTCTTTTAATGAATGAGTGTGCTCCGGAGGCGGAGCAGTTGTAGCACATCTCTATGCGGATTGGAGGCGGGACATCTCTTCCTCAGTCTGTCCGGCAAAAACCGCACTGATAGCCTACACAAGTTGATCAAACTCCCGGCCAGTGGCGGATCTAGAGATTTTTTCCTGGGGTGGCAAAGGGGTGGCATGAGGTTTCAGGAGGGGGGCCATGGACATTATTCATAATTTAAAATACTACGGTTTTCATTGAATGTGTTTTGTTCTCACTACATTACACAGAGTGGGAGTCAAATCAGAGATGTAGCTGGGTTTTTGGATGGTTTGGGTCTTAATTTGTGAATTGTGGACCCTGTGTAATCATTATCAACAGTCTGTGTAAACAGTCTTGTCTCAAAAAATATTAAACATTAGGCTCAGACATAAATAGTGATAGATTCTAGGGCTGTCAATCTTCCTCTATAATACTATTCGAATTCCATTCCTTATTTTATTTAATATTCGAATATTAAATGCTCAAATTCATCCTATTATTAATATTTACGACATTACACTGGTTTATGGATCGCCAATGCCACTATAGCATGTGGTTGTTGTTACACGTTCTGTCCACTAGAGGGACATCTAATAAACATGTTATTCGTGCTGAATATGGTTGAAGCGCTTCCGATGGTTTTCAGCTAATATCTCCGCGAAAACTCCACCAAAAATTCTGAAACTTATATCGTTCTTTTCAGTTCGACTAGACGGTCCCAACGAGCTCGCCGAATCCGTTGAGTTTTTTTGCGTTTTTCGCTTCACGGGCGCTTTTTACGTTGTTAAACATTTACCATTTTTGACAGTATTGTTATGATGTTACAACGTGGATTGGAACCGAGAGTTGTCATCCAGTCTCTTTGGTAGAGAGAGAGACTAAGAAATTATGGAAATGGAAAACTGTCTGCTATGGACTTTTTCAAACTAATTACCTCTAAACTCACTGCTAACTGCTTATCAGCCTCTCTTCTCCAAGACACTGCGTACTGCAGACAGATGCACTGCCCAGACTGCCCTGCTGGCGGCGTGACTGGTGAAATTTCGCGGGGGTCGCTGCCGTGCTGGTGATGGGTGAAACCATTGTGAGGGGGAGGGGATTCTAAATCGGCGATTTCTGTTTTAGAGGAGTTTGGTGCGGGTCTCCTTGGCCTTCAACGTGTAGGCTATGAACATAAAATATACTTAAAAAATATTATCTTATGTATAAATGGGGTGGCAACAGGGGTGGCAAGACTGATCCCAGGGGTGGCAGCTGCCACCCTTTGCCACCCCGTAGATCCGCCACTGCTCCCGGCGCACATCTATCATGCAGAACTCCTCAACAAGTGAGTTATTTCATATATTTCATTTATTTAAGCTTTTATAAAAAGGGTAATTTGTAAATAAAAAAAGCGAAGTTTAAGAATATTCTGTGCAAAATATATTTTAAATAATTGTGAATATTATAACTGTAAAACATGTTAAACAACCCTATTATAAACAGCACTTCAATAACAACGTGTGTGTTGTGTATAGATGTAATAATCAGTGCTGAGTGACAGATTTGTTTGGTGTAAGTGTAACATATAGGCTTAGAGTTTTACACTTTACAATAAGCTTTCATTTAGGCTATTTATTTAACGATGATGACTTCTACATGCATTTATTAATCTTAATTCATGTCAATTTCAACATCTAGCCTATTAGTTCAGAAATTAACATTTGTATTTTAGTAACAAGGATTAATAAAAGCTGTAAATAATATTGCTCATTGTTAGTAAATGTTAATACATTAAATAATGTACCTAATTAATAATAATAATAATAATAATAATAATTCATTACATTTATATAGCGCTTTTCTAGACACTAAAAGCGCTTTACATAGATGGGGGGGGAATCTCCTCAACCACCACCAGTGTCACCACCAACCAACTCTCAGTGTCAACCATGGACGCGGGAAGTAGGGGTGTAAGGCTTACACCCCTACTTCCCATTGTAAGCATCATTGTAAGCATCCCCTGTAGCACCCCCTGTTGGCAAACTCTGGTGTCAACTTAAGTCTAAGCAAATGGTTGCTTTCAACCAGTAGTCGTCACCAAACTCCACCCACCAACCTACACACACACACACACACACACACACACACACACACACACACACACACATGTTGGTGCGACAGCATTATGAGGACTCTCCATAGGCGTAATGGTTTTTATACCGTACAAACTATATATTCTATCCCTTTACACTGCCCCTGTCCCTAAACCTACCCATCACAGGAGACATTCTGCATTTTTAATTTTTTAATAAAACATTGTTTTTTATGTTTTTTAAGCCATTTGACAGTTTACTGTGGCGAATCGATGTGAACATTTACACGATGTGAATTATTATCCAAACGCTAGATGGCGGCAGATTGTCACCGCGTATCTGTCACTGTATCTGTTCTGTCCATCTCTTCAGGCTCGTGTGTGTGTCCATCAGTGTCCTGCTGTCTGTCTGCTCTCTGGAAGATGATGAGGACTTGTGTTTGTTCCTCTGAGGGTAGGATTATTCTTTAAACAACATATTATTCATTTATTAGAGTTTAGTGTTATTTGTTTCTGAATGAAGATCTGCACTGAAATAATAGAGTGTGTTTAAGTTGATGTTCATCTTTTGTAGGAATGGATCAGTCTCTGGATGTTCCTCTCTCTGTAGAGGAGACCCGAGCAGAACCGGCCCAGAGTTCAGTGCGGCCGTGGCCATTCACACACGAGGAAGAGTGTGTGTGTGATGATGATGATGATGATGATGATGATGAAGACAACCATAATTAAAAAATAAAGCACTTACTAAAAATGATGGAATGTTTTATTTGTTTACCTGCATTTTATGTGACCATCAGAGAACCGCGAACATGCTAATGTTTTGTTAAATGATTCAAATAGCCTATTATGACCTTACAATCTCAGGGAGACAAAGTAAATATTTTCATTCATATTTTCAAATAATATATGCCTATCTAGCTATTCATTTTCTTATTTGAGACAGTGTGCAATGGGGTTAGAATTGTTGCATTATTCCAAATAAACAGATTGAGATTCACAAATAAATGTAAAGAATCATAATACAGAGCATGCTATGATTGGTCAACGCAGATGACTGTTATCTGATTGGCTTAAGTTGACGCTGGGCGGAGTCCACTTGTGCTGTATTTGTGGTTGTGTCTGCACGTCTTGACGCTAGAAATGTTTCAAAATCCACAAATGCAAAAGAAGCGATTCAGTTGTGTTTGTGACATAAAACATATTTGTAAATATTTTTTATTTATTTGCAAATATAATTTTATTTGTGAATTTTATTAATTTTTGTGAAACTCTTTACATTTATTTGTGGATCTTAATTATTTATTTGTGAATTCAATCATTTTTGTGAATTTTTTTTTTTCCGTTTATTTGTGAATCTCAATCTATTTATTTGGAATAATGCAAGAATGCTAACCCATGTTGTGCGCTCTGACACGAGTCATTACGGTATCGTCGAGCTAGACATGAATATTGTGACGTTTCTCTTGATTGTTAAACGGGCATCAGTAATGAATATTCATGAGCGTAGGGCTGACTCAGCTGTTAGCAGCTTCCACTAACCAATCCTGGCGTAGGGGGCGGGGCCAAAAACACCCGTCACTGAATATTATTAATATTCTTTAAGCTCACCGTGGTAGTTTTATTCGTGGTTCTTTAATAGATATTTTCTCTTTGGTGTTTCAGGATGTCTTATTTTGATTTTATTACCCTGACCAGAATCTAAAAGACAAGCATTTTCTTAAAAATCAATTTATTTTTCTAGCCAAGTGCTTTTTGTACACAAGTGTAAATTTTTGTGTGTTAATTCTCTTTTTGTTATTTTGCGCAAAGACCTGGAATGTTATTCGGGTGCTATATCTTCTTCCAGCAATGTCACAGCTTTAAAGTCCTTTTCGTTGGGCACAAAATATAATATTCATGCTTTTTTATAATGAAAAAGCGACTCAAGGCATCTCTCTCTCTCTCTCTCTCTCTCTCTCTCTCTCTCTCTCTCTCTCTCTCTCTCTCTCTCTCTCTCTCTCTCTCTCTCACTCTTTTTTTTACTGTTTATTTTACTGGCTTTTTTACTACTGTTTATAATTATATTATTGTTGTTTAATTCTGTTTTGAGTTTTAACTGTATGTATTTGCTGTTATATACGTTCAATAATAAAATAATAATAAAATAATAATAAAAAGCTCACGATGGTAGTAGTATTGACAAAGCCATTGCGCGCAGACACCAGTCGTTACGGTAACGCATATGTGTCCGGAAGAGCGAGACTCGACGCACGGACACTGAGCTCGTCGGGTTTAGACGCGCGTCGGTTTGATGGGCGATGGGTCTGATCGCTCGCGTGCGGAAAGAATGGTTTATCATCGGTATAGTGCTCGTCATCACGTGCGCCAAGCTCGCGCCGTCCGTGGGAGTGAAAGGAGGTGAGAACCATCATCAAACACACACCTGGACATGCAAACTTTAAAATCAGTTAATGCACACATACACAATAATTATGCAATGATTGCCATTAGGAAATGACTCGTATGCATGAATATCACGCAAAAAGATGGTTGATTATTTGTGCATTGACATAAAATGGAAGTAATTATGATGAGGGAGGGATGAGGTCACATGTATTGCATGTAAAGTTTTCATCTTATAGATGGAGACTTCATGATGAATGTGATCTGAATAGGATCATGCAGTGTGTTACTCGATGTGGTTTGATGGTTGATGGTTGTTTTTACTCTAGTTGTCACTGTGACACGTTGACTTACAACACCCGGATCTGGATAATCCTGTCCGGGTGGAGAATAGTTACTACTGTTCCTGTTTACACATGCGAGAGAACAATTTAAAGACTTGTTTAAAGTTTCAAACCCCATTGAAGTTTGAGGATGGATGGATGGATAGATAAGAATCGTAATAGCAACATTAGTCAGAACAGGCTGTAGGTCTTTGATCTTTAGTGGATCAAGTTTGAAAACACCAACGGAATTATATCTAAAAATCATCAGTATGTTTTTAACTAACATGAATATCTGACATAGAAAACAAAACATCAATTCATTTTGACTTCGGTCATTGGAGACAAATATTGTTGATATTGAAAAGTGTTGATGCATTTTAACTATGAATTATAAAACAGTACAGGAACTGCACCATGATACATATAGTGATATTATGGCACTAAATTAATACCATGGTTATATTTTTATGTTGCTGCAAGAAAACATAAAGAATTCAATATTATGAAACCTGTGCAAATTACCATGTTATTACCCTAGTGCCATTATAGTGTCCCAAAACATGGCAATCTAATTCAACCAATATATATATATGATCATAATTCCTTATGCTGCGATTATTTCATTGGAGTCTGTTCTCTTTCAGGTCCTCTTCGGCCAGAATTCACCATCACCTATGTTGCAGTGTCTGTTATTTTCTTCAACAGTGGCTTGTCTTTGAAAACAGAGGTATGACCGGTACATGTTTTTGTTATGATTTTATATATATTTTTAAAAAACTAATTTCTTTCTTGCTCTGTTTTTCAGGAGCTGGCGAGTGCATTAATGCACGTAAAGTTGCATTTCTTCGTCCAGAGTTTTACGCTAGTGTTCTTCCCCGTGGCCATCTGGCTGCTTCTGAAAGTCCTGGCGCTGACGGCGATCAACGAGTGGCTTCTCCGAGGGTGAGTGTGTGTGTGTGTGTGTGTGTGTCTGCAGGTTTCTCCTCCTCGTACACACTCTACCTGTTCACTGCGTTACTGAATGAAGTCTCTGTGAGTTTGCGCCGAGGGAAACTGGATCTCAGAGGGCTTCTGTGTCGGCGCTTTAGCTTATTTTCCTGTGAGAGAGTCGCTGTGTTCCCCTCAACCTCCACACGTCCTTTCACACACAGAAAAGACATTCATGTTTTTATAACGTTGAAGATTATGAGTTATTATTGTTGCACCTTTGGTTGAAATGTCCTGAAGTGACACAGGATAGAGACGGTATGTGGAGTTCCTGTCTGGAAAGCAGGGGAATAAATGTGATTTATTATTTATTATTACACGGCTCTGTGGAATACTGGATTCTGATTGGTCAATCTGGCCATCCAGCGATATGATATTCCCAGATAACAACAGAAACACAGGCTCATCCGGGGCACTGATTCAGCAGCGCTATACATCACTAGGAGCGTTTTTTTCATGTGGAAGTTTTGCATTTGGTGAGCTAATAAAATATAAAAAACTCAGTCAAATCAATATTTTGTATACAGTTATTTAATTATGTCATCCAGTATCGTTGACTCTCTCTCTTGTTTCATACGAACGCTGATTGTTGGATTATAAGATACAAACCGGTATGAATTTAAAACAGTTTAATCTTAAATCAATATCTCTTATCGCCATAATTATTCATATGGTGAAATGCTGTGTAATAAGTGTTATGACTGTATACCGGATCTCTTAAACTGCTCTCTCCGCGGAAGCTTTGTGTTTAAAGACCTGATCAAATATTTCAACTCCAATCAATATTTTGTGTCTAATTATTTATTTATGTGGCAAGTAGACATGTAATAAGCGGGATAATGTACATCCATGTACATTATCCCTTACTTATTTGTACTTATCCCTCACTCTCACTCTCACTTATTTGGGTACTATCTCTTCTTCCAGCAATGTCACAGCTTAAAAGTCCTTTACGTTGTGCACAAAATATAATATTTATGCTATTTTATAATGGAAAAAAGGGACTCAAGGCATCTCTCTCTCTCTCTCTCTCTCTCTCTCTCTCTCTCTCTCTCTCTCTCTCTCTCTCTCTCTCTCTCTCTCTCTCTCTCTCTCTCTCTCTCTCTCTCTCTCTCTCTCTCTCTCTCTCTCTCTCTCTCTCTCTCTCTCTCTCTCTCTCTCTCTCTCTCTCTCTCTCTCTCTCTCTCTCTCTCTCTCTCTCTCTCCCTCTCTCTCTCTCAGGTTGCAGACGGTTGCATGTATGCCTCCTCCTGTTTCCTCGGCTGTCATCCTCACTAAAACTGTAGGAGGAAATGAGGTGAAAACCTTTTTTTTTACATAAACTTTACAAATTCTCATCACAACTTTAAAAACACATTCCATCACAACCTTACATATGTACATTATCAAAACTTTACATACAGACCTCACCACAAAATCATGATCATTGTTATAATCACACTTTACAACAGATAACGAAATTCTGTGTGCTAAGTAATAAATGAAAATCCCAAATTTTACAACTGGATTTAATAACAATTATCATATCTTTACAAGCTTGCGCCCATAACAACATTTAAAAAAACACTCCATCTCAAAAATCACTTTACAAACTCTCTCATTTTACAAACACATTCCATCACAACAATGTGATGGAATTCCACCAAAGCAATCACAACTTTACAAACACACTCATTTTACATTTACAAACACACTCATTTTACATTTACAAACACATCATCAAAGCAATCACAACTTTACAAACACACTCATTTTACAAACACATTCAATCACAACTTTACAAACACATTCGCAATCACAACTTTACAAAATACATTCCACCATAATGATAACTATATAACAAAAACACTCGTTCGCATATATCACAACTTTACACTTAATTAAAACTTTACAAACAAGCAGACCTCACCTCATATAAAATGTATATAAAATGTTATACAAATCATAACTTCATAACAACAGAGTAATCACAAAATTTGGTGTACATCGCAGTTAAACATAAAAATTAACATTTCATTTGTTTTTAATATATAATTATTATTTTGTAAGTGTATATATTTGTTGTCTTTATAGGCTGCAGCCATTTTCAATTCTGCATTTGGGAGCTTTCTGGTAAGTGTGATTATACAGAGAGAGAGAGAAAAGTGAGGACAGGGAATGGAGCAGAAAAGAGAAAAATAGACAAAGGAATAAAAGCAGAATGTGAAAGCGTGTGATTTCTCTGCAGGGGATCGTGGTCACTCCGCTTCTGCTGCTGGTGTTTGTGAGTAAACTCCACGTGTGTGTGTGTGTGTGCTGAACACTGAGCATGTTGTACGGCTGTGCTTTACTGTATTCATGTTTGAGTTGTTCAGTGTGTTTTACAGGAGTTGTATATTTTTTGTGATCAACTTTTTATTGTCTTTAGATATAACATCCATTCATACAAACAGACAGACAGACAGGGAAAAGGGCGAGCAACAGACATATTATCAATACTTTAACAATCTGAGAGAAAAAAAAGAGGGTTTATTTGACCATTCCTTTATATAATCCATATTTTGGAAGAAAAACATGCCATTCATGAATGGTACTAGGTTTAGCTTTGTTCATTCGTGCTGTTGTACTTTCACAAGTCACTATTCTGAGGAGTCTATGAATCCAATGTTTTAGAGTAAAGCACTTCTGTATTATTGTCTTCTTTGCCTCTGTAAAACCAGCAAACCTCATTCTCTTCTGTAATGAACTTATAGAGGAGTCAGTATCATCATTGAGAAGACATAAACCTGTAATACATAGTAGTAAGGAGGACAAAACTAAATTTACATGATACACTCACAAAACATGTGAAGAAAAGTACCTGACGATACAGTGTTACAAATATTGAGTTGTTTCTGAAATATTGTGTTTATAATGTTTTTCATTGTGTGTGTGTGTGTGTGTGTGTGTAGCTGGGCTCCTCGTCTTCTGTCCCGTTCACCTCCATCTTTTCGCAGCTCTTCATGACGGTGGTCGTCCCGCTCATAGTTGGACAGGTGAGTGTGTGTGTGAGTGTGTGTGTGTGTGTGTGTGTGTGTGTGTGTGTGTGTGTTGTTTTACTAAATATGGTCTATCTTTATCTAATTTCACATGTGAAAAGGGCAAATAGCATCTGTAAGGGAAAGGATTAGAAACTTTAATCTGAGTTTCTGTCTTAAATAATTAAACAGCAGAAGTTATTAATAGGAAGCTGCCACTGTGATACTGAATATGTTTTGTGCATTTACAGTCAAACCAAAATGTATTCAGACACGTTAAACATTTCTCACATTATCACAATTTATTCGCTAGTTTAGAAAATGGTAATAAAATATGACAAGAACTCCGTTATCAAATTCTGGTTTTGTCCGTAGACTCTCACACATGAATTATGTTTAATATCTGTCAGCTGTTAAATTTAATACACAATTAGATAATACCAGTTTAGCTCAAACTATTACCAAGCAATGTCTGTGTGTAAAAAGAGCATTAGCAATTACAGAAAAAAAACACTTCAGAAAAACATGATCAGCTCAAAGTGTCTGAATAATTATTAGTCCCAAATTTGTATAAATGTCACTGGTAGTCACTGTATGAAGAATTTTTGGGATATAATATATCACAGTTTACTTTATTTTGCTCTCCTCACTTCCATAAATGAACTATAGTGTCCTGCACACACTAGTAAAAAACTATAAAAAATGATGGCTGGGTTTTTAGATGTTCATATTCAATTCGATTTTGATTTTCGACTCAATGAATATAGATTTAATACAAATCCTATATTTATAAAATGGAACAGTGAACATAAGTTTACATAAGTGGTTAATTAATAAAAAGAAATGAAGAGCCACAAACCTGTATATTAAACCTTTTATTTCAGGTACACTTGGGCACATTAAAACAGAACCCAACTCTATATTTCAATGCATGCGATGAATAGACAAGATTTTGTGACGAGATTAAATATTTAACTTGAAAAATGAATTCCTTGATCAAACACGATCAGGTTATTTTAAGTTTAAGATAAAACACACAAAATCTCACAGCATTAGCCGTCACATGGAACAAGCCTATGAACAGTGGAGGGAAACTAATACTGGCTTTTCAGTGATAGATGGATAGATAAATACGGAAAAAAATTGATCATGGATTTTGAATCGACCACATTTTAAAAAACGATTAATTGAAAAATGAATTTATTTTGGCCAGCCCTAATATCTGGTGTCTGGATGTGTTGTTTGCCTGTAGGTGTGCCGGAGGTTCCTGAGAGAGTGTCTGGACCGCCGGAAGCCTCCGTTCGGGACGGTGAGCAGCGTCGTCCTCCTCATGATCATCTACACCACCTTCTGTGACACCTTCTCCAACCCCAACATCGAGCTGGACCACCTGAGCCTGCTCCTCGTCGTCTTCATCAGTGAGTGTGTTTACTGTCAGAGCCGCGCAGTTAACTTATGGGAATATGGGGAATATTGTTTTTGAGAGAACAAAATCGTCTTTTTTTTTCTTCTTTTTTTCCAGTATTTTCCATTCAGTTGAGCTTCATGGCCCTGATATTTTTCCTGTCTACAAGGTAAGAAACACTCAGTTTTCTGTCATGCTGCTATTAGTTTAAAGGGTTAGTTCACCCAAAAATGTTGTTCCATGTCCTCACCCTCATGTTGTTCCAATCCCGTAATACTTTCGTTCATCTTCGGAACACTAATTAAGATATTTTTGATTAAATCTGAGAGCTGGGTCACTCCTCCATAGGCTTCTGAGGGACTGAAACTTGTTCCCCCGAAAAGTTATTAAAGACCAAATAGTTAAAATAGTCCAAGTGACTACAGTGGCTCAATCTTAAGTTTATCAAGCGACGAGAATACTTTTTGTGTGCAAAAAAAAAACAAAAATATCGACTTTATTCAACTATTCATTTCCTTCTCGAGTGTGTTCACGTAGTAAAACCACGTAGCGCTTCTGTGGTGGACCTCACACGCATCACACACATGACCAGCGTCGGCCAATAGGGACCCTGCGTGTGACGTAGCCCTACGCTATCACACTACGCTATCACACTACGCTATCACACTACGTTAACTGACGAGGCCAACAAAGATGGAGATGAACAGTTGAAATAAAGTCGTTATTTTTGTTTGTTTTTGCGCTCAAAAAGTATTCTCGTCGCTTGATAAACTGAAGATTGAGCCACTGTAGTCACTTGGACTATTTTAACTATTTGGTCTTTAATAACTTTTCGGGAGAACAAGTTTCAGTCCCTTAGAAGCCTATGGAGGAGTGATCCAGCTCTCAGATTTAATCACAAATATCTTAATTCGTGTTCCGAAGATGAACGAAAGTCTTACGGGGTTGGAACAACATGAGGGTGAGGAATTACTGACAGAATTTTCATTTTTGGGTGAACTAACCCTTTAATATTGAGCCAAATAATTCTGCATTTTTAGATTAAGACATAACCCTGATCCACGTATTATTTGATCTGTGACGGATATCATAGTGTTTATATGTATCTTATTTTGTGATGTTTGTAGGAAATCCTCAGGTTTCTCTGCAGCGGATTCAGTCGCCATCATGTTCTGTGCGACTCATAAATCCCTCACTTTAGGTAAAACACAAGCTTCTGTCTGGATAAGGCAAATATTCATCATCATTACTGACCTTCTGTGATTGAAAAGACTGGTTTAATGTGTGTGTGTGTGTAGGTATCCCCATGCTGAAGATCGTGTTCGAGGGTTATGAGCATCTGTCTCTGATATCAGTGCCTCTGTTGATCTATCATCCGGCTCAGATCCTGCTGGGCAGCATCCTTCTGCCCTCCATTAAAACATGGATGAGCGGGAGACAGAAGGTAACACACACACACTTGCCAAAACCTATGCATTTACCTATATATAAACAATAATAAAGCTAATAGTGAGAAAGTTTTCTTTAGTGACTTTCTGTGAGATTTAAAACTGCTGTCCGTAACTTTTTGTATATTTGTGTGTGTGTGTGTATATATATATATATAAAAATTATTATAATATGATGCTCAAGAAACATTTATGATTATTATCCATGTTGAAAACAGTTTACATTTACATTTTTATTTCAGGATTGTTTGATGAATAGAAAGTTCAAAAGAACAGAATTGATCTGAAATGGAAAGCTTTTGTAACATTAATCACTACCATTCAAAAGTTTGGGGTCAGTAAGAATTTATTTTTTATTTTTGGGGGAAAGAAATTAGAAAATACTTTTATTCATCAAGGATGAGTTAAATTGATAAAAAGTTACAGTAAAGAGATTTATAATGTTAGGAAAGATTATATTTTAAATAAATGCTGTTCTTTGGAACTTTCTATTCATCAAAGAATCCTGAAATAAAAATGTAAAAAACTGTTTTCAACATGGATAATAATCATAAATGTTTCTTGAGCATCATATTATAATAATTTCATATTATAATAATTTTAAAAATGTGACATTGAAGACTGGAGTAATGATGATGAAAATTCAGCTTTGATCACAGGAATAAATTACACTTCACTGTATATTCACATAGAAAACCGCTGTTTTAAATTGTAATAATATTTCACAATATTACTGTTTTTTTTTGTATTTTTTATCAAATAATTGCAGCCTTGGTGAGCAGAAGAGACTTCTTTTAAAAACATAAAAAATCTTACCGATCTAAAACTTTTGCACAGTACTGTATATATATATATAATATATAAAATATCACACAGGTGAAACTCAAAAAAAATTTATATTGTGCAAAAGTTCATGTATTTCAGTAATTCAAATTAAAAGGTGAAAGTAATATATTTAGTGGTGTATATATAACTATATATACATATGCATGATTATTCTTTTCAGAGGACCGACATTTCTGTATTTAAAATCCTTTTTTTTTATTGATTTCATGTAATATTCTAATTTTCTTAGATTTTGAATTTGGGGTTTTCATAAGCTGTAAGCCATAATCATCAAAATTATAACTTTTGCACAATATTCTAATATTTTGAGTTTCACCTGTGTATATATATATATATATATATATATATATATATATATATATATATATATATATATATATATATATATATATATATATATATATATATATATATATATATATGTGTGTGTGTGTGTGTGTGTGTGTGTGTGTGTGTGTATTATGAAGTACATCATGAATCAATCTTCCAAACCGTGTTTTTGTCTTATCCTGAATCACTATGGTACACCTATAATAAGTGTTTGGGACTATTTTAGACTGGTTGGGGTTGTGCTGCGGCGGAGGAGCACAGTACCGGCGTGACTCGTCATAGACATAAACAGAGAGAAGAAGCTCCGACTACAATGTTCTTCCACAAGACTCATGCAGTTCTGTTTATTAACCACTAGAGCGTCTAAAGTTACGAAATACAGCTTTAAAGTTGGAATTATAAAATTGTTAAAAAGCTAATTATTTTTTCTGCTTTAATTTACTATACCTGAATCTCAACCCTAAACAAAAAATATGCATATATATATTGCTCACATTTCTGGTGTGCATATCAAATATACTTTTTATAACTTCTCACAAGATGTTGAAATTGTAGATATTATTACAAATAATTTGGGTCTGTTTTTAACATCTTGATTTTCTTCCTTCACAGACTCTCTCGCCCATATGAACTACACTGTTGACTGGAAGCTGTGAAACACTTGGCTGAGCCAAACCAAACCAGACCAGCCCAGAAACCACAAGACCAAACCAGACCGAGACGCCGATACCAGGGGTTTTACTCGTCGGCGTTCAGTAAACGTGAGATCAAGTGCCTTAACTCGACCTGCGGGACCTCAGACGCACGCCAGGGACAGAAAACCATTCCATGAGCTTTTTTAAACAGATACCTGAATGTATATTTTTATTTTTATATGAAGTGAAATCTTTTCTTACTCCAACAGCACTCAGACTTTGTCAGATGGGTTTGTTTTTGTTATATCGACTTCCAGGGGATATTTGTGTGGCTTCATTGGGCTTATTTTTGCAGCAGTAAAACTGTTTAATGCCCTGCTAACTTTCTTACATGTACCTGATGACGAGAGTATTACTGAACCGTTGGTCATTTGTTCTGGTGCAGTAAACGCTACGATCAGCTGTGCAACTGTGCCGTGTTCTGTTACTGAAGACAATAAACCGTCATTAATTCTGTCTAAATGAGGTTTGGTGTGTAAACTCTTTCTAATCACGTGTTTTGTGGTACATCATGCAAAAAAGGACAACAAATTGAACTTGATACCAAATACACCATACGCTCTTCAAAATAAATCTGTATTTATTCAACGTATTAAAACATTTCTTTATTCAAATCAAATACAGGTTATAATTATCTAAAAAAAAATTGTCTAATGGGTGAGAACATTAAAAGTATATAATTCAACAGTGATTTACCTTTTCAAAAGGCGCTGTAGTGTTTAAACTTTTCTACTGTATCTTAGTTTTATTTATGCTTAATTTAGCTTTTAAACTAGTATTCAAACTGAAATGCATCATTTATGGTTATTAAACACAACATATTTTATCTTCACTAAAAGCAAAAGCACTTTCTGCTTTTTTGTCCTGCAGTCATTAAGGAGGTTTAATACTGTGTTTGGAAAGGATTACTTGGATTACTTTTTATGCTGTTTCAAACTGAAACTGAAACTTTTATTCAGCAAGGCTGCATTAAATTGATCAAAAGTGACAGGAAAGACAGTAAAAGTAGCAAATCATCATATTTTAATGATTTCTGATAGATCATGTGACACTGAAGACTGGAGTAATGATGCTAAAAATTTTATCACAGGAATAAATTAGTTTTAAATTTATTACAATATTAAACAGTTATTAGGGGCCAAACACCTGTTGCAATCGTTAGTGTTCTTCTTCCGCTCTTGAGTCATTGGCCGCCTATAAAATCACTAACAGGAAAGTTATGAAATTTGGCACATTGTTAGAAGACAGTCTGAAATTTAACCATAGCAAATTTGGAGTCTCTGACTCAATCGCTTTAGCGCCACCAAACTGTCCAAAGTTTCACTTTTATGTTAATAACTTTTGAACCGTAAGGGCTAGTAACAAAATAGTTTTTGCACTAATGTCTTGAGGATTCTAATGCTTGACGTCATGAAAATTTATGCCATTTAGATTTTTCTAACTTCTCCTTGGCCATCACTCCCGATATTCACAAAAATTTAACCAGATCATCTTCTAACGGAAGTCAATATCTCTAAAATATTAAGCAAGACTTGAAGGTACCTGCACCGTTTCATCACAGTGCCACCTAGTGGTCAGGAGATATTAAAGATGAACCTTTTTGCTAATAACTTTTGAGCGGTTTGGCTAAAACTGGTGTCTTTAGATTCAGTTCAGCATGTCGAGTCAAATGATACCCAATTGTCACATATCAGTGGTTTTGGGAGTTGACCATTTTGAATTTTGATGTAAAATGGAATATTTTACGAAGGCATTGGCGTATCATTACGATTATGACAGTACTCAAAAAGTTGAGACAGAGCCAACTTGTGGTCAGAAGTTAATGAAATTTCCAAAAATGCAAATAACTTTTGAATAAATTAGCCTGTTTAAATGAAACTGGTCTTACTTGGGTCAATACTATAGTCGGCCAAACTTCCTGTCCTCCATTTTTATTTTCTTTCTTCTTACTTTTTCCAACTCCTCCTAGACCATTGGTCAGTTTTTTCACCAAAATTAAATCGTATCTTTTTCAGACCATCCTGGCAAAAACGTATGGATTTTGAGTTGGTAGACAAAACCGTTTTCGTATCTCGCATCTCAAAAATCGCATCGCAAAAATGCGTTCGCTCGGCAGCTACTATACGAGACACTAGTTGATAATAGGCATAGTAAATATAGTACTCGCGGTAAATCAAGAAAACGAGATTTAAACAAAAAGACTAACTGTGTTGAGCTGTATAACAATGATTAGTTTTCTGTTGATTAATGTATCCAAACAGTTGCTCACCTGTCTAATAAAACACATGATATATTCATTGATAAGCGACACACGTCCGTGTCCTGGTTAAAACTGCTTATTTCTCTGGATTTAAACATTCTTAGAAACATTTGGGATAATGCAAGTAGACAAATCAACAAAATATATTACATTGTTCTAGTGGTTTTTGGATATTTTGATCCAAAAATCTGTCTTTAATTGCTCATCGTGCCTTTGTGCTTGGGCCCTTTATCATTGCATGCAGCTATATTTTTTAATTCACAATATTACCGTTTTTATTTTAGTTTCTTTTGATCAAAATGATGCAACCTTGATGGGAATTAGAGACCATGTTTAGTAACCTATGCCTGTTCAGTTTCCCGACGGGGTTATGAGGTTGTACTCGGCCTGGAGCACCAGGAAGCTGTTTTGGCGTATTTTGCGCACCTGCACCAGGTCTCCACACTCCTGAACGTGGATGATGCCTCGGTCTTCATGGTTACAGTCGTTGAGTGACACCGCGGTTCGCTTGCGGCAGTGTTTTCTCTGAAGGTACCGGAGACCCACGGCCACGGCCATTCCCAGCGCGCCCGACAGGCCCAGTAACAGACCCAGTTCGGATGTGCTCTTCCCGGGAACGTGCTCCGGCGTCTCGTTCCCTCTCCCCGGGACTCCAGATGGGACTTTAGCATGTTTGGGGGGTTTGAGAACATCTCTAAACAGATTTGAAGTGTCTTTCTTGCGCTGGGTATGAGAAACGGCGCCCTCTGTTGGCTCCCAGGATGGGAAAAAATCGGAGAGGGATCGTCGGAGAGCTTCGGGATGAAGGGATGCTGTGAAGATCTGTGTGTTGTGAGTGTGTACTGAAGGCGTATATGTGTGTGTTTGTTGCATGGATGCATGTGTATCTGCTCTGTGGGTCTGTAATAGATTCGGGACAGTGTGTGTTTGTTGCATGGATGCATGTGTATCTGCGCTGTGGGTCTGTGATAGTAGATTCGGGACAGTGTGTGTTTGTTGCATGGATGCATGTGTATCTGTGGTGTGGGTCTGTGTTAGTAGATTCGGGACAGTGTGTGTTTGTTGCATGGATGCATGTGTATCTGCGCTGTGGGTCTGTGATAGTTGATTCGGGACAGTGTGTGTTTCTTGCATGGATGAATGTGTATCTGCACTGTGGGTCTGTAGTAGATTCGGGACAGTGTGTGTTTGTTGCATGGATGCATGTGTATCTGCGCTGTGGGTCTGTGATAGTAGAT